>BPTQ01000001.1:125584223-125614151 GCA_019973895.1 Chrysanthemum seticuspe | reverse complement strand
TTGCATCTGAAGAAGAAAATTTAGAGGTACATCCTTACAACTAAAATGTAGATCTACTACATGAACGGTAGGTACTATACGGCGATTACGATTATAGTTGGCTTGACAGAAATAGGCTCGTTGGCCACGTTTATGAAGTAGCTTCAGATAGGGAACAAGAACATGTATTGGAAAACGGTGATTGGCACGAAATATAAACTACTACAAAGGAAAACGTAGAGAGAACCAAAACATTTGGGTAAACCCAGGATAACGGAAGACTAAAAGACCGTTACAACATTCTCAGGTACAAAATAAGAACAACTAACTTAGGTTAAGTTAGAGGTACCGGAGTTAGGTAAAGAGCAGACGACTACGAAGAAACATCAATGCCCCAAGAAGAAGGCATTTATTGTTCGAAACACCAAGTTGAGATGCACGTACAGATATATACAGACTGTACAACAGAAACATGTCAGACATATATAGACATGCACGTAGAGTTGAACCACAAAGCTTGTTATTTACGGAAGAAGAACCCCGTAACTACAAAGAAGCATCAGCAGACGAGAAATGGATTGAGGCCATGGAGATTGAATTGGATTCAATCAACAAGAATAAAACATGGACTCTTACAACATTGCCAGAAAATCAGAAGGCAATAGGACCCAAATGGGTTTACAAAACCAAGAGAGATGCAAAAGGAAACATCATCAAATATAAAGCACGGTTAGTGGCAAAAGGTTATGTACAAGAACAAGGGATAGACTTCGATGAAGTATTTGCACCGGTTGCTCGGATAAAGACAGTTCGGTTGATATTAGCATTAGCGGCATATCATGGATGGCAAGTACATCATCTAGATGTAAAATCAACATTCCTACATGGAGATTTAAAAGAAGAAGTCTACGTTACACAACCTGAAGGATTTATACAACAAGGAAACTCTGGAAAAGTCTATAAGCTTACTAAAGCTTTATATGGCTTAAGGCAAGCACCGAGAGCTTGGAATGTGAAGCTTGATCATACATTAAAGTCCTTAGACTTTAAGAAATGCAATCTCGAACAAGCAGTCTACACAAAGCGAAACAAGAAATCTACACTTATTGTTGGAGTTTATGTAGATGACTTAATAATCACGGGCACTCCAAGAAAGGAATTGGAAGCTTTTAAATCCCAGATGGAAGAAAAGTTTGAAATGAGCGACTTAGGATTGTTAGCTTATTACCTTGGGATAGAAGTTACACAGACAGGAGGAGAGATTACAATCAAGCAAACAGGTTATATTAACAAGATCATAAAGGAGACAAGCATGACGGATAGTAATGATACGAAGATACCAATGGATCCAGGTACTAAGTTGGTCAAGGCGTAAGATGGAAACTCAGTTGACGCAACTTACTACAGAAGTTTAATTGGAAGTCTCAGGTATTTACTACATACAAGACCAGATCTTAGATATTCAGTCGGACTACTGTCACACCCCCAAAATATCGCAGCGGAACGATAGTGTCATTGGGGTATGACGTCATAGCACAAAGTATGGATACAGAAAACGACCTCTATAATGAGACGTTTTGAAAAGTTTACCATTCGATTTCATATGTTTAAGTTTACACAACAAGAAATCACAAAGTTTGATAATACATAAAGAGTTTACAAAACATGTCGAATGGTAATTGTTAAAAGCACAAGACTCCAATGTATGCCATGTGACCCAAAAGCTCCATGAAATGCTATCACCTTAAGACCTGAGATAAACATGCTAAAAAGTGTCAACACAAAGGTTGGTGAGTTCATAAGTTTGTAACAAAATGATTTGAAATACTTTGAGAAATGTTCACACAGCAAAGGCATTGTAAATCCACTCAGTTCCAAGTTCCGCCCATACAAAACTTGCAACCTGTGTGTTCACAACCCATTGCCAAAATATAGTATGTCAATCATGTATGCATGTATCATAGTAGTTAAAAGTATAAATGTCACCACAAGAGTCTTCCAACCACTCGCGTTGGGATGTTTGTAAATTAATAGCCTTCCAACAACTTAATTTGGAGCCACTAATTCTTGTATGTTTGTAAATTAATAGCCTTCCAACAACTTAATTTGGAGCCACTAATTCTTGTATGTTTGTAAATTAATAGCCTTCCAACAACTTAATTTGGAGCCACTAATTCTTGTATGTTTGTAAATTAATAGCCTTCCAACAACTTAATTTGGAGCCACTAATTCTTGTATGTTTGTTCCAAGTATGCATATGAAATCAAGTATAACCCAATCAAGTATAAAACGCATTCAAGTCTAAAGTATAGGTAATGTTGTTTGGCAAAAGAGTTTAAATGTTTGGATAAATAAGCATATATCTCGCCCCAAATAGTTTATAGGAATTTAAATGAGTAAAAGCGGGGTATGAACTCACCTGGTGTGATTGATATGCTAACAAAATGAAGTGCACGAAAGTGAGGCTCGGAAACTATCCGCGACCTAAAATGAATGTTATGACTTGAGTTATGATGTAATGTTATACATGCATTTCGTATGTTATTTATACCATTTGCGAGTTTTGAAAATAATACTTATCGTCGAAAAATACTCTTTTGACGTCTTGACCAATCTTAAATTACTTTACAAGTATTTACGTCAAAATGTCATCCTACAATAGTTTCGTAATGATTTATAGTGAAATTAACACTTTTCGTCGTAAAATAAAGTCGTTGGAAATTTCATGAAAGTGACAAAAATGGCTTCGAAAAACTAGTCGTAAAATGGTGTACGTCGAACGTTAGGAAACGAACTCGACGGTTTTGGAAAGTTTGTATCAAAATCTAGAAGTTTTAGTTCATGAGTTTTCGTCATAGAGGTCTCGAACATAAAGATAATAGGGGTTAAATATGGTGATTTTGTCCAATTGTGGCTTAAAAAGTGAGTTTCGGCAAAGTTTAAGCATCCGTAAATAATTTATTACAACTCCGCTATACAAACGGTTAGTCATTTTGAAAAATATGCTTGGTGATCTCGATTTTATTAGAAGACATCTCGTTACAAAAAGTTCCACATCATCGTTAAAAACAGCCTTCAACATGGTCATTTTAGTTACCGTAACACTTGTCTCGTAAAAATAATATAGTTTTTCTAAAAATAATAGTTACGGCAATTTTATGAAAACGTGTATATCTTAGTCGTTTCAAATCCGTTTTCTACGTATTATACGTCCTTAGCTTCGTATCAAAGTGATTCGCGCAGAACCGTCAAGTTTTATCACGCAAGTCCGCCACTTGTGAATGGCAGACCGTAATCAGCTTAAAACAGCTCAAACACGAATGCAATGAAGATCAGGAGAGTGTAGTGTTTCCCCAGGTCGTTAAGTCCCAACGAGCTGTGCGAGAATAGTCAAACGTGTAGTGATCGAGAGATTTGAACGGGAAAAGATATTTGAAGATGATTATAACTAAGGAAAAGCCCATAAACTACAGGGGCTTAAATGCAAATTAAAGAAAATTAAAAAGATAAAATCTATTAAATAAATGCTATCACTATTATTAAAATGATGTTTTTGTTTTTATGTTTTTATAAAACTGAAATTAAAAACTACGCGACGTACAAATAAAAAAGTAAAACTTATTCAATATTAACCCTAAAAATATGAAAAATACATTTTTACAAACCTAATGATATAAGAAAATTATTAGAAAAATAAAATTAATTTTACAACTATTATTCTAATTATTATTAATTAAAAACTATTTTTAACTATTAAATAATTATCTAAATTACAAGAAAATAGGAAATAAAGCTTGAAAAATAAAATTAAGACTTAGAAAAGTCTAAAATATCAAAATAGACTTTTCAAAACTATTTTTGTATTTTTATGATTATTTTTCTATTTTCTAGGAATTTTAAACTATTAAAAACTAATTAAATTATTTAAAAATACAAATTTAACTAAGAAAAATATGGAAAAATATTTTTCTGTCTTTTTATATTTATCTAAACTTAATAAAATTGAAAAATTATTTTTTTGAACCTTTTTCTAATTTTTTGTATTAAAAGCTATTTAAAAATGATTAAAAACTAATTAAAATCAAGAAAAATACCAAACAAGCTAGGAAAAATCTGAAAAATTCAAGATAAACTTAAAATAATACTGTGAATCTAGGAAAAATAGAAAAACAAGTGCTTATGTATAGGAAATTGTATCTGCAATGGGAGTGCTTATGAAATAAGCACTTAAATAAGCCAAATCAAAACCACATTCCACAACAGTTACACAGAAGCTATAATATGCTACAAGAACTCAAAATCAACAAATTACCACAGGCTTTAACCTCTGGATTGCAAGCTACTTATGATTTGATGATTAGAGTGAGATGCTAAAAACAGTTTTAGAGGTCAACTTTAAGCCTAATACTAAGCTACTAAATAAGATGGAAATCAAAAACAAGAAATTGGAGCCTATACCAGACCTGGTTGGCTCTTTGCAAACCCAAGACCAGACCTGAACAAGCTTTTATGAGCTTATGACAAGTTATGCAAGAATGGAGAAACTGCACTGGACAGAACTTATAAATAAGCACTATTGAAAAGCCAAAAGTCACAATTAAGCACCAATACAGAAGCAGAAGCTAAATTATGCTACAATAATCCCAATGCAACTTATCTCAACTATCCCTAACCTCTAAATTGCAACTGCTTATGAATTGAAGGTTTGAGCTTAAAAGTTGAAAACAGTTTCCAACCACCCTTTTGCAGCTTAAGCACAAGCCACAAAATAAGCTGAAACTATAAAACAAAAGTGTGAATCTCAACTAGACCTGGTCAAGAGGTAGTAAACCAAAAACCAGACCTATATAAGCTAAATTGAGCTTGTGACAAGCTATGGAAAAAGCCTGTGCACACACAACTACCTGTGCACAGGACACTTTCAAAAGCTGAGACCAAGTTCACAAGTAATTATAGAGCTTATAGAAAATTTCTAAAAATGAGTAAAAATCATGACAAGTAACTTGACCAGTTTAAGTTTTAAAAACAAGAAGTATCACTTGAATTGACCCAATATTGAACCCAAGAAAAATCTCTCCAGTTAGACTCAAAACCACTTTTTCAATTTTTTGACTTTTAATACAATTCTGAAAAGTTGACTTATGTGATCTTTGAATCCAATTTGTGAGATTAAATTGATGTTATATGATGAAGTGATACTATTGCAGACAATGCCTCTCAATTTTAAACATAAAACAAGCCTTTGCTTTTTCCAAATCTTAACAGTTAAATGGTTAAGACAGTTAACATGAAAAGTTGACTATTGAGGTTTGCAGGCACACTTTTGAGACATCTATGAGCATATTAGAACTAAATAGACCAAAGACAACCAGAGTCTCCCACTGTCTAAACCTTTTACAAGGTTTTGACAACAAATCCAAACACTCCTTTAAAACTGAAGCACAAACTAAAACTGATAAGGATACTTAACTAACTACTATAACTGATCAAAATAAGTTTATATTACCTAATTACAACTAACTAAACACATAAAATCAAGTTGTGACCACAGAAACAGTTACAAGCTAAAATGTGCAATTGCTTGAAAAATGAAAAGTGAAATATGACTAACCACTGTTTCCAGCTCAAGCAGGCCAAAACCAAACCCAAACCTAAGCTAAATAATCCTATTCCAACCCATTTGAGAGATCTGAAACACCACTTTCTATTTCCAATTCCCACTTGAACCTGAGGGTTGACTTTTGTTGACCCTAAGCCAAAATGGCTAGAAACTGATATGAGAGCTTATGAAAAGCTTTAACAAGCTTAAACAAACTTAAATGAACTGAATATAAGCTATAAGAAGCTTTAACACCAGATTTGCAAACTCCATTTTTCAACAGTGGACATGAATTTATGAAACTCAAATAAAACTTTAAATTAAGACTGAACCTTGATTACAACACTTAATTAGCTCAAATCCAATACATAGAAACTGATATTACATCACTTTTCATTAAACTAAGACATTTATAAAAAAATTCGACATTAAAAAAAATTAGAAAACTAGCTACCACTGTTTTCTCTTCCTTCTTCCCTTTTTATACTTCAAGAGGCTTCCACGTGTCTTCTAGATCAAATCCCACCACCCTATTGAGCCAATGAGTGAGTTCTGTGGACTTTGGCCACTTTTCCAATTTGGCGGGAAATGGACAATTTGACTTATAGGGCTTATTTACTGCAACTAGGGGGGGTGGAGGTGTAGGGTGATGATGAGAGAGGGGTTGGAAGGGATAAGGTGATGGGAGGTGATGGGTGAAAGGAGTTGCAGGGCTAGACAGAGCAAGTGGGGAAGGAAACCAAGGTGGGAGGGAAACCTCTGGTTTGACTGGGGTTGACCAGGGGTTCAAAATGGGTAAGGGTTCACAGGTAAGGCAGGGGTCACATAGCTTTGGCAGGGGTCCATTTGAGTTATGACAAGTCAAATAGGTGTAAAGGTATTAATAAAGACAAGGACTAGTGTTGTCATTTCTGAAATTGCAAGGACCTATTCTGCCAAAACTGAAAAGTTGTTCCAAGGACTAAAATTGACAATCTCACAAAGTACAAGGACCAAACTTGCCATTTTCACATTTTCCAGGGACTAATTCTGCCAATTTTGAAAGTTCAGGGACCTTTTCTGCCATTTTACAAAAGATTTATTCAAGGACCATTTTTGACAAATTAGAATATTTCAGGGACCTTGAATAATATTTCTCTTTATTTAGATTTACCAGGGACTGTTTTTGACAACTTTTGAAACTTGGGGGACTAAAACTGCCAATTATGCAAATTTGATACGTTTTTCACCAGATTTTGATATTTTTGCATTTAAAACACATAAAACACTTATTTGTGATATTTTTATCATTTTGATGCATTTCTGAGTGTTTTCAGATGTTTTTGCAGTTTAAATGGTACAAAAATGATGAGTATTTAGACACTCATCAATCCCCCACACTAAGATATTGCTAGTCCCTAGCAATGATTTGAGAAAAATTAATGGATTTTATCTCTTTACCAAAAGCCATTACTTCTGGAGTAGCCAAATGTTTCAGTTCAAGTAAGAACCTTGGTACACCGATAACCAAGTGATTTTGAGCAAACCACCAGCTTTCAACGGATTTGATTTGTCTTTACCAGAAGCCGTACCCTTCTGGACTAGCCAACTCTTAGATAAATTATCAATATTATCTTTGGTGAGCTGATTACCAATTATGGTTTTTCCACTGCCTTTACCACAAGCCATAAACTTGCGGGCTAGCCAACTCTTCACTTTTAAGGATATGGTGAGCTGAATACCATACAATTTTGGGCAAATTGCAAGCCGTATAAACGGATTTGAGATATCTTTACCAAGAGCCGTTTGCTCCTGGATTAGCCAATCCTTATGTGGGTTAGACATGGTGGACTGATTACCATTTGTTGTGTTTAGTACATAGTACTTCCACTAAAAAAAAAAATTTTTTTTTTTTTTAAATTTGGCCATTTTGGGGGAAAAAGGGACTAAAAGGGTACATTTATGATCAAAATTCGCCAGAATTTCCCCCCCACACTTAGAAATGAATATTGTCCTCAATATTCAAAGTACCGGCTGTTATGCCGAAACTTAGAACGTAAAAAGATAATAACCTAGCTAAGTGTAGAAACACAACAATTATTCTCTTTTTTCAATATTTACAATTTTCATTCATTTTTTAGATCTATATACAACATGTGGGGCATCTCCCCCACACTAGGGTGGTACACACGGGTGAAAACCCATGTTAAGCTACTGTTTTTGATTACCGAGTCGCTAGCTTGACTCGACCCCGAATTAATTTGTTCATGGGGAAGTAAGTGGAAGAGACAATCTCCATCGGACTTTCATTCAAGATGTTTGGATAAACATTGAAGTACGTGAAAGTTCCACACCGATGAGATACAGACAGACAGACCCGGCTCACAAATGGTGCATGGAAATGCCTGGGTCAAAGATAATGTCTTCATTCCCGAAGGAGTGAAGAACAGGAGAAGCCACGGGATATATGAAGAAGAGAAAGAAAGTCATGATAATGATCTTGACTAACTCTTCATCCTCAATAGGAGAATTCATAGTTTCATGAATCTCCTCAGTTAAGCTCACTTGATCAAGACATATTATGGGTGTGTCTAGATCAAAGTAGAAATTATCATACTCCGGCGGGGATATGATATGAGTGAGTTCATCGGCGAACTCCTCGAAGGTAAATGAATCATATTCAGAATTGGTATCAGTGGGTTCACTGGTGAACTCATCCAATGTAAATGATTCATAATCGGGGAGAGAATTATGAGAATGAAAAGTGGTACTGCCACTAATCTTCTCTCCCATATTATCAAAACAGAAGGCTTTCATTTCCGGAATAGAATCATCGGAAAGAATGTCACTATCCTTAATGGGGATAGGAGATGAAATAGGTTTTTTACTGAAAGCCTCGATTTTAGAAATGAGAAGACTGACATTCAGTAATGTTGCACGAAGTGCTTCATCTTTGATTTCAGTGTCAGTAACTTCATCATTCTCTTCTTCTAAGCTAACAAGCTCAGAAGGTAAATCTTCCACATAAACGATGTCTCCACAAGATAACGAATCATTATCATTAGAATCAGAGAACATCTCAATATGATCATTTTGGAAGACAAGAGGAGGAGGGATATCACACACACGATCAAGAATTCCCTGTGACTCTCTTGGGATTGGGACAAGGTTCTCAACACTAGACTTTATGAATTCGTCCGATTCCTTTTCAGGAACAGTGTCAAGATGCTCGTCCCCCATGTTCAGAGAGTGAGTGGGAGCTTCGGGTGTGATAGCAGTTGTTTGAGATGGAATCTCAACTGCTGGGATATCATCTGATGAACTTGATGAATCAAGTGTATCATCATCATCACTGTCATCAGGAATAAAACGAAACTGAGAGCTAGATCTGGCTGCTTTTTCTTTTGCAATTGATTCCTTAACAGATTTCTCAAAGGCAATTTGGGATTTTATTTTAGCAGCCTGCTCTTCAGCTAGCAATTCTTCCATGGATTTCTCATGTGAATTTTGAATGACAGGACATTGTGGGAGTGGAGATTTGTCAAAACCGGAAGGTTGACATTGATAATCATCATGAGGACCCCCACAATGTACACAAGAAATACTGGGAATGTTATGAAGTATAGTTTTATTGAACTCCTCACCTCTTTTCAGTAACTCCAGAAGCTCTAGATAAGTGTCTTGTTGGGCTTGCTGAGGAGTTGGAGTCATTTGGCACTGCGGAGGTTGGTCGTGATATGGATAGTCGTAATTGTTACAAGGAAATGGATTCCCTGTTTGACAATCAGAGCTGAAATGGGGACCTCCACAGTTCTCACAACAAAATGATTGTTGTGGGTGGTCATGTGAATAATATGGAATTTGGTCATTTCCAAAGTCCTGAGTGTTACCAGAAAACTGTTCATAGACAAATGTGTTTCTGGATTGACACTCAAATCCTTGGTGAGGACCTCCACAATACTCACAGCAGTAATGTTGGTTATATGAAGATGAGTCGGGCTGTGGTGGGTAATTGGAAAAGTTTGAGGGGTCGTTAAATGAGTTCTGATTAGGATCATAATCAAATGAATTCCTTGAACCACAAAACAAACAACTCCCGTCACGGATATCATTACCACATTGTACACACGTACACCAACGACAGGGTGAACCATAAAGAGGCTCACCACAACCGACACAAGGAATAAACGATTCTATTTGAGAATTATGAGAAGGAATCTGATTATTCAAAGAATCAACAAAACCAACATGGTGATCTGAATGACTATCAAGTCTCGAAGAACATTTTGAAAAATCCGGAGGTGGGACAAGTGGTGTGCTCTGAGAGCTAGCAATTTCCACCACTTCCGTTATGGTCTCCGGTTCTGGTTCTTGAGAAACGTAAAGATTAGGCAAGTCATTCATGCGAGTCACCTGTCTGAATTCTGCATGTTTGCTTTTAACCGTAAACTGTGAAAGTTTAGAATCAATTCTAGACGGTTTAGGAGCAATTGAGGGATTAGATCTTTGGATAACCGTGGGTTGGACGTATTTAGCACTTCCATTATCAAAGGGAAGTACCTGGTCCTTTGTCACCCCGGTTTCTCGTTCTATTTCCCTACGCAGAATAAATGGATCATCACGAACAACACGAATTCTAGACATTTGTGATAAAGTCTGAAGCTTTTCAGCTTCGTCCCAGAATTCGTCCTCGAGAGATTCCATGAGAATAGAAGAAGAATCAAATGGATAGAGGGTAAAGGGATAAAGAATCAAAAAGGGTAGGAGGGTAAAGAGGAATATTTTTGGTATTTTTGAAAAACATGATGCAAAAACAAAGAATGAAAATCTTTTTGGGTTTTTGATTTTTTTAAAAGATGGTATAAACAAGGAGTGATGTCAAATCACTAATCTGCTAAACGTAAGACTATTAGCACTGCTCCCCGGCAGCGGCGCCAAAATTTGATTCGCGCAGAACCGTCAAGTTTTATCACGCAAGTCCGCCACTTGTGAATGGCAGACCGTAATCAGCTTAAAACAGCTCAAACACGAATGCAATGAAGATCAGGAGAGTGTAGTGTTTCCCCAGGTCGTTAAGTCCCAACGAGCTGTGCGAGAATAGTCAAACGTGTAGTGATCGAGAGATTTGAACGGGAAAAGATATTTGAAGATGATTATAACTAAGGAAAAGCCCATAAACTACAGGGGCTTAAATGCAAATTAAAGAAAATTAAAAAGATAAAATCTATTAAATAAATGCTATCACTATTATTAAAATGATGTTTTTGTTTTTATGTTTTTATAAAACTGAAATTAAAAACTACGCGACGTACAAATAAAAAAGTAAAACTTATTCAATATTAACCCTAAAAATATGAAAAATACATTTTTACAAACCTAATGATATAAGAAAATTATTAGAAAAAGAAAATTAATTTTACAACTATTATTCTAATTATTATTAATTAAAAACTATTTTTAACTATTAAATAATTATCTAAATTACAAGAAAATAGGAAATAAAGCTTGAAAAATAAAATTAAGACTTAGAAAAGTCTAAAATATCAAAATAGACTTTTCAAAACTATTTTTGTATTTTTATGATTATTTTTCTATTTTCTAGGAATTTTAAACTATTAAAAACTAATTAAATTATTTAAAAATACAAATTTAACTAAGAAAAATATGGAAAAATATTTTTCTGTCTTTTTATATTTATCTAAACTTAATAAAATTGAAAAATTATTTTTTTGAACCTTTTTCTAATTTTTTGTATTAAAAGCTATTTAAAAATGATTAAAAACTAATTAAAATCAAGAAAATACCAAACAAGCTAGGAAAAATCTGAAAAATTCAAGATAAACTTAAAATAATACTGTGAATCTAGGAAAATAGAAAAACAAGTGCTTATGTATAGGAAATTGTATCTGCAATGGGAGTGCTTATGAAATAAGCACTTAAATAAGCCAAATCAAAACCACAGTCCACAACAGTTACACAGAAGCTATAATATGCTACAAGAACTCAAAATCAACAAATTACCACAGGCTTTAACCTCTGGATTGCAAGCTACTTATGATTTGATGATTAGAGTGAGATGCTAAAAACAGTTTTAGAGGTCAACTTTAAGCCTAATACTAAGCTACTAAATAAGATGGAAATCAAAAACAAGAAATTGGAGCCTATACCAGACCTGGTTGGCTCTTTGCAAACCCAAGACCAGACCTGAACAAGCTTTTATGAGCTTATGACAAGTTATGCAAGAATGGAGAAACTGCACTGGACAGAACTTATAAATAAGCACTATTGAAAAGCCAAAAGTCACAATTAAGCACCAATACAGAAGCAGAAGCTAAATTATGCTACAATAATCCCAATGCAACTTATCTCAACTATCCCTAACCTCTAAATTGCAACTGCTTATGAATTGAAGGTTTGAGCTTAAAAGTTGAAAACAGTTTCCAACCACCCTTTTGCAGCTTAAGCACAAGCCACAAAATAAGCTGAAACTATAAAACAAAAGTGTGAATCTCAACTAGACCTGGTCAAGAGGTAGTAAACCAAAAACCAGACCTATATAAGCTAAATTGAGCTTGTGACAAGCTATGGAAAAAGCCTGTGCACACACAACTACCTGTGCACAGGACACTTTCAAAAGCTGAGACCAAGTTCACAAGTAATTATAGAGCTTATAGAAAATTTCTAAAAATGAGTAAAAATCATGACAAGTAACTTGACCAGTTTAAGTTTTAAAAACAAGAAGTATCACTTGAATTGACCCAATATTGAACCCAAGAAAAATCTCTCCAGTTAGACTCAAAACCACTTTTTCAATTTTTTGACTTTTAATACAATTCTGAAAAGTTGACTTATGTGATCTTTGAATCCAATTTGTGAGATTAAATTGATGTTATATGATGAAGTGATACTATTGCAGACAATGCCTCTCAATTTTAAACATAAAACAAGCCTTTGCTTTTTCCAAATCTTAACAGTTAAATGGTTAAGACAGTTAACATGAAAAGTTGACTATTGAGGTTTGCAGGCACACTTTTGAGACATCTATGAGCATATTAGAACTAAATAGACCAAAGACAACCAGAGTCTCCCACTGTCTAAACCTTTTACAAGGTTTTGACAACAAATCCAAACACTCCTTTAAAACTGAAGCACAAACTAAAACTGATAAGGATACTTAACTAACTACTATAACTGATCAAAATAAGTTTATATTACCTAATTACAACTAACTAAACACATAAAATCAAGTTGTGACCACAGAAACAGTTACAAGCTAAAATGTGCAATTGCTTGAAAAATGAAAAGTGAAATATGACTAACCACTGTTTCCAGCTCAAGCAGGCCAAAACCAAACCCAAACCTAAGCTAAATAATCCTATTCCAACCCATTTGAGAGATCTGAAACACCACTTTCTATTTCCAATTCCCACTTGAACCTGAGGGTTGACTTTTGTTGACCCTAAGCCAAAATGGCTAGAAACTGATATGAGAGCTTATGAAAAGCTTTAACAAGCTTAAACAAACTTAAATGAACTGAATATAAGCTATAAGAAGCTTTAACACCAGATTTGCAAACTCCATTTTTCAACAGTGGACATGAATTTATGAAACTCAAATAAAACTTTAAATTAAGACTGAACCTTGATTACAACACTTAATTAGCTCAAATCCAATACATAGAAACTGATATTACATCACTTTTCATTAAACTAAGACATTTATAAAAAAATTCGACATTAAAAAAAATTAGAAAACTAGCTACCACTGTTTTCTCTTCCTTCTTCCCTTTTTATACTTCAAGAGGCTTCCACGTGTCTTCTAGATCAAATCCCACCACCCTATTGAGCCAATGAGTGAGTTCTGTGGACTTTGGCCACTTTTCCAATTTGGCGGGAAATGGACAATTTGACTTATAGGGCTTATTTACTGCAACTAGGGGGGGTGGAGGTGTAGGGTGATGATGAGAGAGGGGTTGGAAGGGATAAGGTGATGGGAGGTGATGGGTGAAAGGAGTTGCAGGGCTAGACAGAGCAAGTGGGGAAGGAAACCAAGGTGGGAGGGAAACCTCTGGTTTGACTGGGGTTGACCAGGGGTTCAAAATGGGTAAGGGTTCACAGGTAAGGCAGGGGTCACATAGCTTTGGCAGGGGTCCATTTGAGTTATGACAAGTCAAATAGGTGTAAAGGTATTAATAAAGACAAGGACTAGTGTTGTCATTTCTGAAATTGCAAGGACCTATTCTGCCAAAACTGAAAAGTTGTTCCAAGGACTAAAATTGACAATCTCACAAAGTACAAGGACCAAACTTGCCATTTTCACATTTTCCAGGGACTAATTCTGCCAATTTTGAAAGTTCAGGGACCTTTTCTGCCATTTTACAAAAGATTTATTCAAGGACCATTTTTGACAAATTAGAATATTTCAGGGACCTTGAATAATATTTCTCTTTATTTAGATTTACCAGGGACTGTTTTTGACAACTTTTGAAACTTGGGGGACTAAAACTGCCAATTATGCAAATTTGATACGTTTTTCACCAGATTTTGATATTTTTGCATTTAAAACACATAAAACACTTATTTGTGATATTTTTATCATTTTGATGCATTTCTGAGTGTTTTCAGATGTTTTTGCAGTTTAAATGGTACAAAAATGATGAGTATTTAGACACTCATCACAAAGTATACTAATATATTTTTGATAAGTCGAAATAATTTGTAAAGCTTAAGGCTCGTTTTTGACTCGTACAAAATAAAAATAGGTTGCTGAAATTTCAGAAAATATATATATCGTCTTCAAACTTGAAAAATTCATAACTTCTTCGTTATAACTCCGTTTTAATCCGTTCAAGCGGCCACGGATTCGTTTTAAAGTATATTTTCTAAATATCAAGGCCAAAAATTCGTGCCTACTGTCGGATTTTCCAGAAAAACAAAATGAGAACAGACCACTATATATACTTGTCGAAAATAGTTTTTCTCGTACTAAACCTATTCCAATCCCTTCAAATCAACTCCAAAGCTATTCTAATCCTACCATACACCTTCTTAGGGTGTCATGGGTTCCTAAACATCATCAAGACCAACATATACCAAGGGAATAATTATAGGATGACTTTGTATATATAAAACTCTAAAAATCATGTAAAAATGGTATA
Organism: Chrysanthemum seticuspe; assembly: GCA_019973895.1. Classification (NCBI taxonomy): domain Eukaryota; kingdom Viridiplantae; phylum Streptophyta; class Magnoliopsida; order Asterales; family Asteraceae; genus Chrysanthemum; species Chrysanthemum seticuspe. The sequence continues at coordinate 125,599,437 of BPTQ01000001.1, read as the reverse complement.
AACAACACAAGTCTTGCATGTTTTTGCTCAAAAATGATGAGATGAGTATGAAATGAATATGTAAGATGAAAAATAAACATGAGATGCTTACAAGTGATATGATGAGGTGATTAGAACCAAGGATTAACCTAAACACCCTAGGTTTTTATTTCAAAACCTTAAATAGGAGTGTAATCTAGATTGTTTAACTTGAGCTTGTAGAATTTTTGATGATTTCCTTGCTACACCCTTAGATGGCCGGTTCTTGAGAGGAAAGGAAGAAGAGAGGAAAACTTAACTAGCTATCTTGAATTGAAAGGTTTTAATTATGATGGTGTGTGTAAAGTTTGGAGTGTGTAAGTAATTGAATGAAAAAAATCAACAACTCTTTGATTCATCCCCCCCCCATGGCCGGATTTTTGGGGAGGATGTTTCCCATATATATATATTTTTTTTTAATTTGTATATGCTTGTGTAATTGTTAAAAAGTGTAGGAAAAAGTATAAGTAAAGGTAACTTTGTACAATTGTAGATACATTAGTGTATTTAAGGTAAATTTTAGGTAAAATAAATTTTTAATAGATCAAAATAAAGTATAATGAGATTATAAAAATTGTAAAAATACATTCCTTGTGAAATTTGAGTGATAATATAATTATCGTGTAGTTTTTAAGAAAAGCGTCGTAATAATATAAACTTAACGATTTATATACCAAATAAATTTAAAACACTAGGTAAACTCAAAATATAGTTTTTATAAACTAAATGTAAGTATAAAAATATATTGGGATCATTTTTGGAAGTAACGGATTAAATATTTAAAATAATAACTCACGCGATAACGTTTATTTAATATAAAATTTACGCGTTTAATGTGAAATGCAAAAATCATGAATGAACCGTTATGAAATGATGAATATGGAGTATGAGAAATGACCGGAAATTGAGAATTGTGACATTCTTCCCCTGTTAGAGGAATCGCGTCCTCGCGATTCAATCGATGATACTTAAAGTTCTACCCTTAGGTTTCGTGAAATCAAGTGTATGGTCAAAGTGTTTATGTCAAAACTTACGCGTCTAGGTTTCTTATCCAATGAGACTCACTAAATCTGAATAATACGGTGGATCACTTAATGGTCTAGGAAAAACGTACCAGTTACGCATTGCGGGCTTCCTCGGTCCCTATATAGAATGCTCGACCTCGAGGTGGACTGATATTGAGTACAGGGTTCGGGTTATTTCCTTCAATTGCCTCAGCTAGAGGAGCTTGCATCGGTGGCTTATTCAACTGAGGACAATTATTCCGGAAGTGATTCGGGCTGTTACATTCAAAGCAAGTCCTTTGATTATCCCTCATGTTGCCAATCTGTGTTTTACACTGCCCCTTAAAATGGCCGTATCGATTGCAATTTGTACACAAGCGGCAGGGCTTGGTCTTCGGGTGATGATAAGCACATTTAGCACATTTGGGATGTGTACCCGCATACTCTCTTTGTTCAGTACCAGTTGCCACAAAAACTCTTGCCCTTTTGTTGTCTGCTACCACGCCTATCTGCTTATTCGACCCACTTGCTTCCTTCCTCTTATCACTGCTCTTCAACGTACCATTTCTAACCATCTCGTCTGTCAGGGTTCCTGCCCTCAGTATCGCACTTTGTATTGTAGACGGCTCAGTTGTTTTCACAGTTCCACGGATTTCGGGGACAAGACCATATATGTACCTCGAGATTCTCTTGGACTCAGGGGTAACTAGATGAGGAACTAGTCTGGCTAACTCATGAAATCGGTCAGTGTAGGCTGCGTGACCAGCCCCTATCATAGAGTGGTGATAAAATTCATCTTCCAATTTCTGCATTTCATTGTCCGGGCAGTACTCCTCTTTCAGTAACGCCTTAAATTCGTCCCATGTCATACCTATAGCTGCCTCTCTGCCTCTAGCCTGTAGCTGTGTGTTCCACCATGTCAATGCCTTTCCTGATAACAAGCAAGCAGCATACTTCACCCTCTGATGTGTGGCACAATTGCTGATGTCGATCACTGCCTCTGTCTTCTCCACCCATCGAGTATACGCCAAAGCACCTCCTATACCATCAAACTCCACAGGTTTGCATGCCGAAAATTCCTTATATGTGCATCCAATTCTGTTGTTGTTGTTGTTGTTGGTGTTGTTGTTGTTACTACCAGCTACATTGTTGGTGTCGCCAGTACCGTTCCCGTTCCCGTGGTTTCCCGAGTTATTCATATGATTTCCAACTTGTGTGACAATAGTGGGAAGCAAGATTTGAAGTTGTTGAGCGATGATGGCGGCAAAATCAGGGTTTCCGCCAGTGTTGTTGTCATTGTTACCCATGTCGCTACCGCCTTCTCTACCTCCACGTCCACCTGTCATTCCACCCCTTGGTACCGCACCACCTCGGCCAGTACTGCGTGTTACTCTCTTTGGTGCCATTATCTCTGCAAGGGAAAGAACCGTTGAATTCCCAATGTCTATACTTAACGTCCTCAAACATAATATCACGCCACAAATTGGTTCCTAAGGTGTCCACACCGATCTACGTATGTGTGGTCGCATATGTCCACGTGAGTTGTGACGCATTTATAATTATGTTGGCCACCATAATTATAATTGCTTCATTTCACACGTGTACATACCACCAAACACACATGTCTCGGCGATTGTTGTTACTTAAATAGGTAGCCAATCTATCATCCAATTCTAAACAGTGGAGGAGGAATTTAGGGTAGGTATCTAGGAAGAGTCGCACTTGGTGTATAGGAAATTCCGTTAGGTGCTAAAGTCACTACGAGGTTTGGTCGCCGGCAGTTCCCAAAGTATCCTCAAGAGAACTCCCATCCTCGGGCAAAATCATCAAATCTATCCAGCTTTATAGTAACACTTATTTAGCTCGATCTCGCATCTCATCAAACAAGAACTGTCACGAGATCAAGTTATATAAGTGCTCATTACTGAGCTCCATATCTTTGATGACCCAACTAGATTTTGGGACTCCCCTATTGGTACAAGGAAACTACGTTATCTAATGAGGTGGTTCTAGAAGAAATACTTAAGAAAACATATGCGCACGAAAAGTGAGTAAGGAAATAGGAAACGAAAGGATCGACGTGAGAGCGGTTATAGTCTAGGAACTAAAATGCAACCTAGTTCTCTATAACCAAGTATCTGATACCAATCTGTCACACCCCCAAAATATCGCAGCGAAACGATAGTGTCATTGGGGTATGACGTCATAGCACAAAGTATGGATACAGAAAACGACCTCTATAATGAGACGTTTTGAAAAGTTTACCATTCGATTTCATATGTTTAAGTTTACACAACAAGAAATCACAAAGTTTGATAATACATAAAGAGTTTACAAAACATGTCGAATGGTAATTGTTAAAAGCACAAGACTCCAATGTATGCCATGTGACCCAAAAGCTCCATGAAATGCTATCACCTTAAGACCTGAGATAAACATGCTAAAAAGTGTCAACACAAAGGTTGGTGAGTTCATAAGTTTGTAACAAAATGATTTGAAATACTTTGAGAAATGTTCACACAGCAAAGGCATTGTAAATCCACTCAGTTCCAAGTTCCGCCCATACAAAACTTGCAACCTGTGTGTTCACAACCCATTGCCAAAATATAGTATGTCAATCATGTATGCATGTATCATAGTAGTTAAAAGTATAAATGTCACCACAAGAGTCTTCCAACCACTCGCGTTGGGATGTTTGTAAATTAATAGCCTTCCAACAACTTAATTTGGAGCCACTAATTCTTGTATGTTTGTAAATTAATAGCCTTCCAACAACTTAATTTGGAGCCACTAATTCTTGTATGTTTGTAAATTAATAGCCTTCCAACAACTTAATTTGGAGCCACTAATTCTTGTATGTTTGTAAATTAATAGCCTTCCAACAACTTAATTTGGAGCCACTAATTCTTGTATGTTTGTAAATTAATAGCCTTCCAACAACTTAATTTGGAGCCACTAATTCTTGTATGTTTGTTCCAAGTATGCATATGAAATCAAGTATAACCCAATCAAGTATAAAACGCATTCAAGTCTAAAGTATAGGTAATGTTGTTTGGCAAAAGAGTTTAAATGTTTGGATAAATAAGCATATATCTCGCCCCAAATAGTTTATAGGAATTTAAATGAGTAAAAGCGGGGTATGAACTCACCTGGTGTGATTGATATGCTAACAAAATGAAGTGCACGAAAGTGAGGCTCGGAAACTATCCGCGACCTAAAATGAATGTTATGACTTGAGTTATGATGTAATGTTATACATGCATTTCGTATGTTATTTATACCATTTGCGAGTTTTGAAAATAATACTTATCGTCGAAAAATACTCTTTTGACGTCTTGACCAATCTTAAATTATTTTACAAGTATTTACGTCAAAATGTCATCCTACAATAGTTTCGTAATGATTTATAGTGAAATTAACACTTTTCGTCGTAAAATAAAGTCGTTGGAAATTTCATGAAAGTGACAAAAATGGCTTCGAAAAACTAGTCGTAAAATGGTGTACGTCGAACGTTAGGAAACGAACTCGACGGTTTTGGAAAGTTTGTATCAAAATCTAGAAGTTTTAGTTCATGAGTTTTCGTCATAGAGGTCTCGAACATAAAGATAATAGGGGTTAAATATGGTGATTTTGTCCAATTGTGGCTTAAAAAGTGAGTTTCGGCAAAGTTTAAGCATCCGTAAATAATTTATTACAACTCCGCTATACAAACGGTTAGTCATTTTGAAAAATATGCTTGGTGATCTCGATTTTATTAGAAGACATCTCGTTACAAAAAGTTCCACATCATCGTTAAAAACAGCCTTCAACATGGTCATTTTAGTTACCGTAACACTTGTCTCGTAAAAATAATATAGTTTTTCTAAAAATAATAGTTACGGCAATTTTATTGAAACGTGTATATCTTAGTCGTTTCAAATCCGTTTTCTACGTATTATACGTCCTTAGCTTCGTATCAAAGTATACTAATATATTTTTGATAAGTCGAAATAATTTGTAAAGCTTAAGGCTCGTTTTTTACTCGTACAAAATAAAAATAGGTTGCTGAAATTTTAGAAAATATATATATCGTCTTTAAACTTGAAAAATTCATAACTTCTTCGTTATAACTCCGTTTTAATCCGTTCAAGCGGCCACGGATTCGTTTTAAAGTATATTTTCTAAATATCAAGGCCAAAAATTCGTGCCTACTGTCGGATTTTCCAGAAAAACAAAATGAGAACAGACCACTATATATACTTGTCGAAAATAGTTTTTCTCGTACTAAACCTATTCCAATCCCTTCAAATCAACTCCAAAGCTATTCTAATCCTACCATACACCTTCTTAGGGTGTCATGGGTTCCTAAACATCATCAAGACCAACATATACCAAGGGAATAATTATAGGATGACTTTGTATATATAAAACTCTAAAAATCATGTAAAAATGGTATAAACAACACAAGTCTTGCATGTTTTTGCTCAAAAATGATGAGATGAGTATGAAATGAATATGTAAGATGAAAAATAAACATGAGATGCTTACAAGTGATATGATGAGGTGATTAGAACCAAGGATTAACCTAAACACCCTAGGTTTTTATTTCAAAACCTTAAATAGGAGTGTAATCTAGATTGTTTAACTTGAGCTTGTAGAATTTTTGATGATTTCCTTGCTACACCCTTAGATGGCCGGTTCTTGAGAGGAAAGGAAGAAGAGAGGAAAACTTAACTAGCTATCTTGAATTGAAAGGTTTTAATTATGATGGTGTGTGTAAAGTTTGGAGTGTGTAAGTAATTGAATGAAAAAAATCAACAACTCTTTGATTCATCCCCCCCCCTGGCCGGATTTTTGGGGAGGATGTTTCCCATATATATATATATATATTTTTAATTTGTATATGCTTGTGTAATTGTTAAAAAGTGTAGGAAAAAGTATAAGTAAAGGTAACTTTGTACAATTGTAGATACATTAGTGTATTTAAGGTAAATTTTAGGTAAAATAAATTTTTAATAGATCAAAATAAAGTATAATGAGATTATAAAAATTGTAAAAATACATTCCTTGTGAAATTTGAGTGATAATATAATTATCGTGTAGTTTTTAAGAAAAGCGTCGTAATAATATAAACTTAACGATTTATATACCAAATAAATTTAAAACACTAGGTAAACTCAAAATATAGTTTTTATAAACTAAATGTAAGTATAAAAATATATTGGGATCATTTTTGGAAGTAACGGATTAAATATTTAAAATAATAACTCACGCGATAACGTTTATTTAATATAAAATTTACGCGTTTAATGTGAAATGCAAAAATCATGAATGAACCGTTATGAAATGATGAATATGGAGTATGAGAAATGACCGGAAATTGAGAATTGTGACATTCTTCCCCTGTTAGAGGAATCGCGTCCTCGCGATTCAATCGATGATACTTAAAGTTCTACCCTTAGGTTTCGTGAAATCAAGTGTATGGTCAAAGTGTTTATGTCAAAACTTACGCGTCTAGGTTTCTTATCCAATGAGACTCACTAAATCTGAATAATACGGTGGATCACTTAATGGTCTAGGAAAAACGTACCAGTTACGCATTGCGGGCTTCCTCGGTCCCTATATAGAATGCTAAACCTATTCCAATCCCTTCAAATCAACTCCAAAGCTATTCTAATCCTACCATACACCTTCTTAGGGTGTCATGGGTTCCTAAACATCATCAAGACCAACATATACCAAGGGAATAATTATAGGATGACTTTGTATATATAAAACTCTAAAAATCATGTAAAAATGGTATAAACAACACAAGTCTTGCATGTTTTTGCTCAAAAATGATGAGATGAGTATGAAATGAATATGTAAGATGAAAAATAAACATGAGATGCTTACAAGTGATATGATGAGGTGATTAGAACCAAGGATTAACCTAAACACCCTAGGTTTTTATTTCAAAACCTTAAATAGGAGTGTAATCTAGATTGTTTAACTTGAGCTTGTAGAATTTTTGATGATTTCCTTGCTACACCCTTAGATGGCCGGTTCTTGAGAGGAAAGGAAGAAGAGAGGAAAACTTAACTAGCTATCTTGAATTGAAAGGTTTTAATTATGATGGTGTGTGTAAAGTTTGGAGTGTGTAAGTAATTGAATGAAAAAAATCAACAACTCTTTGATTCATCCCCCCCCCATGGCCGGATTTTTGGGGAGGATGTTTCCCATATATATATATTTTTTTTTAATTTGTATATGCTTGTGTAATTGTTAAAAAGTGTAGGAAAAAGTATAAGTAAAGGTAACTTTGTACAATTGTAGATACATTAGTGTATTTAAGGTAAATTTTAGGTAAAATAAATTTTTAATAGATCAAAATAAAGTATAATGAGATTATAAAAATTGTAAAAATACATTCCTTGTGAAATTTGAGTGATAATATAATTATCGTGTAGTTTTTAAGAAAAGCGTCGTAATAATATAAACTTAACGATTTATATACCAAATAAATTTAAAACACTAGGTAAACTCAAAATATAGTTTTTATAAACTAAATGTAAGTATAAAAATATATTGGGATCATTTTTGGAAGTAACGGATTAAATATTTAAAATAATAACTCACGCGATAACGTTTATTTAATATAAAATTTACGCGTTTAATGTGAAATGCAAAAATCATGAATGAACCGTTATGAAATGATGAATATGGAGTATGAGAAATGACCGGAAATTGAGAATTGTGACAACTACTCAGCAGATTTATGCAAGACCCGAAGGATCATCACCTGAAGGCAGTAAAGCAAGTAATCCGATATATCAAAGGAACACAGGAGCATGGGATAATTTACAAGAAAGAAGGCGGCTGCAAAATTATAGGTTACAGCGACAGTAGTTATGGAATCAACACTGATCAAGGAAAAGGAACTACTGGCATAGTATTTTACTTTGGAGAGTCACCCATTACTTGGTGTACTCAGAAGCAACCAACAGTGGCACTATCATCATGTGAATCAGAATTCATGGCGGCTACTGCAGCAGCATGTCAAGCCTTATGGTTGAAGAGATTACTTAGTGAATTAACTGGAAATGAAGAAAAGAAGATAACGCTGAGGGTAGATAACATTTCAGCAATAGCACTAGTCAAGAACCCAGTTTTTCATGGAAGAAGTAACCACATCGACATTCGCTATCATTTCATTCGAGAATGTGTAGAGAATGGACATATCAATGTGGAGCACGTCAGCGGAGAACTACAAAGAGCAGATATACTAACAAAGGCTCTACCAAGACTAAAGTTCACGACGATGCGACAAATGCTCGGAGTTCAAGATTTAACAAGAAGCAACGATCAAGATTAAGGAGGAGAATGTGACCCGATAATCTTCATCATTTGCTTATTATGTTTAGTTTAAAAAACGCAAGGGACTAGTTATGTCAAATCCAAAGTTAATAACTAACTTGGCAGTTATTTCTGTAGGAAATCATGAAGAGGTATGTCGGTTCATGTATACCGGTTCATAATCTATATATACATATGTAAAAACATCGATACAAGGTTAATCAATATAGAACATATTTACTTATTCAAATCGTTGCAACTTATATAATTGATCAGAAGAAGTTGGGACAACACTACGCAATTGTGATTGAATCACTTGTGACCTATGCAATGGTGAGTTTTTGGCTCGAGCTTGAGGAGCTGAAGGACACCTTCTTTCAGATCATCCGGTTTCAAAGCCAAAACAGGTGCCTGATCACGTGCATAACCATAATCTTGAAACAACTCTACACCAGCATCAATACACTCTTTTGCACATATGTCAACACGATGATCAACTGCCACTTTTAATTCTGCATGCGTCGGCTTGTTTAGACACTAAATAAGGCGAGACATGCATATATTTTAGTGAAGGGTGATCATCGTGTTGGCATATTTGCAAAAAAGCATATTGAAGGTGGTGAAGAGTTGTTCTATGACAACGGTTATGCACGTGATCAAGCACCTGTTTGGGCTTCGAAACCCGATGATCCAAAAGAAGATCCTTCAGCTCCTCAAGCTCGAGCAAAAAAGCCACCATTGCATCGGTCATGAGTGCAGCAATCACAATTGCGTAGGTCACTATTTCAGCGGTCTCAGTCACGATTGTCTCGGCCACCATTACCTCGGTCTCAATTGGTAGGCCAACTACCTTCATCATCATATCAACTCGACCACAACTGAACGTTAAAAAAAAAAAAAAAAAAAAAAAAAAAAAAAAAAAAAAAAAAAAAAAAAAACCTTCTTTCTTTTCTTTTAATGAACTACATATTTTGACACTTTGAACCTATATAAATATTTATTGACCACTTTGAACCTGCTGAAATCGCCGAACACGTGTCAAACCGGTCAATGCACCACTGGCTTCTTTGCGATCACAAAGTCAGATTCTTATGAATTCAAGTCGTGACATATAACATGAATGGCCAATGGTAATAGAGTTTATAGCAGAAAACTTACATTGAAAACAAACATGTTCTCCTTATAGTTGGCAGCATGGCCTGATGTTTCCCAGAGTTGCATGTTCTACATATTTAGGGTGCCGACCTGCCAAACCAATGATACAATATGTCAAATTCTATAGTATGCCTATGCCATTACTGTGAAAAAAAGGTGTTTTAGGCTTACTGGCATCAATATCTGTGATGAAGAAAACACACAAACAATCATTAGATGAGATTATCTAGAAATCCTTGCATATTTGTTGATGTCTCAGGCAGCTTATTATAAAACATCCAGCTAACCAGAAGTCAAATTTACCTTAATCGTCTATGCATGTCAGCTAACTGAGCTCGCATCAAAGCTCCAAGAACAGCAAAACCTGCACAAAAACACATTAAAAATCGTTAAAACCCTAGTGATGGAGTTTTCTTCTTGGAGAGAGATTTGATGATCAGGGTTAAAAAGTATACGTATGTTTTTTTTTAATAATGGTTTTGGATTATATGAACGTATATAAGTTTTACATATATGTTTTGTTTAGGGTTACCTAAGTTGTAGAGATTCTCCTACATAATTGGTTGCATAAATTTATAATTTTGGACTTGCAACATATATTCCAAAAAGTTGTGTTGCCTTAGTGGTAAACACACAAGTTATTTATCTAAATGACCAAGGTTCAATCCTTACAAGGCTCCTTTTTTATAAATAATTTTCAAAAATAATTATTAAAACTCCAAAATTTACAAAAAAATTATTAAAAATACGAAATTTATATAAAATCTAATTAAATTAAAAAATAAGTGCTTAGGTGACATTAATGCCAAATGCCTCCTGTTAATATATATATATATATATATATATATATATATATATATATATATATATATATATATATATATATATATATATATATATATATATATATATATATATACACACACACTAGCATAGTACCCGCGCAAAGCAGCGGCAGTACCCAACATGTCAGTTTTTCTCGTACCTTAATCTTTAAGCGGTATGCAATGAGAGTTAGTATTTGACGGTTTACCCATTTGATAGTTCGAAAAGAGTAGATGCGTATTTAAATTTCCATAAAGTATATCAATACAAATATAGATATCCATACTTATACTCATTTGAACTTTGTATAACTTGAATGTTTATGACAAAAATTACAACTCTAAATTTGTATTATAGTAAGTTTGTAACATCCATTTTAATACCAAAATTTAATGTGTCATTAGTGTACATTATAATGCAATTATTATAGTGTAGAATTTAATTATATGAATTACAATTATAGTAAGATGTGTAGGCTTAAAAATTAAGACATCCTTCTTTAGAAAGTCCTAAATACATTATAAGGTAGTATAGAATAGATATGCAAATATACAAGTTTTAGTGAGTATATATGCAATTGCCCCTAAATTTTTTGTTTAAACTGCTACAACTTGTACATGAAACTGCTTTAACCATGATTGTTTAAAAAAAAACGTTAATTCTGGATGAAACGACTTTAACTAAGTTTTTTTGTTTTTGTTATTTTATTATTATTATTATTATTATTATTATTATTATTATTATTATTATTATTATTATTATTATTATTATTATTATTATTATTATTATTATTATTATTATTATTATTATTATTATTATTTTTATTATTATTATTATTATTATTATTATTATTATTATTATTATTATTATTATTATTATTATTATTATTATTATTATTATTATTATTATTATTATTATTATTATTATTATTATTATTTTTACTTGGTAAGAACTAAGAGCATCCCCAATGCTTCAAGTCTAGGGATGGCAAAAAAATTCGTACCAGATGGGGACCCGATCCCCAAACCTGATTTTGACTGGGAATCCCCGAGTTGACCGGGGATAGGGAATCCCCAAAATATGAAATCGGGGATGGGGCGGGGATGGGGATAACATAAATTCCCGAACCCGACCCCGACTCGATCTTTCTAGTGTATCCGCATTTAGAATTTATATGTTATATCCATACTTAATTAACTTGTATATGTATATGTATATGTATATGTATATATATTTATGAGTATCGACGTGTATATTTATATGTATATGTGATATTTATAGAATCAAGTACCTTTAGAATTAATTAGAAGCATAAGCACTAATTACATTTTACTTATTATTTTGTTCGAATAGACATATATGATACATATTGCTTGTATATTACATGTGATGTACAATGTTGAAGATGCTTTAAAGTTGAATTGAAATTGTAATGAATCCCACTATGTGCGATGTACGCACGTTTCTTGGAAAACTTTGAGTTAAAATTCTCAAAATATTCGATGAATTTGTGAAAACTTTATGTTAGTACATAAGGATTGAAAAGCCCCGAATCCCCTCGGGGATCCCCGATCCCCATTGGGGATGGGGATGGGGATGTAAAGCAATTCCCCGATGGGGATGGGACGGGGATTGTAACACCCCCAAAATTTCACAACGGAAGCGTTCGGGTCATGGGGTGTTACTAAATCAATAATAACAACACAAGGTAATAAAGAATGGAAATTCTATTCCATTTTCAAAATATAGATTTATTTAAGAAATAGTTTTACATCATTGTTTCAAAGTGCGGAAGTAAAGCCCATAAAAATATATGTTGTCCCATTAAAAGTTGTATTAAAATGTTTGGAAACACTTCGGATGCCAGTCTTCAACGAATGCCTTTGCCATTGCCCACGCAAATAAGTAAACCTGAGAAAAACATGCTAAAATGTCAACACAAAGGTTGGTGAGTTCATAGGTTTAAGTTTAAGAAATCAAGTTGGACCACAGTTGCACATATAGCATCTCCGTGAATGACACTATATGCAAAAATGCTATTACGCTAGTACCAAGTTCATGCGACCGAAACTACGACAGTGTGCATGCATCTTGAAGCATGATAAATAAAAGCCCAGCAAGTGTATTTCCAGTACACTCAATCAATGCGATATGAGATACGCCCGACGTTTGCCTATCCGGTCAAACTCGAACGGGGGTGTCATCCCCAATAGATCTATTCATAACAATCGCGGCTCCCCAAAGGGAACTAATGGTAGCATAGTTGGGATTCAAGGTTGTTTCACGTAATAGTGTTTTCAGTTTCAGGTCCGAAAAGAGTTTTGCATGTTTCTCACCCTATAGTTTTATAAAGCAAGTAATAAAAGTAAAAGTGGGGTTATAAACTCACCTTAACAATTCGGTGAATAAGCACAAAGAGATCGAGTGTGATATAGGAGTGGCTCCTACCCGGAACCTAGAACGAGATGGCAAGTCTTAGTTTATAGTAATGTGTGCCCACGACTCAAAGTGTGAAACTAAATTAAGTGTTTATAAGTGGTTGTGTTTAATGTTGCTTGTGTGGCAGAGTTTACGTTTAATTCGTTCCAAAGTGTTTGTGAAAATTATATATTGTCAGTAAAATATTAATTAATACTTTAGGTTAAGTATTTATATAAATAACGTTACATGTCGCGATAAAAATATAGAAATGTGTTTATATATATTTCTAGTTAGTGGGCGATAAGTTGAAAAAGTCTATAATTTATTTTCCATAAATTATATTATTTAGTTCTCGTAGTTTGGCCTAGTTTGTGAAAATAGACTAAGTATAAGAATTTGACAATAATCGGGCTTGACCCGGTCGTAAATATTAGTTTCTCTTTATAAATCAATTATCACAAAAATATGCCATGTGAAAATATAGTTTATATAATAGTTTTGAAAACTTATTAGAAGTTCTTAAGAAAGTTGTTAAAAGACATGAAGCGGAGGGGCTAAAGCTGTCAAATACCATTTAAGTTTTAAAGCTATATAAACTTTTAAGATGAATGGTCGTCTATTTGGAAATTGAGGGGTTAAACTGCCAGGTTGCCAAAGTTGTAAAAAGAAAATAACAAAAATTTGTAAAACTGTCACTGCTGACACTCGAACCCATGACCACTCGCACAGAAACCATCGCCCCTACAATGTGAGCTATGGGTATTTTGTGTTAACCTTTTCATCTTAAACATATTTAAAGACACGTTTAACTGTTTTTCTTTAGTAAATAATTTCCTACTCAGTAGCCAAGCATGCATACCTGCATGTAAAAGTTCTATATATTCTATCTTCTCAATGCTTTTTCAATTATTCATGTCAACATTAAGTTATGAAAATAAGTTTTTACACATTTAGCTTATTTATAAGCACTTGACCAACAGTTCGGGCCTTATGACTCGTTATGGGTTTCGGTTTGGTTTAAGAAAATAATGCCGAGCTTAGGAGTTTACGGCTTATGCTTAGACATTTTTAAACAAACATGGTATGGCCACACGAAATCTTAAAACTCAAACAAGAAACGTCCATGTAAGTCAAACGTATATATGTTGGTACGTTTGTCGAGTGTAAAGGTTTTAAGAAAACTCATTTGCTATGCTTTTAAGATTTAACATATACGAATGACATAAAAAAAAGAAAAACCACATGATGGGCAAACTTGAAGTTCAAAAATAAATGATATCCAAGTCTAAGAATGTGGTTGAGGCTTACAGTGGTGAGAATGAAGGAGTGTCGAGTGAAGAGTGAACCAAAGAACTAACACCAAGCTTTAATAACCCAAAGAACTTCTCGTTCCTTAAACCTCACGAATGACCAAGCTCCCTTACGACCCGTTTCTCCTTAGCGCATATTCCACAGAAGGCGATTTATGTTTTAGAAGTGAGAAGTGAGTTGTGTAGTGTGAGAGTTTGTGTGTTCAACAAAAGGTCTTAGGAGTTTATATAGAAGGAGATGGGCATGGTCTTCACGTGGCTTTCCCTGGCTTTGTCTTCAACCACGAACCATAGAGACAATAAAACAGATGGGGACCTCTGAGCCTTGTCGAGTTTCTTCCGAATTATAGTGGAGCGTGGTGTGGGTACCCAGGAGGGGTGACGTATGTTCTTGATGAAGCAAATGGGAAATGGACTTGATCTTGTTTTGAGGTTTAGAAAGTTAATTGGAGGGTTTCCAATTGAAGAAGATGGAGTATAAGCGTGCGTTGGTTAGCAGAGAAGGAAGAGAAGAAGTGGGGTTGGGAAGATAAGGGCTGCACATGGGTTAGTGTACTTTTATTTTTATTATATTGTAAATTATACATATTTAGGTATTTTAGGTATTCATTTGGTATTAATTGTATTTTGTGTCCCGTTGTTTTAATTCATAATAGTATAATTTCAAACGGGAAAAATATAATACTTATATTTTTAGACACGTTTTAAATAAACTGACACGATGGTATAATTTCCGATTTCATTAATTCGTTTCTACTTTTCATGTTTTCTTTTATATTTTAGCCGTAACTGGTCGTGATTATAATTTGAAACGTAAGAAAAGAAAAAAAAATATAGTCGCGAAAAATTGGTAGGGAAATTTACGAGTGGTTATAGTACCTACCCCTTAAAAGAAACCACGTCCTCGTGGTTTATGATGCGAGAATCGTCTAGGTCGATACAGTGACGAGATGTGAGTATTTATACTTAAAACGTGATATGGGAAAAAAGGCTAGTCGTTCAAGAAAGATTCGGTGACGTGAGATGATAAGTGAACAACGGATAAAGGATTCATCAAACGGAATACAACGCGGTTTCATAGAAGAGTACGATAGTTGAGTTTAATATAGAACGAGTAGTGTCGTATGAGGTTACGAAGGGTAGAGCATAATAGTGAAATAAGAGATC
>BPTQ01000001.1:125561089-125574919 GCA_019973895.1 Chrysanthemum seticuspe | reverse complement strand
TTATTATTATACTTGGTAAGAACTAAGAGCATCCCCAATGCTTCAAGTCTAGGGATGGCAAAAAAATCCGTACCTGATGGGGACCCGATCCCCAAACCCGATTTTGACTGGGGAATCCCCGAGTTGACCGGGGATAGGGAATCTCCTAAATATGAAACCGGGGATGGGGATAACATAAATCCCCGAACCCGACCCCGACTCGATCTTTCTAGTGTATCCGTATTTAGAATTTATATGTTATATCCATACTCAATTAACTTGTATATGTATATGTATATGTATATGTATATGTATATGTATATGTATATGTATATGTATATGTATATGTATATGTATATGTATATATGTTTATGAGTATCGACGTGTATATTTATATGTATATGTGATATTTATAGAATCAAGTACCTTTAGAATTAATTAGAAGCATAAGCACCAATTACATTTTACTTATTATCTTGTTCGAATAGATACATATGATACATATTGCTTGTATATTACATGTGATGTACAATGTTGAGGATGCTTTAAAGTTGAATTGAAATTGTAATGAATCCCACTATGTGCGATGTACGCACGTTTCTTGAAACACTTTGAGTTAAAATTCTCAATATATTCGAGGAATTTGTGAAAACTTTATGTTAGTTCATAAGGATTGGGAAATTTACGAGGGTTACAGGGGATGGGGATGGAGAGTGAAAACGGGGATGGGGATGGTAAATACAATCCTCGACATTCACCGGCCCGTTGCCATCCCAATTCAAGTCTTCAATGACTTGAAGCATTTAATGCATTAAATGCATACTATACCTATAAACTAAAGCTTTTCAGAAAGACTTGGTGTATGCCAAGTCTTTGTGTAAAGATTTTCAAAAAGCTATTGATGAAATGCTAAAAATATTACTAAAAGACTTCTTAAAATAGTAAAAAGCTTTTGCCCGTTTGAAGCATTGTAGATGCTCTAAGGAAGTTATCAGGACAGAAGCATCAATCATGCGTTCACAAGCCTTTTTTGATTTCTTGAACTTGAAAGTCGTTGATACAAATAGCTATAGTAAACATATGAAGGCTCAAAAACACCTTACTGTTAACAAAATGGTTTCGAATAAACATAACAAAGGTACTAAAAACTATGTATACATATGAACACTAACAAACTAACAAGACTCAGATTATAGGCTTGGCTATATCTTTAAAGACTTTTCTCAGCCATGAGATGATTGTTCTTCAAAGAAATATACTTGTATTTTGAGGTATGAAATCTTGCTGCCTATGTCATTCCCATCAAAGTTTAACTGTGAATGATCATTAGATTCGAGTAACGGTTTCCAAATTCAATTGAATGCACCAAGTGAGAAGAGGGCACTTTGGAAGCACTCCTTTGGGCAGTTCTGGCTTGTTTGATCCAATTGATCTTCAAATATTTCTAAAAAATTTGACTCAAAATTTATTTTCATAACTAAAAAGCAACTTTCCAGGCAGAAATCATCGGGTTCTCATGAACTTCTTAGACTATTCAATTGTGACGTCCATGGGATTCCAATTGGTCACAACCATAGGCTCAAGAAAATGGCACAACCATATCCGTCTGACGGCCTACCGCATTATATTCACCCCACTAGCCTGACCCGCCACAGATGTTGATTCACTTGGCCCAAAACCACCAACCTCGCCATCAAAACCTGGCCCATTATGGTTAACCACATCCGCTTGACGAGCCACATGCACGATTCACTCGAACGGCCTAACTCACCACAGGCCCTGACCCACTTGGCTCAGAGACACCTAACCCATCAGGGTTAGCCACACCCGATAGAAGACGGTAATGTTGGCTACCATGTCATTTCAGAAAAGCTCTTGGTCAGTAGTTCAAAGTTATTTCGCCTTCGCTGAACCGTGGCAATGTAGGTTTAATTGCCTTTTGTTTCGTCTGGCTATCAACTGATGTACCATCCTTTTGTTTTCTTGTTGATGGTATAGTTGCATCATTTGATCTATCATCCGCGCCAACATGTATCCGAGGCATTGATCTTTCCTAGGCGATAATGGCATTTAAACGACGCTTTTTGGGTTGCTTTTGTTTAGAACCGAAAGTACCTTCGCCAGCAGGAGCATCAGTTGCGCTTGGTAGTTGAAGTAGCTTCAGAGTGGGTTTTAATACTCAGGAAGATCCTGGATTCCTCAGGAAGATCCTGGATTTCTTATAGCCCGAAACCCATCACAATCTGAGAATTTTCTCCAACACTCCACACGTAACAAGAAACTAACTCAATTCATTCAATAGTTTGAATTAAACTCTCTCAGCACATACAAAAAGTGTTTTCCTGGTATGCATTTAAATACCCGTTTAACCTGTTTCCCAAACCGCCCATTTAGTACTTTACCCCATTGAGTAATTTATATTGCTAGCTAAAATATACTCTTACAAATTTTATATGGCCAACTAAAATTGTAATTTGCCTACTAAGAGTTGTGCGCGACACAAATGATCTACTTACACGGGAATCAATTAGTATAGAATGAGGTCCAAGTTTTCAGCTGTCCTGATTTAGTCATCGACTCATTGTGCGTTTTATTGTTCATTTGAGTCGTTAAAAGATGGTTTTGTCATGTTTAGGTCATTATGTGAACAAAAAAAAAAAAAAAAAAAAAAAAACGTTGAAAATCATTTATAAAAAATTAAGTAAAGTAATAAAAAAGTTATATCATCACTACCACCACCCCATGTTATTTATTTTCCTGCTTCTTTCTCTAAATTTCTGCTTTTCTCTCTAAAATTAACACAAAAAAAAATCTCAAATCACATCCATCCAATCAAAAAAAAAAAAAAAAAAAAAAAAAAAAAAAAAAAAAAAACTTCTTTCTTTATCTTCATACCCACACACAATATCAAAACCAACAAAATATTTGGATGATCCATAGATGTGGCTAGAACAAATTCAGATTTCATATTTGTTAATGTCACTAACTTTACTTCCCGAGTTGGTTTTGGGCGTGAATCTTACCTATATGTTACAAGCATGGGATGGAGTGAATCTTACCTCTCACGACACTGCTTACCAATGCGCCCAGGTAAGTGTTGTGCAATTGTTTGACCATTTCTGTGCCCCATATTTCTCTACTAGTCGTATGAGATTTTTATCTTCCTAAAAATTGCAAAGGAAGGTCAATGGTTGAGAAAACAGCTGGATATCATGTGAAGAAAAACAAGGAGCCACATGTTTCATCAGAGGCGGCATATATTATGATTCACCTATTTTGTCCATGGACCTTTAACAAGTTCTGGATTTAAAACTTTCTGCCACCGAGCACTGAACGTCTGTTCGGTCCTTGAAACATTGAGCTGAACAAATCATACTATTAGGTTCTAAACAAGATTGTATCCTCTGATTGCAAAAATAAATTTCAACACTTGAATAAAGGTAAAGTAAAAGTTATATAAATCATAGTTGAGCCCAAGACTTGAATAAAGTAAAAGTTATCATCAACCTATATATAAATTAATAAAATAAACAAAAAAAATAAAAACAGGTATGGTTGTCTTCTATTCTTTTTAGATAAATTAATGCCCTAGTCTATGGTTTATCACAGCAGTAGATGACACTGATAGGCAAACGATAAGAACCAATATTACACTTTATTAAAGTGAGCCAGGTCACTTAGTTTGAATTTGGCTTCTACAGTGGATTTGTTTGAGGTTCATCAATAAAGATACTAGTAATAATATTGCGCTGATTTTGATTATTTTTACGAGTTGGTTTTGGGCGAATCGGGAAGTAAAGTTAGTGACATTAACAAATCTGAAATCTGAATTTGTTCTAGTCACATCTATGGATCATCCAAATATTTTGTTTGTTTTGATATTGTGTGGGTATAAAGATGAAGAAAGAAAATTGGTTTTTTTTTTTTTTTTTTTTTTTTTTTTTTGAGTGGATGGATGAGATTTGAGAATTGTTTTGGTGTTAATTTTGAAGAGAGAAGCAGGAAAAGAGATAACATGAGGGTGGTGGTAGTGATGATATAACTTTTTTATTAAGTGCACCGTTCGTAATAAACCAAAACGATAAAATTACCATTTTGCCCTCATGTGCAAGGCACATGGGAGAAGATAACAGACGTTGACTAATGGAAAATGGGTCAAGGGACTTATTTAGACTATAAAAACCCTGTTTTGGACTCCCAACGATGAAAAAGGCAAAGTTAGTCCTAATATGATGAACAGGTACAAGTTTAGGGACGAACCGTGTATTTTACTCTAAAAAATATTAAGCAAACCTATGTAAGAATGTTAAACTCTTATGTAGGTAATTAACATTGATATATAAAATGTTAAGTTGTGTATTACCATCTTCTAATGCCTGAAATGTACCAAAAAGTTAAATGACTATAATGAGATAAACGATAAGGTGCTTTTTAAAAGCTTATCTAATAAGACTTAGCTTGGCTGACTTGTTACCCATTTAGACCCATTTCCTAACCTTCCTGACCTGTCCATTTCATAACATCTAGACGGACCAAAATTGACTCCAAAGGCAGCAATTATTCCTTAAAATTCATACCTATATCAGCTTCACTTTCAGATATAGCACCATTTCCATTGTAAATTTACAAAAAATAGTATTATATGAAATAGTATTATACGACTAACGTATCAAGAACTCATCTGGTATTCACCAAAAAGGATTAGATGGTTGTGTGGAATTTGGCCAGGTGGAGAAGAGGGCACCTTGGAAGTGCTCCTTCGGGGAAAGTAAAGGTAACAAAATGGTTGGGCTGGTGAGAGTAATGGTAACATAAAAGTGTTTTCCTAGTATGCATTTAAATACCCGTTTAATCTCTAACCAAACCGCCCATTTGGTACTTTACCACATCTAATAGAGACTCAAACAAACTGAAGAATCAAGTAAATAAATAATTTATGGTGTCATAAAAATCACAGTTCTTACAATTTATACGACTACAAAAGAACATAAATATCCAAAGAATCGAGAAGATACCCTCTTTTATTCAAGCACTTATAATTGGTCTTTCACTAAATTGCGTTAATAATACAGTTAATTGACAAGACATGTCTAGTAAATCTATGTAGATGCTATTGTCTAGGTGGTTTGTACGTGTTTAGTTGGTTCGGTTTGGAGTTTCTATATCTAGCGCTGTTTAAATGAAGCTACTTGTTTAATAGTGAAGAGGAACGGTTGTTGGAAAGGTCGAGTCATTGTCACAAAATAAGAGTTCGAGGATGCTCGAGCGTTATAAAATCACAAACGACCTTCTTAATAGGGGAAATTTATTCATAAATGCCTTGATTACATTATCAACAAATCACACTTGTGCAATATTGGTTACATGCATTTGAGACTCTTATAGTGTTCCATCAATCTAGTGCTCCCTAATATTCATTTAGTGGCAATCCGCTTGTCACAAAGTTGGAGGTTCATGCTCCCTCACCAGACTTGCAAACGAATCCTGCGGAGTCGGCAAAGGTGTTAGAGGATTTAGCGGCTGCTGCTACCACATCCATCATGTAGTCTTAGTTGACTACACCACCACCAACAACATGCCACTTATCACCGCCACAAACATCATCTCCCCAAACACACTTCACACCCGCTCAATTGAACCAACTCAAGAAAGCAGTGGAAGAGACCTTCATCACTCAAGACCAATTCGATAAGTTGTCCAACGGCATTGGAAAGGTCTTAGTGACTGAGGTACATAAGCATATGAGTGGTGTCATGATGAAGGAGATGTTTATGGAGAAAATACGAAGCTTGTATGTAGACATGCTTGCTGATCAAACACTTCATAATGAAGATCCAGAGTTGTTTGAAGTGTTGAAGATAAGGGCAGATCAGGAACGAGTTGCTCAATCTACGTGCATAGAGGAACTGGTTCGCAGAGATCCCAAGGATGACCCCGACAACGGTAATCCTAAGGGGGATAATGATTGGTATGAACTGGAAGAAGGAGAAATCCGACCTGTGCCGTCTGAGCAATTAATGTACAAATTTTGAGAAATGAAGAAGTGGAATAAAGTTCCAACCATTGCTGACTTTCACAGAATGTAACAGACTATTTGAAATGCTCAGAGACCAGTGCACAAGCAGCCTCAAATACGAGTATCATACCCAAGAAATGGAAAAGTACATGGAATCCACTATACACTTTGAAGATAGTAAAGAAGTGCTACTTGATCCGTACTGGTCACGCAAAGGTCGAGTGTACTATAGTTGTAAAAGAGATCCATCAAAACCACCATCAAAGTTCCTGAACTATGACCTTGCTTATCTGAAGAACGGAAACACCGATGAGAAGTCGTATGTATTGTCGATCTTCATTGTGCTATCAACAGACTATACAGAAGATGGCATTGAAGAAATTATCATCGACAAGTGGATGAAGAAAATGATCAAGTGGAAAAGATTTAATGAAGAAGCCAGATTGTCAATTCAACATTGGCATGATGACAGAAGAAAACTAGTATAAAAATTTAAACAAAGAGAAACAAGAGACAACGGAGATGATTTGAACTCTAACTACAAGATTAAAGAAGTGTTGAACGTTGAAAGTACCGGACTAATCAGGTACGCATGTATGTCAAAGATCGTTGTGTTTAGAGAAGACGAAAGCATTCATGAATTCCCAAAGTCTGACTTCAAGTATATGTGCTTGAATGATATCGAATAAGCTAAAGGCTATAAAGTAATATTTATGATAAGGATTTAAAACGTACGCTTTTAGGGGGTCATTTAAGCCCTAAATCGACCAATTTTATATTCGTTACTGCTTAATTTCATTCCTTTTTACTTTGTAGGTCTTTTGGAATCAAAATACTGGAATGAAGCACATTTGGACGAAAAGGAGCAAATAATGAAGAAAATGACAAAGTCAAGATCGAAGCCACTCAAAGATGATAAAAAAAACTTGACGGCGTCCCATCCAAAGGGCGACGCCATCTCTCTATGAAGACTTGATCAAAACATGCACGCGACGGCTAAATGAAAATTCTGGTCTTATAACCTGACGGCGTCACGCTTTAATTATAGAGGGCGTCACTCAGAGTTTATATATATATACAATTATAAACTATACATATACACCCTTTGATGCAATAGAACATCTAATAAAATTCAAGGGGTGTTTATCAAATTAAGTGGTTCCATAGAATCATTTAATTAGCCCCTTAAAGGGAAGAACAAAGCTTTGGTGGGTCTTTTCATTAAGTGGGATTAAAGAATTGGGTCCACATTAAGTGGTTCATTTGAAAAAAAGAAACACCCCCTTAATGGAAGTGTTCTTTTAACAAAGTTTAGAGACTTCATCAATAATGCGAAAAAAAAACATATTTTATTCGTCGAGTTGTTCTACAAATTTCGAATTTAATCAAATAAAGAAATGAACTGTTTGTTAAAAATAAACTGTAGAAGATTTCATTAGAGCATCTGCAATGGGGAGTTTTTGCTAAAGCTTTTTACCATTGTAGTGAAAGACTTTTCTTTTGGTTTGAAAGAAAGACTTGGCACTAGCCAAGCGTTTGAAGCAAAAGCTTGTTACTTACTAGCATTCTTAATAAATGTTTCTAAGACAAAATAGGTTAGCATTTATTGCCATAAATGCACCAAGTCATTGAAAGACTTGGTGCAATGCGGATGCTTAGTACTTAAGAAATTTCTCAAATATTTATATAAAAAAAAGAGAAAACCAACTTTTTAGTAGCTTCAATTCATCAACCAGTTACACGATTCACAGGCAAAAGATAAATCACGTAACTACATGATGAAACGAACATGAGAAGGACAATGATTTAATTACATTAATACAAAATAAATGAAATTGTGATTTAATTACATTAGGCTCTTCTTTTCTTTGATGCATATCCCTCCTAGATTTTTACTGGATAAAAAAAAAAAAAAAACTAAAATACCAATGGTTGTTTTTAAGAAGCAACTTGTGCAATAATCAACCATATTCTCATTTAAACTTCGCGACCCAATCAAACAAGAACAGCCTTAAAGTTTAAATGTGAGTTAATTAAGAAACTTAATGATTTTGAGAAATAATTAATTTAATTCAAATGAGAGCTTATACAAACCTAAAATATAGCAGTAACACATAGCACGACTACATCGTCTAACAGTAGGCAAGGCATGGCAGACATCGGCAGCTGTGGCGGCGTTGAGGTGTTTTTAGGAAAATTTGGTTATAGTTTAGGTTTTGAAAAATACCTAATTCTCTATAACCTTGGATCTGAATACCAATCTGTAACACCACCAAAATTTCACAGCGGAAGTGTTCGGGTCATGGGGTGTTACTAAATCAATAATCACAACACAAGGTAATAAAGAATGGAAATTCTATTCCATTTTCAAAATATAGATTTATTTAAGAAATAGTTTTACATCATTGTTTCAAAGTGCGGAAGTAAAGCCCATAAAAATATATGTTGTCCCATTAAAAGTTGTATTAAAATGTTTGGAAACACTTCGGATGCCAGTCTTCAACGAAGGCCTTTGCCATTACCCACGCAAATAAGTAAACCTGAGAAAAACATGCTAAAATGTCAACACAAAGGTTGGTGAGTTCATAGGTTTAAGTTTAAGAAATCAAGTTGGACCACAGTTGCACATATAGCATCTCCGTAAATGACACTATATGCAAAAAGGCTATTACGCTAGTACCAAGTTCATGCGACCGAAACTACGACAGTGTGCATGCATCTAGAAGCATTATAAATAAAAGCCCAGCAAGTGTATTTCCAGTACACTCAATCAATACGATATGAGACACGCCCGACGTTTGCCTATCCGGTCAAACTCGAACGGGGGTGTCATCCCCAATAGATCTATTCATAACAATCGCGCCTCCCCAAAGGGAACTAACGGTAGCATAGTTGGGATTCAAGGTTGTTTCACGTAATAGTGTTCTCAGTTTCAGGTCCGAAAAGAGTTTTGCATGTTTCTCACGCCATAGTTTTATAAAGCAAGTAATAAAAGTAAAAGTGGGGCTATAAACTCACATTTGCAGTTTGGTGAATAAGCACAAAGAGATCGAGTGTGATATAGGAGTGGCTCCTACCCGGAACCTAGAACGAGATGGCAAGTCTTAGTTTATAGTAATGTGTGCCCACGACTCAAAGTGTGAAAATAAATTAAGTGTTTACAAGTGGTTGTGTTTAATGTTGCTTGTGTGGCAGAGTTTACGTTTAATTCGTTTCAAAGTGTTTGTGAAAATTATATATTGTCAGTAAAATGTTAATTAATACTTTAGGTTAAGTATTTATATAAATAACGTTACATGTCGCGATAAAAATATAAAAATGTGTTTATATATATTTTTAGTTAGTGGGCGATAAGTTGAAAAAGTCTATAATTTATTTTCCATAAATTATATTATTTAGTTCTCGTAGTTTGGCCTAGTTTGTGAAAATAGACAAAGTATAAGAATTTGACAATAATCGGGCTTGACCCGGTCGTAAATATTAGTTTCTCTTTATAAATCAATAATCACAAAAATATGCCATGTGAAAATATAGTTTATATAATAGTTTTGAAAACTTATTAGAAGTTTTTAAGAAAGCTGCTAAAAGACATGAAGCGAAGGGGCTAAAGCTGTCAATTACCATTTAAGTTTTAAAGCTATATAAACTTTTAAGATGAATGGTCGTCTGTTTGGAAATTGAGGGGCTAAACTGCCAGGTTGCCAAAGTTGTAAAAAGAAAATAACAAAAATTTGTAAAACTGTCACTCCTAACACTCGAACCCATGACCACTCGCACATAAACCATCGCCCCTACCATTTGAGCTAGGGGTATTTTGTGTTAACCTTTTCATCTTAAACATATTTAACGACACGTTTAACTGTTTTTCTTTAGTAAATAATTTCCTACTCAGTAGCCAAGCATGCATACCTAGGGATGGCAAAAAAACCCGAACCCTACGGGGAAACCCGAAACCCGAACTTATTGGGGGCGGGGCGGGGCATGCTTATCGGGTTTCGGGGCGGGTTTTTGGGCGCTAACGGGGATTCTTATCGGGTTTGGGGCGGGGACGGGGAACACCATCCCCGCCCCGCCCCGAAACATATACATATACATATACATATATCTATATACATAAAATATTGTGTTAGTATTTACGTACTAAACATAATTCTCTAATTTTTGTTAGTTTTTATCTTTGTGATATTTTAAATTGTGATCATAGAAGCTTGTTTTGTGTCATACTATTCTATAAAGTTGTGAATGATTAATATATTACTAATGTTTTCTCGATTATTCAAGCTATTCCATAAAATCATATTGTTAATAGCACAGAAATAAGAATAAACAGGGAGCGACACGAGTATGATGGAGTATCGCGTTCAAAAAAGACAACCCGATAAGGCCCCAATGGGGAATGGGGCGGGTTTGGGGGAGTATCTCGCCCCAATGGGGAGCCCCGATAAGATCCCCAATGGGGATTGGGGCGGGTTTAGGGATGGTTTTTGTTATCAGGTTTGGGGATGGGGATGGCCGGCCCGCCCCAAACCCGCCCCATTGCCATTCCTATGCATACATGCATGTAAAAGTTCTATATATTCTATCTTCTCAATGCTTGTTTCAATTATTCATGTCAACATTAAGTTATGAAAATAAGTTTTTACACATTTAGCTTATTTATAAGCACTTGACCAACAGTTCGGGCCTTATGACTCGTTATGGGTTTCGGTTTGGTTTAAGAAAATAATGCCGAGCTTAGGAGTTTACGGCTTATGCTTAGACATTTTTAAACAAACATGGTATGGCCACACAAACTCTTAAAACAAAAACAAGAAACGTCCATGTAAGTCAAACGTATATATGTTGGTACGTTTTTCGAGTGTAAAGATTTTAAGAAACCTCATTTGCTATGCTTTTAAGATTTAACATATACGAATGACATAAAAAAAAGAAAAACCACATGATGGGCAAACTTGAAGTTCAAAAATAAAAGATATCCAAGTCTAAGAATGTGGTTGAGGCTTACAGTGGTGAGAATGAAGGAGTGTCGAGTGAAGAGTGAACCAAAGAACTAACACCAAGCTTTAATAACCCAAAGAACTTCTCGTTCCTTAAACCTCACGAATGACCAAGCTCCCTTGCGACCCGTTTCTCCTTAGCGCATATTCCACAGAAGGCGATTTATGTTTTAGAAGTGAGAAGTGAGTTGTGTAGTGTGAGAGTTTGTGTGTTCAAAAAAAGGTCTTAGGAGTTTATATAGAAGGAGATGGGCATGGTCTTCACGTGGCTTTCTCTGGCTTTGTCTTCAACCACGAACCATAGAGACAATAAAACAGATGGGGACCTCTGAGCCTTGTCGAGTTTCTTCCGAATTATAGTGAAGCGTGGTGTGGGTACCCAGGAGGGGTGACGTCTGTTCTTGATGAAGCAAATGGGAAATGGACTTGATCTTGTTTTGAGGTTTGGAAAGTTAATTGGAGGGTTTCCAATTGAAGAAGATGGAGTATAGGCGTGCGTTGGGTAGCAGAGAAGGAAGAGAAGAAGTGGGGTTGGGAAGATAAGGGCTGCACATGGGTTAATGTACTTTTATTTTTATTATGTTGTAAATTATACATATTTAGGTATTTTAGGTATTTATTTGGTATTAATTGTATTTTGTGTCCCGTTGTTTTAATTCATAATAGTATAATTTCAAACGGGAAAAATATAATACTTATATTTTTAGACACGTTTTAAATAAACTGACACGATGGTATAATTTCCGATTTCATTAATTCGTTTCTACTTTTCATGTTTTCTTTTATATTTTAGCCGTAACTGGTCGTGATTATAATTTGAAACGTAAGAAAAGAAAAAAAAATATAGTCGCGAAAAATCGGTAGGGAAATTTACGAGTGGTTACAGGGAAAGGGATGGAGAGTGAAAACGGGGATGGGGATGGTAAATACAATCCTCTACATTCACCGGCTCGTTGCCATCCCTATTCTAGTCTTCAATGATTTGAAGCATTTAATGCATTAAATGCATACTATACCTATAAACTAAAGCTTTTGAGAAAGACTTGGTGTATGCCAAGTCTTTGTGTAAAGCTTTTCAAAAAGCTATTGATGCAATGCTAAAAGTATTACTAAAAGACTTCTTAAAATAGTAAAAAGCTTTTGCCCGTTTGAAGCATTGTAGATGCTCTAAGGAAGTTATCAGGACAGAAGCATCAATCATGCGTTCACAAGCCTTTTTTGATTTCTTGAACTTGAAAGTCGCTGATACAAATAGCTATAGTAAACATATGAAGGCTCAAAAACACCTTACTGTTAACAAAATGGTTTCGAATAAACATAACAAAGGTACTAAAAACTATGTATACATATGAACACTAACAAACTAACAAGACTCAGATTATAGGCTTGGCTATATCTTTAAAGACTTTTCTCAGCCATGAGATGATTGTTCTTCAAAGAAATATACTTGTATTTTGAGGTATGAAATCTTGCTGCCTATGTCATTCCCATCAAAGTTTAACTGTGAATGATCATTAGATTCGAGTAACGGTTTCCAAATTCAATTGAATGCACCAAGTGAGAAGAGGGCACTTTGGAAGCACTCCTTTGGGCAGTTCTGGCTTGTTTGATCCAATTGATCTTCAAATATTTCTAAAAAATTTGACTCAAAATTTATTTTCATAACTAAAAAGCAACTTTCCAGGCAGAAATCATCGGGTTCTCATGAACTTCTTAGACTCTTCAATTGTGACGTCCATGGGATTCCAATTGGTCACAACCATAGGCTCAAGAAAATGGCACAACCATATCCGTCTGATGGCCTACCGCATTATATTCACCCCACTAGCCTGACCCGCCACAGATGTTGATTCACTTGGCCCAAAACCACCAAGCTCGCCATCAAAACCTGGCCCATTATGGTTAACCACATCCGCTTGACGAGCCACATGCACGATTCGCTCGAACGGCCTAACTCACCACAGGCCCTGACCCACTTGGCTCAGAGACACCTAACCCATCAAGGTTAGCCACACCCGATAGAAGACGGTAATGTTGGCTAACATGTTATTTCAGAAAAGCTCTTGGTCAGTAGTTCAAAGTTATTTCTCCTTCGCTGAACCGTGGCAATGTAGGTTTAATTGCCTTTTGTTTCGTCTGGCTATCAACTGATGTACCATCCTTTTGTTTTCTTTTTGATGGTATAGTTGCATCATTTGATCCATCATCTGCGCCAACATGTATCCGAGGCATTGATCTTTCCTAGGCGATAATGGCATTTAAACGACGCTTTTTGGGTTGCTTTTGTTTAGAACCGAAAGTACCTTCGCCAGCAGGAGCATCAGTTGCGCTTGGTAGTTGAAGTAGCTTCAGAGTGGGTTTTAATACTCAGGAAGATCCTGGATTCTTCAGGAAGATCCTAGATTTCTTATAGCCCGAAACCCATCACAATCTGAGAATTTTCTCCAACACTCCTACACGTGAGACTTCGATGAAGTTGATGGTTCGCGTTGACTACGAGGACGACCGCTTCCATGAAAGCCAAGATTTGTTTTCGTTGGGTTTTTCGCAGCAAATTTACGGTAATAGCGGATCCTTTCTAGTTACGGAGCCTATGTACAACCGCGTCTACTACCTAGTTTACTACGTTGATATGGTAGTTTTTCTTTTGTTTTCCTACCATGTAGTCAACTATCGGTCTGCTTTGTTTTCCGTTAATTTGGATGTAACGGTGCCAAGTCGCTTCCTCTTTATTGAAACTTGATGACTGGTTCTCGAAAAGACTTTATTGTACAATCGGTTGTAATGGCAGAAGATAGCCCACACCGATTGGAACTACCCAATCCACAGAGACTCGGT
>BPTQ01000001.1:125518127-125559603 GCA_019973895.1 Chrysanthemum seticuspe | reverse complement strand
GGATGGATGAGATTTGAGAATTGTTTTGGTGTTATTTTTGAAGAGAGAAGCAGGAAAAGAGATAACATGAGGGTGGTGGTAGTGATGATATAACTTTTTTATTAAGTGCACCGTTCGTAATAAACCAAAACGATAAAATTACCATTTTGCCCTCATGTGCAAGGCACATGGGAGAAGATAACAGACGTTGACTAATGGAAAATGGGTCAAGGGACTTATTTAGACTATAAAAACCCTGTTTTGGACTCCCAACGATGAAAAAGGCAAAGTTAGTCCTAATATGATGCACAGGTACAAGTTTAGGGACGAACCGTGTACTTTACTCTAAAAAATATTAAGCAAACCTATGTAAGAATGTTAAACTCTTATGTAGGTAATTAACATTGATATATAAAATGTTAAGTTGTGTATTACCATCTTCTAATGCCTGAAATGTACCAAAAAGTTAAATGACTATAATGAGATAAACGATAAGGTGCTTTTTAAATGCTTATCTAATAAGACTTAGCTTGGCTGACTTGTTACCCATTTAGACCCATTTCCTAACCTTCCTGACCTGTCCATTTCATAACATCTAGACGGACCAAAATTGACTCCAAAGGCAGCAATTATTCCTTAAAATTCATACCTATATCAGCTTCCCTTTCAGATATAGCACCATTTCCATTGTAAATTTACAAAAAATAGTATTATATGAAATAGTATTATACGACTAACGTATCAAGAAATCATCTGGTATTCACCAAAAAGGATTAGATGGTTGTGTGGAATTTGGCCAGGTGGAGAAGAGGGCACCTTGGAAGTGCTCCTTCGGGGAAAGTAAAGGTAACAGAATGGTTGGGCTGGTGAGAGTAATGGTAACATAAAAGTGTTTTCCTGGTATGCATTTAAATACCCGTTTAATCTCTAACCAAATCGCCCATTTGGTACTTTACCACATCTAATAGAGACTCAAACAAACTGAAGAATCAAGTAAATAAATAATTTATGGTGTCATAAAAATCACAGTTCTTACAATTTATACGACAACAAAAGAACATAAATATCCAAAGAATCGAGAAGATACCCTCTTTTAATCTTCACCACTGGATTTGGTAACAAAACAGTTGGGCTGGTGAGAGTAGTAGTAACCAAATGGATTACCAATGTCCTGCTTTAATAAGACATGTGATGTTAATATATAAAAGGTGCCATTCTTGGGAAAAGAATCCTTATATCGGTAACAAATACTTACAGGTTAAATAGAAAAGACTTACCATATATTCTTTAGAGACTTTCTGAGCCATGAGAAAAGTTCCATTAGCATGGTTCTTCATCCAACTTGTACTTTGAGGTGTACATATTCCGGGCTTGAAATACCTGGTAAATAATGTTGTCATAATCGAAACAGTAAATAATTTTGTCAAAAAGGTTAACCAAATGATCTTAACCATCGTCAGAAGCCACAACACGCAAAATTTATGAATATTTTAAAGCAAAATTACGTTAAGTTTTAGATCTAAAAGTCCATGGTAAGAACTTGTGTTCATAAATTTTTAGATCTAACAAATATGTAACATAAAAGTTTAAGAACTAACATATAACACAAAAAGCATAACTGATGCAAATGTTATTTAAAAAATGAACTTATAGAAAATCAAATAACGTAAATAATTGTGTTGATTGATTTTACCTTGTTCGGAGAATCATGGATAAGATGAAAAATATTATTGGAATCAGATCGATTTTCAGGAAGAAGTGGGCAGAAATTTTTTAGGTTTTGGGTTGGGATTCCAAACAAAGTATACTACTGGTTAAATAGAAGTTGTAAAAGTTTTAAAAATACCCTTTGATTATGGATATATTATAAGAATTGTAAAAAGTTATAATCTTGTTGTGCATATATACTAAAATAAATGTAGATGCTATTGTATAGGTGGTTTGTGCGTGTTTAGTTGGTTCGGTTTGGAGTTTCTATATATAGGGTTGTTTAAATGAAGCTACTTGTTTAGTGTGAGGAATGGTTGTTGGAAAGGTCAAGTCTTTGTCACAGAATAAAATTCGAGGATGCTCGAGCATTGTAAAATCGCAAACGAACTTCTTAATATCGAAAATTTATTCACAGATGCCTTGATTATATTATCGACAAATCACACTTGTGCAAGATTGGTTACATGCATTTGAAACTCTTAAAGTGTTCCATCATTTGAAGTTCCATCGACTAGCCTTTTGGGTGAGGCTATGAGATCTCGCGTAAAACCTATGATGTGGTTATTGGGCGGTTAAAATTGTGTATCGTGAAATAATTCCACAAAAGGTAGCTAGTTCATTGCATAATCTAAAAATATTATGATGTAGAAAGCAAATTACCATAAAGCCATATAAATGTTATTTTCGATGGAGATATGGAGCCGTGGGTATTTATAACTCACCCTAAATTTATTTAAGATTAAGTCGGAATCATTCTCATATCAACGGCCGAACAAAAATTAGATATATAATAGGGGCTCACCATTATGAATATCAATACTAAGTTTGTG
Source organism: Chrysanthemum seticuspe (assembly GCA_019973895.1). Classification (NCBI taxonomy): domain Eukaryota; kingdom Viridiplantae; phylum Streptophyta; class Magnoliopsida; order Asterales; family Asteraceae; genus Chrysanthemum; species Chrysanthemum seticuspe. The sequence goes on along the minus strand of BPTQ01000001.1, from coordinate 125,557,084 downwards.
GCAATCTATGAGAACACGCACATTGTTTCGTTTCTTGTTGGTATAACGCAAAGTACACTTGCAAATGAAGTATATTGTAAGATGACGCCATTTTATCACAAAACGTTTTTGATCAAATTGATATAACGAGTAATATAAAAACCAAATCCAATATTGTAACCTTACTGCCTCACAGGTTTTATCAAGCTACAATGAGTAAATTGATTGCTTTTATTCAAGCACTTATAATTGGTCTTTCACTAAATTGCGTTAATAATACAGTTAATTGACAAGACATGTCTAGTAAATCTATGTAGATGCTATTGTCTAGGTGGTTTGTACGTGTTTAGTTGGTTCGGTTTGGAGTTTCTATATCTAGCGCTGTTTAAATGAAGCTACTTGTTTAATAGTGAAGAGGAACGGTTGTTGGAAAGGTCGAGTCATTGTCACAAAATAAGAGTTCGAGGATGCTCGAGCGTTATAAAATCACAAATGACCTTCTTAATAGGGGAAATTTATTCATAAATGCCTTGATTATATTATCAACAAATCACACTTGTGCAATATTGGTTACATGCATTTGAGACTCTTATAGTGTTCCATCAATCTAGTGCTCCCTAATATTCATTTAGTGGCAATCCGCTTGTCACAAAGTTGGAGGTTCATGCTCCCTCACCAGACTTGCAAACGAATCCTGCGGAGTCGGCATAGGTGTTAGAGGATTTAGCTGCTGCTGCTACCACATCCAGCATGTAGTCTTAGTTGACTACACCACCACCAACAACATGCCACTTATCACCGCCACAAACATCATCTCCCCAAACACACTTCACACCCGCTCAATTGAACCAACTCAAGAAAGCAGTGGAAGAGACCTTCATCACTCAAGACCAATTCGATAAGTTGTCCAACGGCATTGGAAAGGTCTTAGTGGCTGAGGTACATAAGCATATGAGTGGTGTCGTGATGAAGGAGATGTTTATGGAGAAAATACGAAGCTTGTATGTAGACATGCTTGCCGATCAAACACTTCATAATGAAGATCCAGAGTTGTTTGAAGTGTTAAAGATAAGGGCAGATCAGGAACGAGTTGCTCAATCTACGTGCAGAGAGGAACTGGTTCGCAGAGATCCCAAGGATGACCGCGACAACGGTAATCCTAAGGGGGAGAATGATTGGTATGAACTGGAAGAAGGAGAAATCCGACCTGTGCCTTCTGAGCAATTAATGTACAAATTTTGAGAAATGAAGAAGTGGAATAAAGTTCCAACCATTGCTGACTTTCACAGAATGTAACGGACTATTTAAAATGCTCAGAGACCAGTGCACAAGCAGCTTCAAATACGAGTATCATACCCAAGAAATGTAAAAGTACATGGAATCCACTATACACTTAGAAGATAGTAAAGAAGTGCTACTTGATCCGTACTGGTCATGCAAAGGTCGAGTGTACTATAGTTGTAAAAGAGATCCATTGAAACCACCATCAAAGTTCCTGAACTATGACCTTGCTTATCTGAAGAACGGAAACACTGATGAGAATTCGTATGTATTGTCGATCTTCATTGTGCTACCAACAGACTATACAGAAGATGGCATTGAAGAAATTATCATCGACAAGTGGATGAAGAAAATGATCAAGTGGAAAAGATTTAATGAAGAAGCCAGATTGTCAATTCAACATTGGCATGACGACAGAAGAAAACTAGTATAAAAATTTAAACAAAGAGAAACAAGAGACAACGGAGATGATTTGAACTCTAACTGTAACATATTGGATTTCATAAACACACTAAACACTAAGATCAAATAGGCGTACAATATGATTATAGAGAGAGATAGTTAGAGGTTTGGGAACTTTAGTGAGAGAAAGAAAAGTCTTATTATGAGCTCCAACTCTCTACCTTGGGAGGTAGAGAGTATTTATAGTCATTACATAAATCGCCACCTATCGGGCTGTCAGTGGGTAAAGACCCGTCCGTCCTCCACGGTGTTACTTAAACTAAATACTACTTAACTTATAATAATCTACGACTACGAGCTTTCTAACGATTACATATACTTGAGGTGATCGACTCTTTAATAACTGGATTTACTAAATCCTAACAATCTCCCCCTAAGGGAGGTCACCTCAAACACACATTAAACATACATTGAATACAAACAGATATTATATTAAAAGATTGTTCTTGCATTCTTGATGTAGTACTTTGCTCCAAAGCTCGTAGTCATTGATTCTTCTTATTGCATGTTTGGTTAATCCAAGTGGAGGCCTTTTACTGATCCACGTGATAATAATTTTGAGCCAGCTTTTGAGATCATCAGCAAACAAAAAATTCTCTGAGACATCCATTGTGGTGTTGGTATTATGTGATATTGTGACAAACGGACAGACATGCTCACATTCTGGATCATGATATATTCTCATCAGAGTAGCGGAAGCTTTCGTTGATTCATGATATTGGCAGCAGCGTAGCAGAAGTATGGAGTGAAAATATCAGAGTCATTGATGCACTAATCATGATTTCTTTTGAGATGAATGTGTTGAGTGAGCATGCGGCTATGGATTGACCGCATCATTCTGATCAGCTACAAACGTAGGGCGTACCTCCATAAAAAATTTAGCAATAAAGCAAACGAAAGTGTCTTTGATCACTGTCGTTGAATTGAGGTACACGGCCCACGGTTCCCCGTTGATCAGTACAAGTATTGCCTGTGATCAGGTATAATTCCTAAGAATTTCCTTGACAGGGTTTCGCAGCTGCTCTAGCTGTTCTCAAACCGGAACGTCTCAAAGAAGACAACACGGAGTAAGTGAACCAACAAATAGAGATTCACTGATTGATGAAAAGAGATTTGAAAAACAATCGTGTATCGCTCAATAGAAATTGTTTTTGCAATACAACGAAGGTTTTAATGAAAATCAATTATCAATCATAAACACCTTTTGATTTGAAATATTTGAACACGGTCGAAGTGCTAGAGAAAAGAGTTTTTAAGCACAACGACCGGTTTTCAAAGGTATCCGTCAATCCATAACCTGAACCAGGATTGATTCAAAATATTGAATCGCCCCATTGTTTCTGTTCAGTTGTCACATGGTTGATCTATAGAATAGATCTCACATGCCACCTACCAGGAGCTTGTTTGATGTTGGCTCCAGAAGGCTTTCCATCTTCATTGTAAATATGTTTGCATATCACTCGGATGTTCTGGCAATACCACAAGGATAATGCGTAGGACTCAAGATATAATCTCTCTTTCCACATTGTGTGAAATAGAGAGTTTTCATTGAAAGTGTCCTAATGAGATTTATTGATGATCTCGTGGCTCTAGACTCAATTTGTGCATATTTGGATCCTATATCGGAGACTAGGGAGAGGGTCTCCTTCTTCAATATCAACAATCTCTAAGAGAAAGTCGATAGATAATGTCGGTTCCCCGTGAGAATGAAACAAGACCTTTTAAGAGGAACTTGAGTGGTTTGGGAAGTTTAAGTGCAGTGCGTCACTGGGTCCATGACGTCTTGTCTTCAATACCGATGTTACCTTGGTAACCACCAGTAGCATATGAATTAAACCCGGTATCTGCCCTAAGGTTGAATAAATAGAGGGCTATTTGTTTTCACCCTTTTCTCATTCAATTATTTTTCATTCTTCAACCCCTTCAGTGCTTACCGAGACTTCATAGCTAGAACCTTGTTGGGTTTATTCCAGTACTAGCTCAGTCTCAGTCTGCACTCTTCCCATATTTCATTTTTCTCCTTTTTTCAATATACCTAAGGACTTCTACACTATCTAGTGGATTGTCCCTGGGTAGATCCCTCCGGTTCTGGCGGATCATGGGAACAAATACCTAACCTTGTCATCCTTATATCACCATACATAAAGTAAAGTTGGTCGGTCTATTTGGTATTGTTCATCTTCCATTGGAACCAATTGAAAACCATTTGAATATCAATCCAGATACTTATGATATATCAAAGCATTTGGTACCTGAATTGTTTTTTGATATTTTTAGAACAAGAGCTCCCCCTCAACATGTGCATCAAGTGTTTGAAATCGTTTTGCACACGGAGGCAAGAGAAAGAATTAACTTCTTTGATTACCATTTTCTAAAAAATATCAACATCACTTCCCTAGTCAAATCAAGTAGATAAAGCATTTTGGGGAAGGATGAGGTTTTCATAAGCTTGCTCCCCCTCAATATGTGCGTAGATATTTGAAAATGTTTTGCACATATTAGGAAAAGACTGCACATTGAGATAAATTGATCACGTTTCAAATATTTGTGGTTTAAGATAGATGCTCCCCCTCAACATGTGCATGGAAAATTTGAAATCGTTTGGCACATGTGGGTAGGAGAGCTTGTACATCCTTATATAACCATTTACCGAATTATCAGTTTAAATCCAATTTAAATCACAAATTCTCCCCCGATCACAATTATCAAATCATTTGAGATTTGTGATCTCTGTAGATTTAAATTGAATTTGAAAGCTTTTAAGGAGAATTGTGACTTGATTATGAAAACGTTTTAACTGATAAGGATCGGATTTTGAGACTTTAAACTCCATTGAATAAACATGCATGATTATCTTTTGAAAATAATTGTATGGCAAATAACTTTTTGATTTAATTGAAATCATTCTCCCCCTCAATCAATGACATAAGTTGTTGATTGAGAGATAGATATTTTGACAAACTTTTAAGTCCAGATGATTATCAAAAATAGAGTCCGAGTTATTTTTCAAAACAACTAGTTTTCATTAGATAGTAAGGATTAGTTTAAAGAATCAGAGCAAGAAATTTGAAAACCAAGATAAAGCATGGCTCTGTTCTATCTTTGAAAAGCGGGTTACTGCCTGAAATGACAATAAACCATATTTTCTCTTTCTCCCAAAAATATTTTTTGATTTTTTGATTTTTTTTTTTGTTTTTTTAACATTCGAACAACATCTAAAGTCCCGTGTCATTCTTTGAATGACAGCACAAAGACCGTAGATATTATCGAAACGAGGAAAACATGAAAAAAAGAAAATATTTTTGGAATTTTTCAAGATTTTTTAATTTTTTATGGATTTTTAAAAGTTTTCTATTCTTCTATTTGCTTTTTGAAGGTTTTGAAATTTTGTATTTTGTTTTTCGAATAACTATTTACAAGAGATAGATGAAGGAAACCTTTTACTCCTCTTCTTCCTCTTGAAGACGTTTGAGAGTTTCTGGTTGTAGGCTCTTAAGATCCAGTCGTGGAAGAATAAACTCAAAACGTTCTCTAGGAAGAGCTTTGGTGAAGATGTCTGCTAGCTGGTATTCAGTCCTCACAAAGTAAAGTTCCACCACACCGTTTTCAACTTGCTCCTTGATGAAATGATGTCGAATGTCGATGTGCTTTGCTCTTGAGTGTTGTACATTGTTGCATGAGAGAGCAATAGCACTTTTATTATCACAGTACAGAGGGATTTTGTTGAATTCAAAGCCATAGTCAGATAATTGGGATCTCATCCATAGGATTTGAGCACAACAAGATGACATGGCTATGTATGCAGCCTCTGTAGAGGAAATAGAAGTACTCATTTGCTTCTTTGAAGACCAGCTCACAAGCTTATCACCCAAAAACTGAGCACCTCCAGATGTACTTCGACGAGTATCTTGACAACCTGCATGATCAGCATCTGCATAGGCTGTTAGTGACATACCGGTGTCCTTCGGGTACCAAAGTCCCATATTGATGGTTCCTTGGAGATACCGAAAGACCCGTTTAACCGCTTCAAGGTGCTTTTTAGTAGGCTTAGCCTGATATCTAGCACACATGCAAACAGCGAACAAGATGTCTGGTCTACTAGCTGTGAGGTACATCAGGGATCCAATCATACTACGATATTTTGTTTGATCTACCATGATCTCTGAGTGGTCCTCATCTAGTTTAGTACGCTCTATCATGGGAGTGTCAACAGGGTCACTTGAATCAAATCCAAATTTCTTTAAAATCTCATTAGCATATTTAGATTGATTTATGAAAATGCCTCCGGGACTTTATGAAATTTGTAATCCCAAGAAAAATGACATTTGTCCCATCATTGACATTTGAAATTTATAACCCATTTCATTTGAAAAACGGTCACACTCATTGGGGTCAGTCGAGGCAAAGATGATATCATCAACATAAATTTGGACGTGAATTAAATGTTTGCCTGACTTCCTGGTGAACAATGTTGGATCAACTACTCCTTTGCTGAATCCGGTAGATAGAAGAAACTTTGATAGCGTATCATACCATGCCCTTGGAGCTTGCTTTAAACTGTAAAGAGCCTTCTTCAAACGATAAACGTGAGTAGGATGCTCTGGATTTACAAAGCCTTCAGGTTGGCTGACGTAGACGACTTCTTTAAGATCTCCGTTCAGAAATGCCGTCTTTACATCCATCTGATAGACTACCATGTTCTTACTAGCAGCATTAGCCAAGAAGATTCTGATTGCCTCGATACAAGAAACAGGAGCAAAAGATTCTTCAAAGTCAATACCCTCCTCTTGACGGTATCCTTTAGCAACCAATCGAGCCTTGTTCTTTAACACATCACCATGCTCATCAAGTTTCACTTTGAAGATCCATTTTAGAGCAATGATCATAGCACAATCTGGAGCAGGTACTAATTCCCATACATCAAGTCGATCAAACTCATGAATTTCATCTTGCATGGCATTGAACCAGTTGTCTTCATTCATGGCGGTTTTAACATCTTTTGGTTCGATCTTAGAGAGTACGGAGTTAAAGAAGCACTATAAGGCATCGGTTGCAAGTTGTTTCCGTGTGGATACTAGACGAGAGGGATTTCCAATGATGTTGTCTAATGGATGATCGTGAGTCCATTTTTTGAGGTGTTCATGTGGCAGTTGTTGAGGGACTGAAGTAGCGGAGTCGATGTCTCCTGAAGAAGATGGTTCTGATGATGATTCAGGAGCAAATATATTTTCAAATGGAGCATCTTCAGGAGTAGCAAAGGGATTAACTTCATCAATGATGCCAGACACAGTTCCATGATGTACATTCGAAGATTGCTGATTTGTTGATGAGACTGAGTGATCAGCAGCAGGCGCTTCTTGACTTAATGATATTGAGACTGAAGGATTGACTTCATTCACAGGGATATGAGCAGCCTCTGTTGTAGGAATCGACAGTTCATTAGCACTTGGCTCATAATGTTCATCAAACATAGGATCAAACAATTTCTTTAAGTCATCTTCAGATGGAGGTACATATGGAGTTGCTGGAGAGAGGTTTGGTACAAGGGATGAACCAATGGGACTGTTTTGAAGTGCGGGTCCAGAACTGGATTGTCCAGGAGCCATTTGACCGGTCAGCTCATCGAACATAACGTGAATTGTTTCCATGATATTTCGGGTTCTCTTGTTGTAGATTCGGTAACCCTTCTTGTTTGGTGCATAACCAACAAAAACTCCAATATCTGCCTTTGCTCTTAATTTACCTAAATCTTGACTGTCATTCGTTGGATAGCACAAAGCACCAAACACACGAAGGTAGGAGAGATCAGGTTTTCGTTTATGAACAAGTTCATATAGATTTTTTCCATGAGAGGTGTGTATAAGGGAACAATTTTGGGTGTAGCATGCAGTGGCAATGGCTTCAGCCCATAGAAACATTGGAACCTTCGAATAAATAAGCATTGTTCTTGCGGCTTCTACAAGAGTTCGATTTTGTCTTTCAACTACACCGTTCTGTTGAGGAGTTCATGGAACACTTCTTTGATGACTGATTCCAACACTTTCATAAAACTGAATTAAGTCTTTGTTGACAAACTCTGTGCCATTGTCTGTTCGAACAATTCTGACTGTATTGTTGAGTCGAACCTGAAGCTGTTTGATTAGTTTGATGATGACATCTGGAGTTTCATCATTTGTCCTCAAAAACTTTACCCAAGTAAATCGAGAGTAGTCATCAACAACTACTAGAATGTATTTCTTCCCATTTATCGTTTGCACTCTCATTGGTCCGCACAGATCCATATGAAGGGTATGAAGAACTTCCATTACAGAATTTGTGGGTTTTGGTTTGTGGGCATATTTCGTGCTTTTACCCAATTGGCAAGCTGAACAAAGATGATCTTTTTCATATTTTAATCTGGGTAAGCCTCTGACAAGATCCTTTCTGGAAAGGTTGTTTATGATGCCGAAGTTCAAGTGATTGAGACGACGATGCCATAACCAAGACTTTGATTTAGAAGCCTTTGATAGCAAGCAGATTGGAGAGGACTTCATCATGTCATCGATAGAGATGGTGTATAGGTTAGAACCTCGAGTACCTCTTAATAATTCTACACCATCAAGTTCTCTAACGAAGCAAGTATGTTTTCTAAAAGCCACTTCTAGATCGGAATCACAGAATTGACCAACAGAGAAAAAATTATGACCAAGACCTTCCACATAATATACCCTAGAAATTACACTTTTACCAACCACATAATCTTCATAACCCATAATAGCTCCAAAATGGCCGTTCCCGAATCTAACTGTCCCGATGAATTTACTCACGAAGTTCATGAGCCGCGACCGGTCTCCAGTCATATGCTTGGAACAGCCTGAGTCCAGGTACCACAGAACGATTTGAACGATCTGCAGTTGAACACAGACAAGAATGGATAATTGGGATCCCCATGCAAGAATGGGTTCCATTTGGTTAGTAACAGTGATTGGAACACCCACATCAGAGATAGAAACATTCATATCATAAATTGAGGCAATGGAATCATTATGAATAGATGCAGTACTAGTGTCCGTATTTGCCCTATTCAAAGTATGTTCACATCTTAAAGGAATAGTTCTACCCGTAGGCATCCATTTTCTAGTGGGCATTGCCTGATTAACCTTATGGCCTACAGGTATCCATTGATAACCTATCTTACTAAATGTTCTTCCTGTGGACTTCCACTGTTTTCTAACTTTCTTTCGCCTTTGCCTTTTTGCCTTCTTAGCATGATATTTTGTATTAACAATGTTAACTGGGGATTTGACAGCATTAGACAAAGCATTCACACCACATTCATGATTAGAAACAGAATTCAAGCAGACATCATTACAAGGTTTGCAAATAGTATCAGAATTCGAATTAATTACAGTACGCCTATGGCTAATACTAGAATCAACACGATTCATTTTATTCGACTCAAGCTTAAAGTTCCTAGGTTGGTCTTCTACTCTCTTCCAATGCACATTCTTAGCTTGCGAGGTCCTATCATTCCTTGTATTGTCTTGAGACTTTGACCTGCTCGCTTTAATGTAACTGATTACTCCTGTAGAGGGAACGGGAACATTAGTTGGTTTTGCTACTTTTTTCCTTTCCTGTTTTGATGTGCTGGGATGTGAACTATTTGAAGGCACATTGATGTTCACTTTCTTAACACTGGAGGTGCTGGGATCTGAACTATTTGAAGGGCTACTAAAGTTCACATTCATAACATTGGGCATTGAATGATTTGTATACTTGGCATTAGGCATAGAACAGGGTATCAAGGGGTTGACTTGCTCACCTAGGGATTTAGGGCATATTATAATTAAGCATTCTAGAAGTTCTTGAGATCGTTTGGCATATAAGCATGCATGACCAATTGCATTATCAAGTGGTTTCTCTAACTTATCCTCTTCTACAATCTCACAGAGACATTCTAGATTATCCTTAAGGTATGAGAAATATGTTTGAATGGCAAGTTTGTTATTCCTAAGGTGAGGAGGAACATAATTTACAGATAAAGCATATTTATTACAACCATGCACCTTTGATGCACCATTCTCCCCATTGGTCATTGGCATTTTCCCTTTTACCTGACTCTTCAGATTCTCAATTTCCTTTTGCAACGAAGTTATTTGTTCATTATTTTTATTACGAGTGACTTTTATTGACTCAAATAACTCATTAAAATGACGTTTAACCTTTTTCATTTTCTTCTAGAAAACTCTCATTTTCCTTTTGTAAAGCATTGACCAAGTTTTGAAGATGAAAATTTTGAGAATTCCGAGAGTCTAAAGGAGGAGGCATTTGGGAGCCAGTCACATTGTTCATTTCACCCTTTAATTGAGAAATTTGGGCTTTCAACTTTCTGATCGTGTTACAATGAGCTCGAATCTGTTCATCACATTTGCTAATTTCAAAAACTGCATCAAATTCAGGAACATCCAAAGATGTCTTGATATTTGAGGTTTTAACATTTTCTTTCAGATGTTGATATTTTAATTGCAAAGCCAGATGCTCAACTTCTAATTTAGAAAACTGTTTTACCAGGTTATCATGATCATCCTGTTCAACTTTATCATGCAGTTTAGAGTTAGGTTTTTCAAGCTCAATGACACGATCATGGGAGACTTTCAGAGCAACAGATAATTCATGAAATCGAGAAGCATTAATGGAACAATTCGTAGCAGTGTAAAACACATCTTGAGTAATACATTCAGAAATAAAAGTCTCATTCAATGTATGCAAGTTCTTCCTCTCAATCTCATTATATTTTAGTGCTCGCTCATAGTCACTAACCTCAACTATCATTGCATCAAATTCCTTTTCCATTTCTTTAATGTCTAAATTCATTCCCTTTTTAAGACTTTCAAAATGATCTTTTAGTTGTTTAAAGAAAGGCATGAATTCAGTTAAATAACATTCTTTCGTTTGCTCAAAACCCCTTTCCCCTTCAGTTATACCAGTGGGTGTGATCCTTTTCTTACAAGTTTTCTCAAAATCAACAAATAGTTGAAAGATAACATATTGACTGATTAAGGTCTTGCTTTTCGTGGCAATAGTCCTAGGTACTAAATGCATTGGTGTATTGGGAGGATACACAGTCGCTGAAGGCATTTTCCTAAAGGGAGGGTTCGTTACAACAAGATTCTCTGCTTTTTGCTTATCTAAATCCTTTTTCCAGAACACTTGTTTGGGTGTTAACAACGTCTGAGGCTTAAACATGTTCAAGGAAATCCAATTCTCCTTCTTGTAATCATGGGGGTGATATTTATTTTCTTCTCTTTACATTTAGGATCATCTAGTTTCTTGTTCATCTTTTCCCTAGTGACTTCATCTGATTTCTTATCTTCCTCAGTGCACTCAACGCAACTAGGTTTCTGTCTAGGCTTAAGGATTTCATTGCCATCATAAAGAACCTTATGAGCATTTCTAGCCTTTTTAATGACCTCTGGATTTGGTTCCTCAACAACGGGAATGCTATGCTTATCGCTTAAGACTCTATGCTTAGTGATTAAGTGAGCAGTCTGAATGGTATTTCCTTGTACGTACAACTTATTTTCAAGCTTGTTTTTCAAGGTTTTTAGATTAGAAAAATCATTCAAAAGTTTTGATTCCTTAGCACTGAATTCTTGCTTAAGCATTTTAACATTTTCTTGAAGTTCTTGTTTTTGCTTAGCAGTTTTAGAAAGCTTTTCTTGTAAGGAGTTTAACTCTTGTTTTAATACTTCTTCTCTAAACCTACTTTTTCTAATAGTTGTACGCATTTGGTCATCCATTTCCTGCTCACGGGTGCTCAACTCAAATTTAGCACGTTGTTCATAAATAGCAACACGTTCTTTATAGGCATTCAGTTCAGAGATGACAGAATCATCAGGGGCACATGCAGTGAATTCATCAAAAACATAATCATTGTTGACTGCAGAAGATGCATCACTTGGTACAATCTCACTTTCACTTTGTTTCACATATTGATCATATGGGACAACATTGATATTACCCATATTTTCAATATCTGACTCAATAATTACAGTTAATTGTACTTCGTTATGTATCTTTTGCTCATCAACTTCATCGTATAATTTTAATACCTCAGAAATGATTTTGTCTTTGGATGGACCAGTTTGTGGTGATGAAGAGACTTTAGGAGAGACCATTGGAGAAATTCTAGCCATGAAAATGGTTTGTGCAGTAGGTTCTTCATCAACATCAGAGTCGTATGCATCACAATCAGCTACTTGAAAGGCATTCTGATGATTATGGCCTATCTCCTGAATTGGTTGCTCATCCACATCTGTATCATATGTCTTAGCATTTCCTTCAGCCAAAAACAACAACTCCTCTTCATCCAAAGCTGCTCCATTGTCCTGAGCTTGCACTAGCAACATCTTATCCCTGAAGTACTCGGCATTCTGAGGGCGTTTTGGCGATGTGCAGTTTCTTGCAATATGTCCCTCACCACCATAGTTGTAACACTTGATCGGCTTTACTTGTCCTTGATTTCCATTCCTTCCCCTATTCTGATTTTCCACATACCCTCCTCCTACTCCACCTCTTCTTTGTTCATATTGTCTTCCTTGAGCTGGTTATACTGTAACCTTTCCATCTCTGACCAAAGCATGTTTGTGTAGATTGGATGCAATCCTGATTTCATTGTTAGTGTGAAGTTTGTTGGTATGTGGAGAGAAGGTTAAGTTTTGTTTAACCATATGAGCCAGCTTATTGATAAAGTGTTCCATGACTGCATTGGCATCAGGCTGTTTGAAGTATGGATCTTGAATGACTTGAGATGCTTTGGTAGTGGTTCCATCATTGGTGAAAAATGCAGTTGAATCATTTGATGAACTTGTTTCTCCCTGATTGGTTTTGAACTGCTCCAGAATCCTTTTTTCAAACATAGCATGTCTCTCATTCTATAGAAGAAAGGCATACAGTTGCTCATAGTTTGTATTCTTCAATCCTTTAGTGAGCTTCACAGAAGTGACAAACTTGTGCGATTCTGGATTCATGTTGTTTACAAACTTTGAGTTAAGCTGAATGTTTGGCATGGTCATTCTGATGTTCCTCATGTCATTCACAAGCTTATGGAATCTCACGTAGTACTCATAAACACTCTCATCTGGTTTCATCTTGAAATGCTCAAATTCATCATATAGTTGTGATTCTCTGTCTTCCATAGTAAAATTCAGAACCTGAGAGAATCATCTTGACATTATCCCACACTGCCTTGGCTTCGGTGTTGTGATTGATCAGCTTGTACATATATTTTGGAAGACCTTGAAGTACGATGTTAGAAGCCCTGATATCAGCATCAAATCTCTTTTTCTCCTTATCATCGAGCTCATCATATGTCTTTGGTCTGTCTATTCCATAGATCATTGTTCCATCTGCAGCTGTATCAATTATGTCTCTAGTAGTCTCGACCCGATACGGTCCTTCATCAATGGATTTGAGAATGTTAACCCCATTTTCCTTTCCAAGACAGTACAATCTGATTCTTTAAGCCCAAGAGTCGTAGTCAGTTCTATCAAGCATGGGTGGACGAGTATCTGAACCAGCTGCTTGAACATCCTCGGCAACAGTGGAGATGATCGTAGGAACGTTGGTAGACATGTTAACAGATTAAACGGGATTTTATAACTCTATGATTAAACCGGGAAATAGATTCTTTCACGGGATTTTACTAAATCAAGAGAAAACCGTATTACATACAGAATCAACCAAGTCGCTAAGAAACCCTGAACCAAGTCGCTAAGCACCAAGTCGCTAGCAAATTTTGACAGCAAGTCGCTAAGCACCAAGTCGCTAATATGTCAAGTCGCTAAATAGCAACTCGCTAAGCACCAAGTCGCTAAGATGTCAAGTCGCTAAATAGCAACTCGCTAAGTACCAAATCGCTAATACCAAGTCGCTAACACACTTAAGTACAAGTCGCTAACTTTCACTAAGTCGCTACCCGTAGTGGAGAATCCACTAAGTGTACTGTTTGTCGGCTTGTCTCAATAAACAAGTCGCTAGCTCAACTCGCTAGCTCAACTCGCTAAGACCTTCAACTACAACTCGCTACCAAATTACAAAGCAAGTCGCTACCAAGACAAGTTATCCGTGGCTCAAGTCGCTAGCTAGAAAAACACATAAACACCACTTTTTAATCCAAAACAACCCAACCACGATGATTCAAGCTTACCAAATCAAAACCCAAGCACATACAATGATTCTAAACACAAAACTACACCCAAGATTCAAACTTTAACACTAGAAATGATCCAAATGATGCAAAAACCACTAAACTTTTTCAAACTCTAAAACCACCTAAAAGTCACTAGAAATCCAAAGATATGTAAGAGATGATCAAACCTGGCTCTGAAACCATTTGTAACATATTGGATTTCATAAACACGCTAAACCATAAGATCAAATAGGCGTACAATATGATTCTAGAGAGAGAAAGTTAGAGGTTTGGGAACTTTAGTTAGAGAAAGAAAAGTCTTATTATGAGCTCCAACTCTCTACCTTGGGAGGTAGAGAGTATTAGTCATAACATAAATCGCCACCTATCGGGATGTGGATCAGGCATACAGTGGGTAAAGACCAATCCGTCCTCCACGGTCTTACTTAAACTAAATACTACTTAACTTATAATAATATACGACTACAAGCTTTCTAACGATTACATATACTTGAGGTGACCGACTCTTTAATAACTGGATTTACTAAATCCTAACACTAACTACAAGATTAAAGAAGTGTTGAACGTTGAAAGTACCGGACTAATCAGGTACGCATGTATGTCAAAGATCGTTGTGTTTAGAGAAGACGAAAGAATTCTTGAATTCCCAAAGTCTGACTTCAAGTATATGTGCTTGAATGATATCGAATAAGCTAAAGGCTATAAAGTAATATTTATGATAAGGATTTAAAATGTACGCTTTTAGAGGGTCATTTAAGCCCTAAATCGACCAATTTTATATTCGTTACTGCTTAATTTCGTTCCTTTTTACTTTGTAGGTCTTTTGGAATCAAAATGCTAGAATGAAGCACATTTGGACGAAAAGGAGCAAATAATGAAGAAAATGACAAAGTCAAGATCGAAGCCACTCAAAGATGATCAAAAAAACCTGACGGCGTCCCATCCAAAGGGCGACGCCGTCTCTCTATGAAGACTTGATCAAAACATGCACGCGACGGCTAAATGAAAATTCTGGTCTTATAACCTGACGGCGTCACGCTTTAATTATGGAGGGCGTCACTCAGAGTTTATATATATATACAATTATAAACTATACATATACACCCTTTGATGCAATAGAACATCTAATAAAATTCAAAGGGTGTTTATCAAATTAAGTGGTTCCATATGAATCATTTAATTAGCCCCTTAAAGGGGAGGACAAAGCTTTGGTGGGTCTTTTCATTAAGTGGGATTAAAGAATTGGGTCCACATTAAGTGGTTCATTTGAAAAAAAGAAACACCTCCTTAATGGAAGTGTTCTTTTAACAAAGTTTAGAGACTTCATCAATAATGCGAAAAAAAACATATTTTATTCGTCGAGTTGTTCTACAAATTTCGAATTTAATCAAATAAAGAAATGAACTGTTTGTTAAAAATAAACTGTAGAAGATTTCATTAGAGCATCTGCAATGGGGAGTTTTTGCAAAAGCTTTTTACCATTGTAGTGAAAGACTTTTCTTTTGGTTTGAAAGAAAGACTTGGCACTAGCCAAGCGTTTGAAGCAAAAGCTTGTTACTTACTAGCATTCTTAATAAATGTTTCAAGACAAAATAGGTTAGCATTTATTGCCATAAATGCACCAAGTCATTGAAAGACTTGGTGCAATGCGGATGCTTAGTACTTAAGAAATTTCTCAAATATTTATATAAAAAAAAGAGAAAACCAACTTTTTAGTAGCTTCAATTCATCAACCAGTTACACGATTCACATGCAAAAGAAAAATCACGTAACTACATGATTAAACGAACATGAGAAGGACAATGATTTAATTACATTAATACAAAATAAATGAAATTGTGATTTAATTACATTAGGCTCTTCTTTTCTTTGATGCATATCCCTCCTAGATTTTTACTGGATAAAAAAAAAAAAAAAAAAAAGTAAAATACCAATGGTTGTTTTTAAGAAGCAACTTGTACAATAATCAACCTTATTCTCATTTAAACTTCGCGACCCAATCAAACAAGAACAGCCTTAAAGTTTAAATGTGAGTTAATTAAGAAACTTAATGATTTTGAGAAATAATTAATTTAATTCAAATGAGAGCTTATACGAACCTAAAATATAGCAGTAACACATAGCACGAATACATCGTCTAACAGTAGGCAAGGCATGGCAGACATCGGCAGCTGTGGCGGCGTTGAAGTGTTTTTAGGAAAATTTGGTTATAGTTTAGGTTTTGAAAAATACCTAATTCTCTATAACCTTGGATCTGAATACCAATCTGTAACACCCCCAAAATTTCACAGCGGAAGCGTTCGGGTCATGGGGTGTTACTAAATCAATAATCACAACACAAGGTAATAAAGAATGGAAATTCTATTCCATTTTTAAAATATAGATTTATTTAAGAAATAGTTTTACATCATTGTTTCAAAGTGCGGAAGTAAAGCCCATAAAAATATATGTTGTCCCATTAAAAGTTGTATTAAAATGTTTGAAAACACTTCGGATGCCAGTCTTCAACGAATGCCTTTGCCATTGCCCACGCAAATAAGTAAACCTGAGAAAAACATGCTAAAATGTCAACACAAAGGTTGGTGAGTTCATAGGTTTAAGTTTAAGAAATCAAGTTGGAACACGGTTGCACATATAGCATCTCCGTGAATGACACTATATGCAAAAAGGCTATTACGCTAGTACCAAGTTCATGCGACCGAAACTACGACAGTGTGCATGCATCTAAAAGCATTATAAATAAAAGCCCAACAAGTGTATTTCTAGTACACTCAATCAATACGATATGAGACACGCCCGACGTTTGCCTATCCGGTCAAACTCGAACGGGGGTGTCATCCCCAATAGATCTATTCATAACAATCGCGCCTCCCCAAAGGGAACTAACGGTAGCATAGTTGGGATTCAAGGTTGTTTCACGTAATAGTGTTTTCAGTTTCAGGTCCGAAAAGAGTTTTGCATGTTTCTCACCCCATAGTTTTATAAAGCAAGTAATAAAAGTAAAAGTGGGGCTATAAACTCACCCTAGCAGTTCCGAGAATAAGCACAAAGAGATCGAGTGTGATATAGGAGTGGCTCCTACCCGGAACCTAGAACGAGATGGCAAGTCTTAGTTTATAGTAATGTGTGCCCACGACTCAAAGTGTGAAAATAAATTAAGTGTTTACAAGTGGTTATGTTTAATGTTGCTTGTGTGGCAGAGTTTACGTTTAATTCGTTTCAAAGTGTTTGTGAAAATTATATATTGTCAGTAAAATGTTAATTAATACTTTAGGTTAAGTATTTATATAAATAACGTTACATGTCGCGATAAAAATATAAAAATGTGTTTATATATATTTTTAGTTAGAGGGCGATTAGTTGAAAAAGTCTATAATTTATTTTCCATAAATTATATTATTTAGTTCTCGTAGTTTGGCCTAGTTTGTGAAAATAGACAAAGTATAAGAATTTGACAATAATCGGGCTTGACCCGGTCGTAAATATTAGTTTCTCTTTATAAATCAATTATCACAAAAATATGCCATGTGAAAATATAGTTTATATAATAGTTTTGAAAACTTATTAGAAGTTTTTAAGAAAGTTGCTAAAAGACATGAAGTGGAGGGGCTAAAGCTGTCAAATACCATTTAAGTTTTAAAGCTATATAAACTTTTAAGATGAATGGTCGTCTGTTTGGAAATTGAGGGGCTAAACTGCCAGGTTGCCAAAGTTGTAAAAAGAAAATAACAAAAATTTGTAAAACTGTCACTGCTAACACTCGAACCCATGACCACTCGCACAGAAACCATCGCCCCTACCATTTGAGCTAGGGGTATTTTGTGTTAACCTTTTCATCTTAAACATATTTAACGACACGTTTAACTGTTTTTCTTTAGTAAATAATTTCCTACTCAGTAGCCAAGCATGCATACCTGGGGATGGCAAAAAAACCCGAACCCGACGGGGAAACCTGAAACCCGAACTTATTGGGGCGGGGCGGGGCATGCTTATCGGCTTTCGGGGCGGGTTTTTGGGCCTTAACGGGGATTCTTATCGGGTTTGGGGCGGGACGGGGAACACCATCCCCGCCCCGCCCCGACCCGAAACATATACATATTACATATACATATATCTATATACATAAAATATTGTGTTAGTATTTACGTACTAAACATAATTCTCTAATTTTTGTTAGTTTTTATCTTTGTGATATTTTAAATTGTGATCATAGAAGCTTGTTTTGTGTCATACTATTCTATAAAGTTGTGAATGATTAATATATTACTAATGGTTTCTCGATTATTCAAGCTATTCCATAAAATCATATTGTTAATAGCACAGAAATAAGAATAAACAGGGAGTGACACGAGTATGATGGAGTATCGCGCTCAAAAAAGACAATGGGGCGCCAATGGGGAATAGGGCGGGTTTGGGGGAGTATCTCGCCCCAATGGGGCGCCCCGATAAGATCCCCAATGGGGATTGGGGCGGGTTTGGGGATGGTTTTTGTTATCGGGTTTGGGGATGGGGATGGCCGCCCCGCCCCAAACCCGCCCCATTGCCATTCCTATGCATACATGCATGTAAAAGTTCTATATATTCTATCTTCTCAATGCTTGTTTCAATTATTCATGTCAACATTAAGTTATGAAAATAAGTTTTTACACATTTAGCTTATTTATAAGCACTTGACCAACAGTTCGGGCCTTATGACTCGTTATGGGTTTCAGTTTGGTTTAAGAAAATAATGCCGAGCTTAGGAGTTTACGGCTTATGATTAGACATTTTTAAACAAACATGGTATGGCCACACAAACTCTTAAAACACAAACAAGAAACGTCCATGTAAGTCAAACGTATATATGTTGGTACGTTTGTCGAGTGTAAAGGTTTTAAGAAAACTCATTTGCTATGCTTTTAAGATTTAACATATATGAATGACATAAAAAAAATAAAAACCACATGATGGGCAAACTTGAAGTTCAAAAATAAATGATATCCAAGTCTAAGAATGTGGTTGAGGCTTACAGTGGTGAGAATGAAGGAGTGTCGAGTGAAGAGTGAACCAAAGAACTAACACCAAGCTTTAATAACCCAAAGAACTTCTCGTTCCTTAAACCTCACGAATGACCAAGCTCCCTTGCGACCCGTTTCTCCTTAGCGCATATTCCACAGAAGGCGATTTATGTTTTAGAAGTGAGAAGTGAGTTGTGTAATGTGAGAGTTTGTGTGTTCAACAAAATGTCTTACGAGTTTATATAGAAGGAGATGGGCATGGTCTTCACGTGGCTTTCTCTGGCTTTGTCTTCAATCACGAACCATAGAGACAATAAAACAGATGGGGACCTCTGAGCCTTGTCGAGTTTCTTCCAAATTATAGTGGAGCGTGGTGTGGGTACCCAGGAGGGGTGACGTCTGTTCTTGATGAAGCAAATGGGAAATGGACTTGATCTTGTTTTGAGGTTTGGAAAGTTAATTGGAGGGTTTCCAATTGAAGAAGATGGAGTATAGGCGTGCGTTGGGTAGCAGAGAAGGAAGAGAAGAAGTGGGGTTGGGAAGATAAGGGCTGCACATGGGTTAGTGTACTTTTATTTTTATTATGTTGTAAATTATACATATTTAGGTATTTTAGGTATTTATTTGGTATTAATTGTATTTTGTGTCCCGTTGTTTTAATTCATAATAGTATAATTTCAAACGGGAAAATTATAATACTTATATTTTTAGACACGTTTTAAATAAACTGACACGATGGTATAATTTCCGATTTCATTAATTCGTTTCTACTTTTCATGTTTTCTTTTATATTTTAGCCGTAACTGGTCGTGATTATAATTTGAAACGTAAGAAAAGAAAAAAAAAATATAGTCGTGAAAAATCGGTAGGGAAATTTACGAGTGGTTACAGGGATGGGGATGGAGAGTGAAAACGGGGATGGGGATGCCAAATACAATCCTCGACATTCACCGGCCCGTTGCCATCCCTATTCAAGTCTTCAATGACTTGAAGCATTTAATGCATTAAATGCATATTATACCTATAAACTAAAGCTTTTGAGAAAGACTTGGTGTATGCCATGTCTTTGTGTAAAGCTTTTCAAAAAGCTATTGATGCAATGCTAAAAATATTACTAAAAGACTTCTTAAAATAGTAAAAAGCTTTTGCCTGTTTGAAGCATTGTAGATGCTCTAAGGAAGTTATCAGGACAGAAGCATCAATCATGCGTTCACAAGCCTTTTTTGATTTCTTGAACTTGAAAGTCGTTGATACAAATAGCTATAGTAAACATATGAAGGCTCAAAAACACCTTACTGTTAACAAAATGGTTTCGAATAAACATAACAAAGGTACTAAAAACTATGTATACATATGAACATTAACAAACTAACAAGACTCAGATTATAGGCTTGGCTATATCTTTAAAGACTTTTCTCAGCCATGAGATGATTGTTCTTCAAAGAAATATACTTGTATTTTGAGGTATGAAATCTTGCTGCCTATGTCATTCCCATCAAAGTTTAACTGTGAATGATCATTAGATTCGAGTAACGGTTTCCAAATTCAATTGAATGCACCAAGTGAGAAGAGGGCACTTTGGAAGCACTCCTTTGGGCAGTTCTGGCTTGTTTGATCCAATTGATCTTCAAATATTTCTAAAAAATTTGACTCAAAATTTATTTTCATAACTAAAAAGCAACTTTCCAGGCAGAAATCATCGGGTTGTCATGAACTTCTTAGACTCTTCAATTGTGACGTCCATAGGATTCCAATTGGTCACAACCATAGGCTCAAGAAAATGGCACAACCATATCCGTCTGACGGCCTACCGCATTATATTCACCCCACTAGCCTGACCCGCCACAGATGTTGCTTCACTTGGCCCAAAACCACCAACCTCGCCATCAAAACCTGGCCCATTATGGTTAACCACATACGCTTGACGAGCCACATGCACGATTCGCTCGAACGGCCTAACTCACCACAGGTCCTGACCCACTTGGCTCAGAGACACCTAACCCATCAGGGTTAGCCACACCCGATAGAAGACAGTAATGTTGGCTACCATGTCATTTCAGAAAAGCTCTTGGTCAGTAGTTCAAAGTTATTTCGCCTTTGCTGAACCGTGGCAATGTAGGTTTAATTGCCTTTTGTTTCGTCTGGCTATCAACTGATGTACCATCCTTTTGTTTTCTTGTTGATGGTATAGTTGCATCATTTGATCCATCATCCGCGCCAACATGTATCCGAGGCATTGATCTTTCCTAGGCGATAATGGCATTTAAACGACGCTTTTTGGGTTGCTTTTGTTTAGAACCGAAAGTACCTTCGCCAGCAGGAGCATCAGTTGCGCTTGTTTAGAACCGAAAGTACCTTCGCCAGCATAGATCCTGGATTTCTTATAGCCCGAAACCCATCACAATCTGAGAATTTTCTCCAACACTCCTACACACGTAACAAGAAACTAACTCAATTCATTCAATAGTTTGAATTAAACTCTCTCAGCACATACAAAAAGTGTTTTTGTAACACCCCAACCCGATAAGGGTAGAAGTATCACATTTATGGAGTCAAATCAGAACAATACATATAAACCATGCAAGCGGAAGTCTTGTAATAATAATCAAAAGAGTAACAAGTCAACACGACTTGATCAATACAAAGTTCCAAAAGATGACCCAAAGGAAATGAAACGATACAAAGTCTAAGTCTCCAAATCATAATAATAATGGTAAACAAAGTCTAGAATAACTAAAGCAAATCCTCATAAGCATCCTACTCTCAATCCCCAAGATAAGCCCCAGCTCCTAGCTTAATAACCTGCCGCAGGAAAAGAAATGCGGCTGAGCTTAAAAAGCCCAGTGAACAGATATGGCAATACAAAGCAATAATAGAATCAAAGGCTGGTTAAATAAGATATGAATGATATGAAGCAATATAGAGTAGGTAAATGAAACAAAGGAAAGGAATGTCAGTTTTCCACCACGAGCCAACAAAACAAACCAAATCAAACCATATATCAATATCATGTAGTAACCATTGTATTCGGAGGGGTGACCTCGGAATACCAAACCAATATGAGGGGAGTCCTCGAGTAGCCAATGGAGTGATCAGCTCCCAAAATGTGAGGGGGTGTATTGCACACACCAACCACATCACCAAACCATATGTCGATACAAAACAAATACAAATCTAGGATGCATCCATACGCCCCCTGCAAAACAAATAGTGGCCATACAATATCCAAAGCGCGCATAATCAATACAAATATGGGGACGGTGTGGAACATCACTCATCCACACTGGAGTCATGCCATTGGTGCATCAATGACACGGACATGGAACCCCCATGCCTAGTTAATGGCTCGGGGTATCAACTGACAGGTCAAAGTGTACAATATAGAGTTCAATCAATATCAATGTCCAATATTAGCAGTTCACAATTCAAATCAATAGTTCATTATCAATGGTTCAATTTTCAAGGTCCAATTATCAAAGGAACA
This sequence comes from Chrysanthemum seticuspe, assembly GCA_019973895.1. Taxonomy (NCBI): domain Eukaryota; kingdom Viridiplantae; phylum Streptophyta; class Magnoliopsida; order Asterales; family Asteraceae; genus Chrysanthemum; species Chrysanthemum seticuspe. The sequence continues at coordinate 125,534,691 of BPTQ01000001.1, read as the reverse complement.
ATATCAAAGGTTCAAATAGCAAAGCAAAGGTTCAATATCAATATGGCAAGAGATCAAAGATGCAAAGAGATCATGAGAAACCTTATGAGAAAGGTCAGAATATCTGTACCTTATTCGAAGCAAGCAAACAAAGAAAGTAAAATCAAGGAAGGAGATCAATCACGCCGCCCGGAACCTATATGAATTAGATAACGTTCTATAAGAATCCGAAACACTTGTTTTAAGACGGCTTTCCATTTTTAGCAAGTTTCCTGTTTTAGTAATCTTTCTATTTTAAGTAACTTTCTATTTAAGAAAACTTTCTATTTTAGGCAGGTTTCTATTTTTAGTAACTTTCTAAAAATAGCAGGTTTCCATAAATAGCAGGTTTCCATATTTAGCAGGTTTCCATATTTAGCAGGTTTCCATATATAGTAAGTTTAGTTACTTATCTCAAGTTATAATAGAAAATGAGTATTATAATGCTTTAAAGATCATTTATGACAAGTTACAAAAGTTTAGGGTTTAAAATGTCAATATAGCAAAGTATAGGGTTAAAAGTGTAAATATAGTAAGTTTACCCATTTTACTCATTTAATCCATTTAGTTATTATTTTAACATGTTAATCCATCAAGTTTCATAATTTACCAAACAACCCCTTAACTATATCAAACCGATTAATTACAAACCATAGTTTTAGGTTATGAATAACAAATCCGTTTAAACCATATTAACTCGATTAGAACAAGATTAAAAGACATCTCATGTGATAACAAAATCAATTCGATTCAGCCCCTAACCAAGATCATATTATACGCCCCATAACATAAACCAAAACACCCTCGTAATCCTTGTTAACAAGTCCATTTTTCATATACGAAAACATGTAATCAAAAGATCATTAAACCCTTTTATAACCTTAATATAAATCGACATAATAAAGGTTCAAAATCAGTTTCATAATCATATTATAAGTCACATATCATTCGAATATATATAGATTAAGATTTATGGTTTTATCATTTTATGTGTTATCATTTCATGTGATATATATCTTATGATTTCATGTGATCCTTTTTCAAGTTACAAGCCCTAGTTATCAAGAAGGCCACGAATTGAATTCAAGACACAAGGAGGAAAATAGATTAAGAAGACGATATGTTACCCTTGAAGCGCGTACGAAACAAAGCAACAAGAATCAAACCACAAGAACCAACCAAGTCTCCCTTGGCCAAAACCAAACCCACGTACACCTTGCAATACCCACGTACAAGCCTCCAAACGAACCAAACACCAATGCTACGTCCACCAAACGATTAACTACGATCAAGAGCCTCCTAGGATCACCTTTGCTTGATCAAAATTCGGATTGTATGGGAAAAATAAAAGATAGCCGCCACTTGTAGGAGAGAAATGGAGACTAGGGTTTTGTGTGTATTTTGAAAAGAGATGGAAATGAGATAAATGTGATTGGAAATTTTTGATATGGTGATTGAGATAGGCCTCAATATGGCCGGCCATCAAGGAGTCCAAGAGGGAATTTCTCAACTTTCCAATATAACAATTCTATCATGTATTTAGTCTTATTCCAAGTCTAGATTAATTGTGTACAATATGTAAGGTTTAAAGTTACTTATACTTTTAATTATTCAAGTCTTTTAATATATAACATAAGTATATTATTCTCATAATGTATAAATGTTATTAATCATATAACTTGATAATTAGTGTTAACGTATTTTCAGAGTTGGTGAAATTTTTAGTTCGAGGGCAAAATAGTCATTTCACGCGATTTGAGATTTTAGGGTTTTACAGTTTTCCTGGTATGCATTTAAATACCCATTTAACCTGTTTCCCAAACCGCCCATTTAGTACTTTACCCCATTGAGTACTTTATATTGCTAGCTAAAATATACTCTTACAAATTTTATATGGCCAACTAAAATTGTAATTTGCCTACTAAGAGTTGTGCGCGACACAAATGATCTACTTACACGGGAATCAATTAGTATAGAATGAGGTCCAAGTTTTCAGCTGTCCTGATTTAGTCATCGACTCATTGTGCGTTTTATTGTTCACTTGAGTCGTTAAAAGATGGTTTTGTCATGTTTAGGTCATTATGTGACAAAAAAAAAAAAAAAAAAAAACAAAAAAAACGTTGAAAATCATTTATAAAAAATAAAGTAAAGTAATAAAAAAGTTATATCATCACTACCACCACCCCATGTTATTTATTTTCCTGCTTCTTTCTCTAAATTTCTGCTTTTCTCTCTAAAATTAACACAAAAAAAATTCTCAAATCTCATCCATCCACTCAAAAAAAAAAAAAAAAAAAAAAAAAAAAAAAAAAAACGCTAAACTTCTTTCTTTATCTTCATACCCACACACAATATCAAAACCAACAAAATATTTGGATGATCCATAGATGTGGCTAGAACAAATTCAGATTTCATATTTGTTAATGTCACTAACTTTACTTCCCGAGTTGGTTTTGGGCGTGAATCTTACCTATATGTTACAAGCATGGGATGGAGTGAATCTTACCTCTCACGACACTCTTACCAATGCGCCCAGGTAAGTGTTGTGCAATTGTTGACCATTTTTGTGCCCCATATTTCTCTACTAGTCGTATGAGATCTTTATCTTCCTAAAAATTGCAAAGGAAGGTCAATGGTTGAGAAAACAGCTGGATATCATGTGAAGAAAAACAAGGAGCTACATGTTTTATCAGAGGCGGCATATATTATGATTCACCTATTTTGTCCATGGACCTTTAACAAGTTCTGGATTTAAAACTTTCTGCCACCGATGTAAGCACTGAACGTCTGTTCGGTCCTTGAAACATTGAGCTGAACAAATCATACTATTAGGTTCTAAACAAGATTGTATCCTCTGATTGCGAAAATAAATTTCAACACTTGAATAAAGGTAAAGTAAAAGTTATATAAATCATAGTTGAGCCCAAGACTTGAATAAAGTAAAAGTTATCATCAACCTATATATAAATTAATAAAATAAACAAAAAATAAAATAAAAACAGGTATGGTTGTCTTCGATTCTTTTTAGATAAATTAATGCCCTAGTCTATGGTTTATCACAGTAGTAGATGACACTGATAGGCAAACGATAAGAACCAATATTACACTCTATTAAAGTGAGCCCGGTCACTTAGTTTGAATTTGGCTTCTACAGTGGATTTGTTTGAGGTTCATCAATAAAGATACTAGTAATAATATTGCGCTGATTTTGATTATTTTTACGAGTTGGTTTTGGGCGAATCGGGAAGTAAAGTTAGTGACATTAACAAATCTGAAATCTGAATTTGTTCTAGTCACATCTATGGATCATCCAAATATTTTGTTGGTTTTGATATTGTGTGGGTATAAAGATGAAGAAAGAAGATTGGTTTTTTTTTTTTTTTTTTTTTTTTTTTTGAGTGAATGGATGAGATTTGAGAATTGTTTTGGTGTTAATTTTGAAGAGAGAAGCAGGAAAAGAGATAACATGAGGGTGGTGGTAGTGATGATATAACTTTTTTATTAAGTGCACCGTTCGTAATAAACCAAAACGATAAAATTACCATTTTGCCCTCATGTGCAAGGCACTTGGGAGAAGATAACAGACGTTGACTAATGGAAAATGGGTCAAGGGACTTATTTAGACTATAAAAACCCTGTTTTGGACTCCCAACGATGAAAAAGGCAAAGTTAGTCCTAATATGATGCACAGGTACAAGTTTAGGGACGAACCGTGTATTTTACTCTAAAAAATATTAAGCAAACCTATGTAAGAATGTTAAACTCATATGTAGGTAATTAACATTGATATATAAAATGTTAAGTTGTGTATTACCATCTTCTAATGCCTAAAATGTACCAAAAAGTTAAATGACTATAATGAGATAAATGATAAGGTGCTTTTTAAAAGCTTATCTAATAAGACTTAGCTTGGCTGACTTGTTACCCATTTAGACCCATTTCCTAACCTTCCTGACCTGTCCATTTCATAACATCTAGACGGACCAAAATTGACTCCAAAGGCAGCAATTATTCCTTAAAATTCATAACTATATCAGCTTCGCTTTCAGATATAGCACCATTTCCATTGTAAATTTACAAAAAATAGTATTATATGAAATAGTATTATACGACTAACGTATCAAGAACTCATCTGGTATTCACCAAAAAGGATTAGATGGTTGTGTGGAATTTGGCCAGGTGGAGAAGAGGGCACCTTGGAAGTGCTCCTTCGGGGAATGTAAAGGTAACAAAATGGTTGGGCTGGTGAGAGTAATGGTAACATAAAAGTGTTTTCCTGGTATGCATTTAAATACCCGTTTAATCTCTAACCAAACCGCCCATTTGGTACTTTACCACATCTAATAGAGACTCAAACAAACTGAAGAATCAAGTAAATAAATAATTTATGGTGTCATAAAAATCACAGTTCTTACAATTTATACGACTACAAAAGAACATAAATATCCAAAGAATCGAGAAGATACCCTCTTTTAATCTTCACCACTGGATTTGGTAACAAAACAGTTGGGCTGGTGAGAGTAGTAGTAACCAAATGGATTACCAATGTCCTGCTTTAATAAGACATGTGATGTTAATATTTAAAAGGTGCCATTCTTGGGAAAAGAATCCTTATATCGGTAACAAATACTTACAGGTTAAATAGAAAAGACTTACCATATATTCTTTAGAGACTTTCTGAGCCATGAGAAAAGTTCCATTAGCATGGTTCTTCATCCAACTTATACTTTGAGGTGTACATATTCCGGGCTTGAAATACCTGGTAAATAATGTTGTCATAATCGAAACAGTAAATAATTTTGTCAAAAAGGTTAACCAAATGATCTTAACCATCGTCAGAAGCCACAACATGCAAAATTTATGAATATTATAAAGCAAAATTACGTTAAGTTTTAGATCTAAAAGTCCATGGTAAGAACTTGTGTTCATAAATTTTTAGATCTAACAAATATGTAACATAAAAGTTTAAGAACTAACATATAACACAAAAAGCATAACTGATGCAAATGTTATTTAAAAAATGAACTTATAGAAAATCAAATAACGTAAATAATTGTGTTGATTGATTTTACCTTGTTCGGAGAATCATGGCTAAGATGAAAAATATTATTGGAATCAGGTCAATTTTCAGGAAGAAGTGGGCAGAAATTATTTAGGTTTTGGGTTGGGATTCCAAACAAAGTATACTACTGGTTAAATAGAAGTTGTAAAAGTTTTAAACATACCCTTTGATTATGGATATATTATAAGAATTGTAAAAAGTTATAATCTTGTTGTGCATATATACTAAAATCAATGTAGATGCTATTGTCTAGGTGGTTTGTGCGTGTTTAGTTGGTTCGGTTTGGAGTTTCTATATATAGGGTTGTTTAAATGAAGCTACTTGTTTAGTGTGAGGAATGGTTGTTGGAAAGGTCAAGTCTTTGTCACAGAATAAAATTCGAGGATGCTCGAGCGTTGTAAAATCGCAAACGAACTTCTTAATATCAAAAATTTATTCACAGATGCCTTGATTATATTATCAACAAATCACACTTGTGCAAGATTGGTTACATGCATTTGAGACTCTTAAAGTGTTCCATCATTTGAAGTTCCATCGACTAGCCTTTTGGGCGAGGCTATGAGATCTCGTGTAAAACCTATGATGTGGTTATTGGGCGGTTAAAATTGTGTATCGTGAAATAATTCCACAAAAGGTAGCTAGTTCATTGCATAATCTAAAAATATTATGATGTAGAAAGCAAATTACCATAAAGCCATATAAATGTTATTTTCGATGGAGATATGGAGCCGTGGGTATTTATAACTCACCCTAAATTTATTTAAGATATAGTCGGAATCATTCTCATATCAACGGCCGAACAAAAATTAGATATATAATAGGGGCTCACCATTATGAATATCAATACTAAGTTTGTGGCAATCTATGAGAACACGCAGATTGTTTCGTTTCATGTTGGTATAACGCAAAGTACACTTGCAAATGAAGTATATTGTAAGATGACGTCATTTTATCACAAAACGTTTTTGATCAAATTGATATAACGAGTAATATAAAAACCAAATCCAATATTGTAACCTTACTGCCTCACATGTTTTATCAAGCTACAATGAGTAAATTGATTGCTTTTGTTCAAGCACTTATAATTGGTCTTTCACTAAATTGCGTTAATAATACAGTTAATTGACAAGACATGTCTAGTAAATCTATGTAGATGCTATTGTCTAGGTGGTTTGTACGTGTTTATTTGGTTCGGTTTGGAGTTTCTATATCTAGCGCTGTTTAAATGAAGCTACTTGTTTAATAGTGAAGAGGAACGGTTGTTGGAAAGGTCGAGTCATTGTCACAAAATAAGAGTTCGAGGATGCTCGAGCGTTATAAAATCACAAACGACCTTCTTAATATGGGAAATTTATTCATAAATGCCTTGATTACATTATCAACAAATCACACTTGTGCAATATTGGTTACATGCATTTGAGACTCTTATAGTGTTCCATCAATCTAGTGCTCCCTAATATTCATTTAGTGGCAATCCGCTTGTCACAAAGTTGGAGGTTCATGCTCCCTCACCAGACTTGCAAACGAATCCTGCGGAGTCGGCAAAGGTGTTAGAGTATTTAGCGGCTGCTGCTACCACATCCATCATGTAGTCTTAGTTGACTACACCACCACCAACAACATGCCACTTATCACCGCCACAAACATCATCTCCCCAAACACACTTCACACCCGCTCAATTGAACCAACTCAAGAAAGCAGTGGAAGAGACCTTCATCACTCAAGACCAATTCAATAAGTTGTCCAACGGCATTGGAAAGGTCTTAGTGGCTGAGGTACATAAGCATATGAGTGGTGTCGTGATGAAGGAGATGTTTATGGAGAAAATACGAAGCTTGTATGTAGACATGCTTGCCGATCAAACACTTCATAATGAAGATCCAGAGTTGTTTGAAGTGTTGAAGATAAGGGCAGATCAGGAACGAGTTGCTCAATCTACGTGCAGAGAGGAACTGGTTCGCAGAGATCCCAAGGATGACCCCGACAACGGTAATCCTAAGGGGGAGAATGATTGGTATGAACTGGAAGAAGGAGAAATCCGACCTGTGCCGTCTGAGCAATTAATGTACAAATTTTGAGAAATGAAGAAGTGGAATAAAGTTCCAACCATTGCTGACTTTCACAGAATGTAACAGACTATTTGAAATGCTCAGAGACCAGTGCACAAGCAGCTTCAAATACAAGTATCATACCCAACAAATGGAAAAGTACATGGAATCCACTATACACTTAGAAGATAGTAAAGAAGTGCTACTTGATCCGTACTGGTCACGCAAAGGTCGAGTGTACTATAGTTGTAAAAGAGATCCATCGAAACCACCATCAAAGTTCCTGAACTATGACCTTGCTTATCTGAAGAACGGAAAAACTGATGAGAAGTCGTATGTATTGTCGATCTTCATTGTGCTACCAACAGACTATACAGAAGATGGCATTGAAGAAATTATCATTGACAAGTGGATGAAGAAAATGATCAAGTGGAAAAGATTTAATGAAGAAGCCAGATTGTCAATTCAACATTGGCATGACGAAAGAAGAAAACTAGTATAAAAATTTAAACAAAGAGAAACAAGAGACAACGGAGATGATTTGAACTCTAACTGTAACTTATTGGATTTCATAAACACACTAAACACTAAGATCAAATAGGCGTACAATATGATTCTAGAGAGAGAAAGTTAGAGGTTTGGGAACTTTAGTGAGAGAAAGAAAAGTCTTATTATGAGCTCCAACTCTCTACCTTGGGAGGTAGAGAGTATTTATAGTCATTACATAAATCGCCACCTATCGGGCTGTGGATCAGGCATACAATGGGTAAAGACCCGTCCGTCCACCACGGTGTTACTTAAACTAAATACTACTTAACTTATAATAATCTACGACTACGAGCTTTCTAACGATTACATATACTTGAGGTGACCGACTCTTTAATAACTGGATTTACTAAATCCTAACAATCTCCCCCTAAGGGAGGTCACCTCAAACACACATTAAACATACATTGAATACAAACAGATATTATATTAAAAGATTGTTCTTGCATTCTTGATGTAGTACTTTGCTCCGAAGCTCGTAGTCATTGATTCTTCTTATTGCATGTTTGGTTAATCTAAGTGGAGGTCTTTTACTGATCCACGTGATAATAAATGCATTGGTGTATTGGGAGGATACACAGTCGCTAAAGGCATTTTCCTAAAGGGAGGGTTCGTTACAACAAGATTCTCTGCTTTTTGCTTATCTAAGTCCTTTTTCCAGAACACTTGTTCGGGTGTTAACAACGTCTGAGGCTTAAACATGTTCAAGGAAATCCAATTCTCCTTCTTGTAATCATGGGGTGTGATATTTATTTTCTTCTCTTTACATTTAGGATCATCTAGTTTCTTGTTCATCTTTTCCCTAGTGACTTCATCTGATTTCTTATCTTCCTCAGCGCACTCAACGCAACTAGGTTTCTGTCTAGGCTTAAGGATTTCATTGCCATAATAAAGAACCTTATGAGCATTTCTAGCCTTTTTAATGACCTCTGGATTTGGTTCCTCAACAAGGGGAATGCTATGCTTATTGCTTAAGACTCTATGCTTAGTGATTAATTGAGCAGTCTGAATGGTATTTCCTTGTACGTACAACTTATTTTCAAGCTTGTTTTTCAAGGTTTTTAGATTAGAAAAATCATTCAAAAGTTTTGATTCCTTAGCACTGAATTCTTGCTTAAGCATTTTAACATTTTCTTGAAGTTCTTGTTTTTGCTTAGCAGTTTTAGAAAGCTTTTCTTGTAAGGAGTTTAACTCTTGTTTTAATACTTCTTCTCTAAACCTACTTTTTCTAATAGTTGTACGCATTTGGTCATCCATTTCCTGCTCACGGGTGCTCAACTCAAATTTAGCACGTTGTTCATAAATAGCAACACGTTCTTTATAGGCATTCAATTCAGAGATGACAGAATCATCAGGGGCACATGCAGTGAATTCATCAAAAACATAATCATTGTTAACTGTAGAAGATGCATCACTTGGTACAATCTCACTTTTACTTTGTTTCACATATTGATCATATGGGACAACATTGATATTACCCATATTTTCAATATCTGACTCAATAATTACAGTTAATTGTACTTCGTTATGTATCTTTTGCTCATCAACTTCATCGTATAATTTTAATACCTCAGAAATGATTCTGTCTTTGGATGGACCAGTTTGTGGTGATGAAGAGACTTTAGGAGAGACCATTGGAGAAATGCTAGCGATGAAAATGGTTTGTGCAGAAGGTTCTTCATCAACATCAGAGTCGTATGCATCACAATCAGCTACTTGAAAGGCATTCTGATGATTATGGCCTATCTCCTGAATTGGTTGCTCATCCACATCTGTATCATATGTCTTAGCATTTCCTTCAGCCAAAAACAACAACTCCTCTTCATCCAAAGCTGCTCCATTGTCCTGAGCTTGCACTAGCAACATCTTATCCCTGAAGTACTCGGCATTCTGAGGGCGTTTTGGCAATGTGCAGTTTCTTGCAATATGTCCCTCACCACCACAGTTCTAACACTTGATCGGCTTTACTTGTCCTTGATTTCCATTCCTTCCCCTATTCTGATTTTCCACATACCCTCCTCCTACTCCACCTCTTCTTTGTTCATATTGTCTTCCTTGAGCTGGTTGTACTGTAACCTTTCCATCTCTGACCAAAGCATGGTTGTGTAGATTGGATGTAGTCCTGATTTCATTGTTAGTGTGAAGTTTGTTGGTATGTGGAGAGAAGGTTAAGTTTTGTTTAACCATATGAGCTAGCTTATTGATAAAGTGTTCCATGACTGCATTGGCATCAGGCTGTTTGAAGTATGGATCTTGAATGACTTGAGATGCTTTGGTAGTGGTTCCATCATTGGTGAAAAATGCAGTTGAATCATTTGATGAACTTGTTTCTCCCTGATTGGTTTTGAACTGCTCCAGAATCCTTTTTTCAAACATAGCATGTCTCTCATTCTGTAGAAGAAAGGCATACAGTTGCTCATAGTTTGTATTCTTCAATCCTTTAGTGAGCTTCACAGAAGTGACAAACTTGTGCCATTCTGGATTCATGTTGTTTACAAACTTTGAGTTAAGCTGAATGTTTGGCATGGTCATTCTGATGTTCCTTATGTCATTCACAAGCTTATGGAATCTCACGTAGTACTCATAAACACTCTCATCTGGTTTCATCTTGAAATGCTCAAATTCATCATAAAGTTGTGATTCTGTAAAACCCTAAAATCTCAAACGTGTTAAATGACCATTTTGCCCCTCAAGCTTATTAAATTTGAAAACTCGTAAAACGCGTCAACCTCGTAAATACATTAACGACTTATCTTATGAATTATTTACGCAAGATAATGGTAAGAATATTTCACTTATGTCATCAAGTAAATGTTACACAAATAAAATGAACTCTATAGTATCAAATAATGTTACATCTTGTACATAATTCACTTATACTAGAAAAGGGTCTAAATTCATCAAAGAAAAATGGTTAATTTGGAAAGCAAGAATTTGGTCCTTTTTCCCCTTGATGGCCGGTTATATCCCCTCAATCTCTCACCATTATCACCAAAATAAATCTCCATTACTCTCATTTAAAAGTACCTTTTACCATTTCAAAATAAAACCCTAACAAATCCCCTCTACAAGGTGGCGGCATATCATTTTTCCCATTCTCATCCAAAAATTTTAAGAAGAAAGAGTAGTGATCGTGTACTATTTGATACAAGGAGGTTGGTGATTTTATTGGGTTCGAATAGGAAGACTGGTTGTGGGTCGCTTCATCTTGCCGTGTGGGTGTTAAGCCAAGAAAGTCTTGACGTGGCTCTTGGTTATCTTGATCTTGTTTCTCCTTCCGTTCACGCCTCTACGGTAACGTATCACCATCTCGTTTCTTATACGTCCTTGTTTCTTGAATATGTCGTGTGATATGGCCTTTCTTTTGTACATGATATACGAATACAACTCATAAAATGATAACTATGCTAAACATAAAATCATGGCATGCACATATATGTATTTAATGAATTGAACCGCCATGGGATTTACCTTTTGGGGTTGTGTACACAATATTTATCAAATGAAAAGGCCATATGTCGACCCTACTGTAATCCACCTTTGAATTCTTTGGATTTCGCTTTTGCATGGCATGCGCATGTATACAATATTAAGACCTTACATAAGTGGTAGCTTGGTCCCATTATGAAATGATATGATAAAAGACCTACGGACTCATTACTGTTGACTCATAAAATCATGCATGTCACATGAAATAACAAGTAAGGTAGGCCATATGTTCGACCCCTATATAATCTATATTGAACTTAATTCGGCATGCATTTGTAATACAAGATCAGATTTCATTTTGTTGTTGTAAATTAAAAGAAGTAACAAGCATGTGTATAATCGACCCTATGTAAAAATCATTTTGAATCTGCTTCGACCTTGATACACACGACATATCCATGTCCCGTCTATATTATGATTATACTAAATAAAACAATTACAATCAAGTATACCTTGTTTATTTCATGTCGTTAATAATATGGACATATGCCTCGAATCATAATAACACTCATTTTCATTATTTAACTTTAGATAAGTAACTAAACTTACTAAATATGGAAATCTGCTATTTATGGAAAGTTACTAAAAATAGAAACATGCCTAAAATAGAAAGTTACCTAAAATAGAAAGTACTTAAAATGGAAAGATTACTAAAAGTGGAAACCTGCTAAAAATGGAAAGCCGTCTTAAACGAGTGATCTGATTCTTATAGAACGTTATTTAATTCATATAGGTTTCGGGCGACGGGATTGATCTCCTTTCTTGATTTTACTTTCATTGTGATTTGCTCCGAATAAGGTACAGATATTCTGACCTTACGTCTTAAGGTTTCTCATGATTCGTATTCATCTTTCGATTCTAGCTTGATATGTTATGCGTTACTCTAAGCCTCTTTATTAGGGCTTCCCTATGACTCTGCTATGCTCCCTTTGATATGAAACTATATGAACCTTTGATATGAACTTTGATATGAACTTTGATATGAACTCTGATATGAACTTTGATATGAACCCTTATGATATGAATATGCTTTGACCCTTCAGTTTGATACCCGAGCCAAATATGTTTCCTAGTCAGGAAGGTAACCTGACCGTGTCATTGATGCACCAATGGCATGACTTTAGTGTGGTTGAGTGATGTTCCACACCGTCCCCATTATGATATGGTTATGAGCTCACTATATGTATATGATTTGGCCACTATGTTCCGGGGGGCGTATGGATGCATCCTAGATATGATATGTTTCGAGGGATTTGATCTGTTTGGAGATATATATGGTGAATGATGTCGGGTGCAATCCGCGTCTTCACAATTCTGGGAGCTAGCTACTCCATTTGTTACTGAGGTCTCCCCTCCTATTATGTATGGTATTCCGAGATCACCCCTCCGAATACAATGGCTACTTATGATATGATATGATATGATATGTTTCCGGGCTCGGGTAGATTTCTGATAACCTTTACACTTTTGATTAACCTATATTGTACCTTCCGTATTCCCCAACGCACCATAATCTGTATTACTTGTTCATTACTCAATACCCTTATATGATTCACTTTTACCAAGATATAGATACTCCATTACATTGATCTGTCACACTTTCTTTCCGTTACTTCAGACTACGGTTCCATTCACGTACCGGGTTATTATATGTCATTGGATTGATTATGATATTCATGTTTATACGACTACTGATTACTCTGTATGATATGTATGTATGCGATATAAGATTACCTGTTTTCATCTGATGATATGCTATCTTACTATTACGTGATCCTTTGAATTGTCTGGCAACCATGCTTGTGTGCAGTCGATTGTTGATCTGTTTATCTTTTGTACCTCGTTCGATTAATCTCGTGGACTATGACTATTCGTGATATCCTTATTTGCTTGTTGTTAACCTGCCATGTTTGCATTTCTGTTTATGTTACGGTTTGATTGGGTAAATGGTTTAAATTATGACGTCTAGCTTGTTAACTTGTTTAATTGCCCTACTATGTATATAATTCATTTAATTATAGTGTTCATACTGTATTCCTACTTGTTACGTGTGACTGCCATGTTTTGACTACCGTTATGATACTGATTATGTCTTCAACTAAGGGTTTTGACCTGTGTGAATTGCCATGCTCACTTATTAATTAATTGCTTCCGCTTTCCTGTAGATATCTGTTTGGTTTGTATGTCTTCTGTTTTCCTGATTTGATTGTATGATATATATGCTGTGTTGTTGCGACGCCTGCTATGTTTGCTTATGTTTCAATTCTTGTATGCCTGGTTTGTATGTGCTTGTTTATATGTCATCGATGCTTTGCTTCGCTTCGCTCTCCTTGTTATCTGTTCATTTTGGATATCTGTATAATTGTGTTCTGCAGGATCCTCATTGACTCATTGTTCTCATTTCGCTGCGACTTTGTTATCCGTTTCCTTTGTTTCATTTCGCATTTCAGATTTTATTTAGCTTTCGTTTTATTATATCTGTTCACTGGGCTTTTTAAGCTCAGCCGCATTCTTTTCCTGCGGCAGGTGTTAGGTTGAAGATGGGCTTTGATGGGCTGAGAGTTGGATTATTTGAGTGGACCAACCCTAGATACCTTATTATTTGGATTTATTTTGTTGGGCTATTGTTTGGAGATTTCATTTTATTTTAGACATATTGGATTTTGTATTTTTCCTTGTAAGTCATTCGTCTATATGACTTGGTATATTATTCTTTAAGGCTTTCGCTTGTAATATTTTAATTGTATGTTCTTGTAACACCCCAACCCGGCAAGGGTAGAAGTGTCACATTCTGGTGTCATATCAGAACATACAAATAAAATTTTACGAGTGGAAGCCTTTCTAAAATGAATTACCAAGTCATATAAACGGATGACTTACAAAGAAAAATACAAAATCCAATATGTCTAAAATAAAATGAAATCCCAAACAATAGCCCATCAAAATAAATCCAAGATAATAAGGTATCTAGGGTTGGTCCACTCAGATAATCCAACTCTCAGTCCATCGAAGCCCATCTTCAAACCTAAAACCTGCCGCAGGAAAAGAAATGCGGCTGAGCTTAAAAAGCCCAGTGAACAGATATAACAAAACGAAAACTAAATAAAGGCTGAAATGCAAAAGGAAACAAAGGAAACGGATAACAAAGTCGCAGCGGAAAGAGATTAATGAGTCAATGAGGATCCTGCAAAACACAATTTTACAGATATCCAAAACGAACAGATAACAAGGAGAACGAAGCAAAACAAAGCATCGATGACATATAAACAAGCACATACAAACCAGGCACACAAGACTGAAACATAAGCAAGTATAGGAGGCGTAGCATCCACACAACATATATGTCATACAATCAATTTAGGAAATCAGGAGACATACAAGACAAACAGATGTCTACAGGAAAGCGGAAGCAATTAATTAATAAGTGAGCATGGCAATTCACACAGGTCAAAACCCTTAGTTGAAGACATAATCAGTATCATAACGGTAGTCAAAACATGGCAGTCACACGTAACAAGTAGGAATACAGTATGAACACTATAATTAAATGAATTAAATACATAGTAGGGCAATTAAACAAGTTAACAAGCTAGACTTCATAAGTTGAACCATTTACCCAATCAAACCGTAGCATAAACCGAAATGCAAGCATGGCAGGTCAACAACAAGCAGATAAGGATACTATCGGATAATCATAGTCCACGAGATTAATCGAACGAGGTACAAAAGATAAAGAGATCAACAATCGATTTCACACAAGCACGGTTACCAGACAAATCCAAGGATCACATAACAGTAAGATAGCATATCATCAGATGACAACGAGTAAATCTTATATCGCATACATACATATCATACAGAGTAATCAGTAGTGGTATAAACATGAATATCATAATCAATCCAATGACATATAATAACCCGGTACGTGAATGGAACCATAGTCTGAAGCAACGGAATGAGAGTGTGACAGATCAAAGCAATAGAATATATATATATATATCTTGGTAGTATGGTGAGTCATATAGGAGTACTGAGTAATGAACAGATAATACAGAGTATGGTGCGTTGGGGAATACGGAAGGTACAATATAGGTTTATCAAAAGTGTAAGGGTTATCAGAAATCTACCCGAGCCCGGAAACATATCATATCATATCATATCATAAGTAGCCATTGTATTCGGAGGGGTGACCTCGGAATACCATACATAATAGGAGGGGAGACCTCAGTAACAAATGGAGTAGCTAGCTCCCGGAATTGTGAAGATGCGTATTGCACCCGACATCATTCACCATATATATCTCCAAACAGATCAAATCCCTCGAAACATATCATATCTAGGATGCATCCATACGCCCCCCCAGTGGCCAAATCATATACATATAGTGAGCTCATAATCATATCATATCATAATGGGGGACGGTGTGTATCATCACTCGTACACACTGGAGTCATGCCATTGGTGCATCAATGACACGGTCAGGTTACCTTCCTGACTAGGAACACATATTTGGCTCGGGTATCAAACTGAAGGGTCAAAGCATATTCATATCATATCATAAGGGTTCATATCAAATTTCATATCAAAGTTCATATCAGAGTTCATATCAAAGTTCATATCAAAGTTCATATCAAAGTTCATAATCATGAGGTTCATAATCAGAAGTTCAGAATCATAACAAACGAATATCATAGCGAACAGAATCATATCAAAGGATTATGTCGGAATCATATCAAAAGGATCATAGCATAAGGAAATTATACCAAAGGAATATCATAAGTGAAGTAAAGTCAAGGATCGAAAAGTTATGAGAAATCCCTACTGAAAAGGGATAGAATATCTGTACCTTAACGCCAATGAGAAGAAGCAAACGAATGAATGAACACGAAGACACAATGCCACGTATCCTTCAACGAATCTACACGAATTTATATCATATATTAATTATATACTCATTTTATAAGCTTCTTATGCATTTGTAAGTGTGTTACTTATTGATATCATATTTTATCTTTCAGTTTCTTAGACTCATATTTGGACCAGACTTTAGCGATTTTTATAAAATACTTACTTAGCTCAAATGAAATCAAGAAAAATCCCAGGGGTTCCCATATGAGTTAAAAGACTCTCCAAAAATTGAAACTAAAAATCATAAATTAGATACTCCAAGACCTTGAAAAGGAAACCACCAATACTACAAATATATAAAACACTGTGGACATCGAAAACCAAACTACACACCTCATCCCACTCACACAAACAACCCCGATATGAAAACCACACACATTTAGACACACTCAAGACCTGTCCAGACCTGAATACTAAAAGGTATCCGGTAAATCGTACCTTTATCTTGGGTGGTTAAAAACCTCTCAGAAAATTGAGTATACCCTTGGGGACC
>BPTQ01000001.1:125490980-125510538 GCA_019973895.1 Chrysanthemum seticuspe | reverse complement strand
AAACTTTTACGTATGCGAGTGCAAATGTATATTTGGCGTGCAATTTTTACCCGTACCTGGCTTTAAATTGATCTGTGATGTTGAATTAATATCGGGTAGATTTAACTCGAACCGGGTTGAAAAAAAAGGAAACCGGGTAGATTCTGGTTTGTGGTTCATAGGGAGGGTAAAAAAAACATGTGAGGTTTTTTCAACTTTTGTGTGTACTTTGGGATCGGTGGTGTTTTTCTTTTTTTCAGCCGGAGGAAGAAGGGGGAGGTTTGGCTTTGGGATCGAAGTATCTAACTGCCGTTAGTTTCCAATAGAGGTAAAGTAAAGCTTAAGTTCTGGTTTCCCACGTTGTTCCTCCGAGTTTCTTCTAAGTTTCCTCCAACAAACCACAACATCAGCACCCAAAACCACGACTACAACACCAAACAACCTCCTTTGAATCTTCTTTGAGCCTCCTTGTTGCACCCTTTGGTCTTGAATTCGAAATGAAATGGAGATAACCTTTGATTGCCGTCAATCTATGAAGCTAGGGTTTCGGTTTGGAGGGGGAAGAAGGAGGCCGACTTTTTTTCTTTTTGTGGTGGCTAGGGTTTCATGTGTGTTTTCAACTTTTTTGGAGTGTACAAAAAAAATGGGAGGGATACTTGGTGTTTGGTCTTAGATGGGCCAAAGGAAAAAAAAGTTGGGCCAAGCTCAATTTAGATGGGCTATAATTAAGTTGTAGTGTCTAGTTAAATTTCGGTCCATGCCCATTTTTAACGTGCGGTTTATATGTAAACGTGAGCGTATGCATTTTCAAAAATTAGTATACTAGGTTTGCCACCCATTTATAAGATAGACTAGAATTAAGTTTAATGAGCGTTGACATCTTTTACGTAATTTATAAGTTTTAAAAATTTGAGGGCAAAATGGTCTTTTCACGCGTTTTAGATTTTTAGGGTTTTACAGTTCTGATATGACACCAAAATGTGACACTTCTACCCTCGTCGGGTTGGGGTTTTACAATTATGGTATCAGAGCCTCAGGTTTCGTCTTGTTGACCTTAGGATTGACCTGTGAGGACTTGGGTAGACACTAGGCTTCCGTCTGTTATGATCTATCACGATTCCTTTTGACTGTCGTTCGGATTTGACTTCGATAATCTTTTGTCTTCACTGTTTTGGGTCTTCTTCTCTTCACGTTTGATTTTGTTATTGTGTCTTCGCACATCCGTTTGTCGATCGTTAGATGGAGACTACCCGCGGAGCCGAAGATGATGGTGCCGAACCTGCGTTGCTGCAACAGTCCCTGTGCTGGAGAGGTTCGTGAAGCAGAAGCCACACCCGACTGCCGTGCTGTTGGAGACATCAGGATGCTGCTGGAGGAAGCTGGACGAATCAACCAAAGACGCAACGACGAAGACAAGATTCAACTAGTGTCTCGGAAGGTTCATCTACTTCATATGATTTGGGCACGACTTGTGTTACTCTGATTCGTTTGTCACGCGTTTTGGGGCTGTTTGATATTTTGCTACGTGATTTTGATCGGCATTACTTTTCTTTGATTCGTTCAGAACTCGGTTTGAATCGTGAAGTTTTATCGTTTAGCATTCTGGTATATCTCAGCTTTTCTTTTTGGACCGACAGTAATGAGTCATGAGGAACCGTTTCATGCAAGTTGGTGACCTTCTTCTTTTGTGATATGGTAATTCATTTGATGCAGTTTATGTTGTGTATATGAATCTGGTCTGCTTTGGTATGTTACTTGATATCTGTATGTGATATGTTTTGTGTGATTTTGGTTATGTGGTTTGTCATGACCCGGGACGGAATATGATGACAATAAGGGCTTGTTATGTGATGCAAGTATTATGACGCCTGATCAACGTGATAATACCGAGATCATATAATTTGAATTTATTGAAATGATACGATGTGTTGGGAAATGCCTGGGTTTGGTACGTGAATGGAATAAGGCTTATATCCGTTATTTGACACTCCTCATGTTCGTCTGAAATTCTGTACCTCCTTGCGAAACTCCCACCGACATCTGCTATGTGTAAGTTCTGTATGATTTGGAACCGGAATCGTTATGATCTGTGTGAGACTATGGACTGCTACATCTGCCTTGAACTTGTACGTCACTGTGTACCTCTGTGACTTCAATTTTCGAGGACGAAAATTTTTTTTAGAGGGGAAGAGTTGTAAAACCCTAAAATCTCAAACGTGTTAAATGACCATTTTGCCCCTCAAGCTTAATAAATTTGAAAACTCGTAAATCGCGTCAACCTCGTAAATACATTAACGACTTATCTTATGAATTATTTACGCAAGATAATGGTAAGAATATTTCACTTATGTCATCAAGTAAATGTTACACAAATAAAATGAACTCTATAGTATCAAATAATGTTACATCTTGTACATAATTCACTTATACTAGAAAAGGGTCTAAATTCATCAAAGAAAAATGGTTAATTTGGAAAGCAAGAATTTGGTCCTTTTTCCCCTTGATGGCCGGTTATATCCCCTCAGTCTCTCACCATTATCACCAAAATAAATCTCCATTACTCTCATTTAAAAGTACCTTTTACCATTTCAAAATAAAACCCTAACAAATCCCCTCTACAAGGTGGCGGCATATCATTTTTCCCATTCTCATCCAAAAATTTTAAGAAGAAAGAGTAGTGATCGTGTACTATTTGATACAAGGAGGTTGGTGATTTTATTGGGTTCGAATAGGAAGACTGGTTGTGGGTCGCTTCATCTTGCCGTGTGGGTGTTAAGCCAAGAAAGTCTTGACGTGGCTCTTGGTTATCTTGATCTTGTTTCTCCTTCCGTTCACGCCTCTACGGTAACGTATCACCATCTCGTTTCTTATACGTCCTTGTTTCTTGAATATGTCGTGTGATATGGCCTTTCTTTTGTACATGATATACGAATACAACTCATAAAATGATAACTATGCTAAACATAAAATCATGGCATGCACACATATGTATTTAATGAATTGAACAGCCATGGGATTTACCTTTTAGGGCTGTGTACACAATATTTATCAAATGAAAAGGCCATATGTCGACCCTACTGTAATCCACCTTTGAATTCTTTGGATTTCGCTTTTGCATGGCATGCGCATGTATACAATATTAAGACCTTACATAAGTGGTAGCTTGGTCCCATTATGAAATGATATGATAAAAGACCTACGGACTCATTACTGTTGACTCATAAAATCATGCATGTCACATGAAATAACAAGTAAGGTAGGCCATATGTTCGACCCCTATATAATCTATATTGAACTTAATTCGGCATGCATTTGTAATACGAGATCAGATTTCATTTTGTTGTTGTAAATTAAAAGAAGTAACAAGCATGTGTATAATCGACCCTATGTAAAAATCATTTTGAATCTGCTTCGACCTTGATACACACGACATATCCATGTCCCGTCTATATTATGATTATACTAAATAAAACAATTACAATCAAGTATACCTTGTTTATTTCATGTCGTTAATAATATGGACATATGCCTCGAATCATAATAACACTCATTTTCATTATTTAACTTTAGATAAGTAACTAAACTTACTAAATATGGAAACCTGCTATTTATGGAAAGTTACTAAAAATAGAAACCTGCCTAAAATAGAAAGTTACCTAAAATAGAAAGTACTTAAAATGGAAAGATTACTAAAAGTGGAAACCTGCTAAAAATGGAAAGCCGTCTTAAACGAGTGATCTGATTCTTATAGAACGTTATTTAATTCATATTGGTTCCGGGCGACGGGATTGATCTCCTTTCTTGATTTTACTTTCATTGTGATTTGCTCCGAATAAGGTACAGATATTCTGACCTTACCTCTTAAGGTTTCTCATGATTCGTATTCATCTTTCGATTCTAGCTTGATATGTTATGCGTTACTCTAAGCCTCTTTATTAGGGCTTCCCTATGACTCTGCTATGCTCCCTTTGATATGAAACTATATGAACCTTTGATATGAACTTTGATATGAACTTTGATATGAACTCTGATATGAACTTTGATATGAACCCTTATGATATGAATATGCTTTGACCCTTCAGTTTGATACCCGAGCCAAATATGTTTCCTAGTCAGGAAGGTAACCTGACCGTGTCATTGATGCACCAATGGCATGACTTTAGTGTGGTTGAGTGATGTTCCACACCGTCCCCATTATGATATGATTATGAGCTCACTATATGTATATGATTTGGCCACTATGTTCCGGGGGACGTATGGATGCATCCTAGATATGATATGTTTCGAGGGATTTGATCTGTTTAGAGATATATATGGTGAATGATGTCGGGTGCAATCCGCGTCTTCACAATTCTGGGAGCTAGCTACTCCATTTGTTACTGAGGTCTCCCCTCCTATTATGTATGGTATTCCGAGATCACCCCTCCGAATACAATGGCTACTTATGATATGATATGTTTCCGGGCTCGGGTAGATTTCTGATAACCTTTACACTTTTGATAAACCTATATTGTACCTTCCGTATTCCCCAACGCACCATAATCTGTATTACTTGTTCATTACTCAATACCCTTATATGATTCACTTTTACCAAGATATAGATACTCCATTACATTGATCTGTCACACTTTCTTTTCGTTACTTCAGACTACGGTTCCATTCACGTACCGGGTTATTATATGTCATTGGATTGATTATGATATTCATGTTTATACGACTACTGATTACTCTGTATGATATGTATGTATGCGATATAAGATTACCTGTTGTCATCTGATGATATGCTATCTTACTGTTACGTGATCCTTTGAATTGTCTGGCAACCATGCTTGTGTGCAGTCGATTGTTGATCTGTTTATCTTTTGTACCTCGTTCGATTAATCTCGTGGACTATGACTATTCGTGATATCCTTATCTGCTTGTTGTTAACCTGCCATGTTTGCATTTCTGTTTATGTTACGGTTTGATTGGGTAAATGGTTTAAATTATGACGTCTAGCTTGTTAACTTGTTTAATTGCCCTGCTATGTATTTAATTCATTTGATTATAGTGTTCATACTGTATTCCTACTTGTTACATGTGACTGCCATGTTTTGACTGCCGTTATGATACTGATCATGTCTTCAACTAAGAGTTTTGACTTGTGTGAATTGCCATGCTCACTTATTAATTAATTGCTTCCGCTTTCCTGTAGATATCTGTTTGGTTTGTATGTCTTCTGTTTTCCTGATTTGATTGTATGATATATATGTTGTGTTGTTGCGACACCTGCTATGTTTGCTTATGTTTCAATTCTTGTATGCCTGGTTTGTATGTGCTTGTTTATATGTCATCGATGCTTTGCTTCGCTTCGCTCTCCTTGTTATCTGTTCGTTTTGGATATCTGTATAATTGTGTTCTGCAGGATCCTCATTGACTCATTGTTCTCATTTCGCTGCGACTTTGTTATCCGTTTCCTTTGTTTCATTTCGCATTTCAGATTTTATTTAGCTTTCGTTTTATTATATCTGTTCACTGGGCTTTTTAAGCTCAGCCGCATTCTTTTCCTGCGGCAGGTGTTAGGTTGAAGATGGGCTTTGATGGGCTGAGAGTTGGATTATTTGAGTGGACCAACCCTAGATACCTTATTATTTGGATTTATTTTGTTGGGCTATTGTTTGGAGATTTCATTTTATTTTAGACATATTGGATTTTGTATTTTTCCTTGTAAGTCATTCGTCTATATGACTTGGTATATTATTCTTTAAGGCTTTCGCTTGTAATATTTTAATTGTATGTTCTGATATGACACCAAAATGTGACACTTCTACCCTCGTCGGGTTGGGGTGTTACAGATTCTCTGTCTTCTATAGTAAAATTCAGAACCTGAGAGAATCATCTTGACATTATCCCACACTGCCTTGGCTTCGGTGTTGTGATTGATCAGCTTGTAGATATCTTTTGGAAGACCTTGAAGTACGATGTTAGAAGCCCTGATATCAGCATCGAATCTCTTTTTCTCCTTATCATCGAGCTCATCATATGTCTTTGGTCTGTCTATTCCATAGATCATTGTTCCATCTGCAGCTGTATCAATTATGTCTCTAGTAGTCTCAACCCGATACGGTCCTTCATCAATGGATTTGAGAATGTTAACCCCATTTTCCTTTCCAAGACAGTACAATCTGATTCTTTGAGCCCAAGAGTCTGTTGGTTTTATGGACTATAAATTAATAGACGTGTGTTAGGATCGAACTTGAGACCACGGGATTGCACACTTTACGTATGAGAATTAAAGTTAATAATTAAATATAAATGTTATATTTATTTATTAATTAAATGAAATAACTAACGAACGTTAAGTAATTAATGTAATGGATTAACGGGAGTTAAATGTATTTGGAAAAGGACTATGTTGTAAATATTGGGAAGGTTCCGGAATCCTTGTGGGATGGTTAGAACCGATCGGCCACAAGAAAAGGAAACCCAATCCCTCTACAACTCAAACTTGGTCACCAAGTTAGTTTGGGTATAAATACAAAACCAAGGGTGTTTGTAGTTTATCTCTTGTACTCATTATGCTAAAACCTAAATAGTTTTGTGTGTGTTTTTTTGCATAATCCGATCGTACAACCCTTATGGGTGTCGATCCACATCTTTTCCAAAACAAAGTTATTTTGTTTAATTAAAACTATCATTACTTTAATTTGTTATAGTACGTGTGTACAAGAACGTGGTACAATCACACTATTGATTGTATCTTGGATTGAATTACAAAACGGTAAGGGGTAATTCTTATAATCCTATAAACCCTAATTAGGGTTCATCCTAATTGCTAGTTTGTGGATTTGATTCTTGTTCGGCTAGAATCAAGAAAGGTACGCATATTCTTCTTATGTTAATTAATTATTCGTTAATACATCCTATACGCTTCCGCTTGAATACTTTGATGTTTATTGTTTATATTTATGATTGTCATGTTATATAATTCCAACAGAGTCGTAGTTAGTTCTATCAAGCATGGGTGGACGAGTATCTGAACCAGCTGCTTGAACATCCTCGGCAACAGTTGAGATGATTGTAGGAACGTTGGTAGACATGTTAACAGATTAAACGGGATTTTATAACTCTATGATTAAACCGGGAAATAGATTCTTTCACGGGATTTTACTAAATCAAGAGAAAACCGTATTACATACAGAATCAACCAAGTCGCTAAGAAATCTTGAACCAAGTCGCTAAGCACCAAGTCGCTAGCAAATTTTGACAGCAAGTCGCTAATATGTCAAGTCGCTAAATAGCAACTCACTAAGCACCAAGTCGCTAAGATGTCAAGTCGCTAAATAGCAACTCGCTAAGTACCAAATCGCTAATACCAAGTCGCTAACACACTTAAGTACAAGTCGCTAACTTTCACTAAGTCGCTACCCGTAGTGGAGAATCCACTAAGTGTACTGTTTGTCGGCTTGTCTCAATAAACAAGTCGCTAGCTCAACTCGCTAAGATCTTCAACTACAACGCGCTACCAAATTACAAAGCAAGTCGCTACCAAGACAAGTTATCCGTGGCTCAAGTCGCTAGCTAGAAAAACACAAAAACACCACTTTTTAATCCAAAAACAACCCAACCACAATGATTCAAGCTTACCAAATCAAAACCCAAGAACATACAATAATTCTAAACACAAAACTACACCTAAGATTCAAACTTTAACACTAGAAATGATCCAAATGATGCAAAAACCACTAAACTTTTTCAAACTCTAAAACCACCTAAAAGTCACTAGAAATCCAAAGATATGTAAGAGATGATCAAACCTGGCTCTGAAACCATTTGTAACATATTGGATTTCATAAACACACTAAACCATAAGATCAAATAGGCATACAATATGATTCTAGAGAGAGAAAGTTAGAGGTTTGGGAACTTTAGTGAGAGAAAGAAAAGTCTTATTATGAGCTCCAACTCTCTACCTTGGGAGGTAGAGAGTATTAGTCATTACATAAATCGCCACCTATCGGGATGTGGATCAGGCATACAGTGGGTAAAGACCCGTCCGTCCTCCACGGTGTTACTTAAACTAAATAATACTTAACTTATAATAATCTACGACTACAAGCTTTCTAACGATTACATATACTTGAGGTGACCGACTCTTTAATAACTGGATTTACTAAATCCTAACACTAACTACAAGATTAAAGAAGTGTTGAACGTTGAAAGTACCGGACTAATTAGGTACGCATGTATGTCAAAGATCGTTGTGTTTAGAGAAGACGAAAGAATTCATGAATTCCCAAAGTCTGACTTCAAGTATATGTGCTTGAATGATATCGAATAAGCTAAAGGCTATAAAGTAATATTTATGATAAGGATTTAAAACGTACGCTTTTAGGGGGTCATTTAAGCCCTAAATCGACCAATTTTATGTTCGTTACTGCTTAATTTCATTCCTTTTTACTTTGTAGGTCTTTTGGAATCAAAATGCTGGAATGAAGCACATTTGGACGAAAAGGAGCAAATAATGAAGAAAATGACAAAGTCAAGATCGAAGCCACTCAAAGATGATCAAAAAAACCTGACGGCGTCCCATCCAAAGGGCGACGCCGTCTCTCTATGAAGACTTGATCAAAACATGCACGCGACGGCTAAATGAAAATTCTGGTCTTATAACCTTACGGCGTCACACTTTAATTATAGAGGGCGTCACTCAGAGTTTATATATATATACAATTATAAACTATACATATACACCCTTTGATGCAATAGAACATCTAATAAAATTCAAGGGGTGTTTATCAAATTAAGTGGTTCCATATGAATCATTTAATTAGCCCCTTAAAGGGGAGGACAAAGCTTTGGTGGGTTTTTTCATTAAGTGGGATTAAAGAATTGGGTCCACATTAAGTGGTTCATTTGAAAAAAAGAAACACCATGGAAGTGTTCTTTTAACAAAGTTTAGAGACTTCATCAATAATGCGAAAAAAAACATATTTTATTCGTCGAGTTGTTCTACAAATTTCGAATTTAATCAAATAAAGAAATGAACTGTTTGTTAAAAATAAATTGTAGAAGATTTCATTAGAGCATCTGCAATGGGGAGTTTTTGCAAAAGCTTTTTACCATTGTAGTGAAAGACTTTACTTTTGGTTTGAAAGAAAGACTTGGCACTAGCCAAGCGTTTGAAGCAAAAGCTTGTTACTTACTAGCATTCTTAATAAATGTTTCAAGACAAAATAGGTTAGCATTTATTGCCATAAATGCACCAAGTCATTGAAAGACTTGGTGCAATGCGGATGCTTAGTACTTAAGAAATTTCTCAAATATTTATATAAAAAAAAGAGAAAACCAACTTTTTAGTAGCTTCAATTCATCAACCAGTTACACGATTCACATGCAAAAGATAAATCACGTAACTACATGATTAAACGAACATGAGAAGGACAATGATTTAATTACATTAATACAAAATAAATGAAATTGTGATTTAATTACATTAGGCTCTTCTTTTCTTTGATGCATATCCCTCCTAGATTTTTACTGGATAAAAATAAAAAAAACTAAAATACCAATGGTTGTTTTTAAGAAGCAACTTGTACAATAATCAACCTGTCATTGTATATCTCATACACAAAATTTACTTGTATTTCATTCGTACACAATTTCACATCAATATATGACTGTGAATTTGCTAACTTCATCTGTTTTGTATAAGAAAGTTATTGTAATTTAAAGAAAATGTGAACCACTAACCTTTTGTCCATGAGCAGCACCCCAAGTATACATCTACAACATCTTTTTCCTTCGTACACAATATAATTAAATATATATATTTTTGTGAGTGGTCCGTCTTGGTAATGAACCTTTTGTTTAATCATTTTGATTACTATATCAAATTATTAATATATACTTATATACTTATATTGTGTGGTTTAGTATGATAATTACTTTATTTTTGTTATTTTTGTCCACATTTACCGGCATAACAGATAGTTATAAAACCCTGTAATGTATCATAAATTACACTTTATCCGTTTCATAATTATTGTCTATTGTTGACTTTTTAAGTTTTTATATTTCTACTTTGACCTAAAATATATCTATTTGTGTTATATAATAATTGATGCAAAATATATGAATTGATTGACTATTAAATGTATTTTTATTGATATAATTTTTATTAAATATTACATAAAAACAAAAAATATTTAAAGTCAAAGTTGAAAAATAAAGAATTTAAAAATCAATAGTGGACAATAATTATAAAACGGCGGAGTACTCAATTGTGACAGTGTCTTCATATCTTACTGCAATAATAGCCGTAATATTCTATCATGGTTCGTTATCAAGTACTCGGTAATATATTTGATAAAAGTTCAAAATAAGAAATTTTGAATTACCATTAGAACCTTTTGTCTTACTTAAAATGTGGTCTTATAATGTTGTTTCTAAAACTTATGCTCGCTTCGAAAATTACGCTATCTTTACCACACTTTTTTTTTTTTAGAGATTCATTTCAATCCCGCTCTCAATACCGATTCATATTTCAATCTTAATTTGTTAAACTAAAACTAATATGATGTTGTTGTCATCTCGGATGATCATGAAGACTTGCCAACATCAACCGCTGAACAATACACGAAACACGTAACCACAATATCTCAACTATAACTATTTACCGCTATAAAATCTCGTCACAATACACGGGTACACGCCATGTTTATCAATATTTGGTTATTCTTTTATCTTTAAGTAGGAACCCTAATTAAAGAGACTTGAAATTTTCTCATCCAAATAAATTATAATGAGAAATAGATCGGCAACTTCAACTATACTTTTTGATTACAGAGATGGGGACAAAAACTATTTAGTTGCTATAATAATAAATTTATACTATTTTTTAAAAATATTTTATAAAAAATAAGAGTTTTGCTAAAAATAGTTCTAATATGCTTAAGAATCTTTGCAATGCATAAAGAGTGGTACTTAAATCACTTTTGAAGTGTTATCAATAGTGGGTGAAGTGCTTATGATTATACCAGTATTTAGCAAAGTGCATAAAATATGAAGGAAATAGTAACCAAAATTAATTGACAACTCTTTTAGTTCTCCCATCTATATAAGGTGGTCATAGTTAACCACTCATACTACTACACACAATATTCTCTAGACAATCTCGTAACATATATGGTGCATAAGTCTCCGTATTAAATGTAAGTTATTTATGTTTTGTCATCACACTATCAGACCACTACTTACTTGTATGTTGTATGACAGATCTCTCTAGCTCATCTGAAAACCGAAATTTATAATGTGGAAGCTTAAGCTATCGAAAGGCGATGATGATCCAAGTGTTAGAAGCATAAATAATCATATTGGTAGACAATTCTGGGAATTTGATCCTTGTGCAGGGACACCTGAGGAACGATTTCAAATCGAGTTCATGCAAAAAGAATTTTCCAAAAATAAGTTGCATGTGAAGCATAGTTCTGATCTATTAATGAGATTCCAGGTAACATTTTCTAATAAATGATTGAATTATTGTAATTATATATGTTCTTGGGCTCTCGGTTAACAAGATAAAATATAGTTTGCAAGCGAGAACAAAGTTGAAATGAAAAAATCACAAGTACAAGAAGCAAAAGACGACGATGAAGTTGTGGTAAAGGCATCATTAAAGAAAGCGTTGAGATTTTACTCGACACTTCAAGGTGAGGACGGAAGTTGGCCTGCTGATTATGGTGGTCCTTTGTTTCTCCTTCCTGGCCTGGTAAGAACAAAGTATTTTAATCAGCATCTTAATTTTCTTATAACATGATTGTATGTTTGTGACAATGCAAAAAAGCATAACTACTAAAATATGGGAGAGTGACTTGTGGAAATACCTAGCTTTTTCTTACTTAGATACTGATTTAACTTTCTATAAAATATAAGCCAATGAGAAGCTTACAAGCTTTTAAAAATATGTTTGACTACTTTCAACTGGTTTGCCATATATATTTTTATTATTATTTTTATTGAACAGGTCTTGAATGGGAGTTTCCAGGATCGAAAGATCATAACAACATCATGAGAACATCATCAACAAATCAGTAAAACGAAAAACAAAGAAGATGGGTTTAAACCCTTTAAATAAGAATCTGATATAAATATACACGATGGGTTGATTTGAGTTTACAGGATCCTGCCCTATATATACATAATGAATCGGTATATTGTTTTGACAGTTATACCTCTTCAATAAAAGTAAACGCCATGACCTATAACTAAACGTTATACCCTATTCTAAATAACTGTTTCTATCTATTGGGTTTGTTGGCCTGTTGGCCCAAACCAGAAAACTTGCAGGCTCTATTATTTTGGCATTCAAGACATTAAACGGGTCCAACAGTTCCCCCCTAATGTCGAGATGCCAAAATCTTGTGTTGATGATTCTTCATGACTTTCTTTCTACTTTATATGATGATGAAATCATCTCTACTTGATATACTTGCATTGTCTTCAATCTTGTCTTGCTTTTCTTTGTCCATCAATTGTGACTCTCACAGCCGTTTTGATCATATCACATGATCATTCTTCATTGAGACCATCAGAGCCCCGCTCCTTTTCATCTTCTTTGAGACTGTCACAGCCTCTCCTTCATCATTACAATGGTTTTCCTTTGTTGAGACCGTCACAACCCCGGTTCACCATCTTGATCATATCGCATGACCCTTCTTGATCAATTCTCTTGATCATTCAATCCATCACAGATTCTTCTTGATTTCTTCACTGATTCGATCTTCTTTAACGATGTTTGTGTTGTTTGATCCCTTCGGCTCTGATGCCAATATTGAACAGGTCTTGAATGGGAGTTTCCATGATCGAAAGATCATAACAACATCATGAGAACATCATCAACAAATCAGTAAAATGAAAAACAAAGAAGATGGGTTTGAACCCTTTAAATAAGAATCTGATATAAATATACAGGAAGGGTTGATTTGAGTTTACAGGATCCTACCCTATATATACATAATGAATCGGTATATTGTTTTGACAGTTATACCTCTTCAATAAAAGTAAACGCCATGACCTATAACTAAACGTTATACCCTATTCTAAATAACCGTTTCTATCTATTGGGTTTGTTGGCCTGTTGGCCCAAACCAGAAAACTTGCAGGCTCTATTATTTTGGCATTCAAGACATTAAACGGGTCCAACAATTTTCAGCTAAGATTATTGGAAGATATGATTGATATTTGCATGGGGTCCAAAATATATTAACACCAATGTTGATTTGGAGTGTGACATACTGATTTTTTGGGTAAAGGGTTTCCCCGGTAAATGTATTACTCAAAAAAACGTTTAAGTACAAAGGATATGGGTGAAGTCCCATATCTCAGCCTGTTACATAGGCGGTAAAGCTAATATAACAAGACACTTCCTATTCTTTAAAACAAGAAAACAAACCACTACTCACTAGATTACATTTGACACAAAACCAAATATAAACTAACGGCTAGAGTTCTTAGGAATCCTTATGTCATAGGAATCACAAAAGGCAATTTGACTAGCAGAAAGCTTTTCGTGGACTTCATCATCAACATCATAAGGATCATCATCATCGGGGTCATCTCCATAACTCTCTCTCCAACTTTCTAATAAGCTCTTATTCCCCACACCTTTATTTCCACTCACACCCTTAGAAGAACTAGCCACAACAGGTATACCAGATGCTAAAAAATTAGCCATATCATTATCACAAGACGCAACCTCATCTTCACTAACATGATCACTCGGATAATCAACCTTTTGTAGAGGATTGCCATCATCATCCACAAGAGCAGCTTTCCCATCAATAATTAGCTTTTCAAGCTTCCCAATTTTCTCAACAATAGGAGTAGTACAAGGAATACTATTTTCATCAGTATCATCCATATCAAGAGCATCAAAAGGGTTTGATGTAGCAATATTCGTCCCACTCGTACTTGCCTTATTAGTGATATTTTCCTTAGTAGCATCTGGCTTCTTCGACACAGCTACATACAGTTGCTTAGGCTTAGAAGGGCTAAATTTAGCCCCTTTACCCACATCAATACCACGAAACGGCTTTTTCTAAAGCATTTGAACCCCAACCTTATTTCCTCTAGCCTTAAGGTTCTTAACCTCAGTGAAACGGTCATCAGTATTATCCAAAGTAGTTGAAGCTTTGGCTGCCCCATTATTGTTACTATGAACCGCCTCCTTAACACAATTTGGACACTTAATACGATCATGCCCAAAAACTTTACATACATTACAATGAGGAGGCGTCCATTCATATTCAACTTTAATGATCTCCGTAATATAGCCACTATCATCCTCATTAGGAATAGCCATACTAACTTCGCTTTTCAAAACATAATCCGCATTTAGTTCCACTAGAGCTCGGGCAAAACTAATACGTCCCCATGAATCAACACACATGGAACTTGTAAAAGCATCCAACATAATAGGTTTCCCTACTTGCGTAGCAATCAAGCTCAAGCCATCCTCTGAATAAGCAAGCAACGGAACATTATGCATTTTGATCCAAACCGGTTCCTTGCTTACTTCGCTCCTATTAAGAGATAAAGTGGGAGTCCATTTATTAAGGATAATAGGCGAGTTACGTATAATCCAAGGACCTCGTTCCAGAACACGATCCACACCCTCCTTGGTAGCAAACTTAAAAAGAAACACACCATCACCATTCTTCATCAGCTTTTGCAAACCAAACTTTCCCCATGTATTAGTAACATAATTCTGAACTAAAGGAAAAGCAATGGTCTTACCAAGAAAGTAACCAACAAGTGTGTTATCATACCAAATTAAAACCTTCTTCATAGCATCCATGGGCAACATAGTGTCATGATCAACCACACGATTCTCATTTACCAAAGATCTAAAATTCACTCTCGGAACAGTGCGTGTAGCATTAACGACATTGGCAAAGGACGAGTTCTTCACAACCGTCGATATAGGATCAACATTAGAGGTACCTACCTCACGATTAGCTACAACTCCCACCTTATTCGGACCAGTGGAAAGCACGGGTGAATCATGAGCATTCGTGTCCACAAGAGTAACCAAATTAACATCACCGTCTTCCTCAGTCCAATCATCAATAATAGGACCCTTATTCAAACCAACAGTAGGATCATTAGTACCCACATCAATCTTAGGACCTGAATTAATCACAACCGACTCACTTTTCTGGTTATTCACATCAATCCGCATGAGTTCTTCAATCATCGATCTAGTTTGATCGGCCAAACTAGAGGGAGAGCTCAAATTAACACCACCACTCCCACCCAATATATTACCATCAGACATCAAACTAGTTTGATCGGCCAAACTAGTTGAAGTATTCTTATTCTCAGCCGAGAGTTTACCATCAGACCTCGACATAGACAAAGGAGTTTTATTAAGAAAACCCTTTTCCATCTCTCTTAACCCACGAACAATAGTAACAAAGACCAGAAGTAGACCACGAACACAAACACATACCAACGATTAGTAGGAAGAAACTAAAAGAAACCCTAGAAAGTTAGGGTTTCAAATCGATGGACACAGTCCACTAACCAACCTCCATAATGAAAGATAGATCGTTTTAGCATGCAGAATAAGACGTACAACAGCAAGCCACGTGATCAGTTATATATAATGATAAGAGAACATGCAATCTTAATATAACCAATCAAATAAAAAACAACAAAAGCGAAAAAGGTAGATCAGACCCACGAGTAGAAGGAAACCAACTTTAATATTATACTAAACAATGGTAGAGACCCACGATAGTAAAAAATAAAAAAGGTTTTAAATCTTTTGTTAGAGAATCGTAAAAGGTGATGATCGCTTTTTCGCCAGAGAGAAACTTTCTAGGGTTTAACGAAATACTTTGTTTACAAATCGTACTGATGTTGTGGCTATGGATTGCAAACTTGATGTTGACTTATATCGAAATATAAAATACGCTTAGTTGAATGTAAATCAATCTTGAATATATCGAAACTTGGTTTATTTTTTCGAAATCAGAAAGGAAATATATTACACCGAACTAGCGAGATGATAGAGAAGGGTTTTTTTTTTTTTTTTTTTTTTTTGGAACAAGGTTGATGTATAATCCACTTAGTATCAAATTTTAGATTCAATCAATAATATGATTCTTTTTATTATTGTTTACAAAGTTGTTTCTTGGCAGAGACGGAGCCATAACCTCTCTCGTTATATTTTCTAATTCCATCCCTGTTTCTTGAAGAAACACTAATGAAGTTTCAAACTGGTGAAGTATAACAAAGCTTCAAATTGTACCGCAGATCATTGGATTGCATGTGATGGGAGCGAAGGATGCAGTTTTGTCTGTAGAACACCAAAGAGAAATCCGCCGTTATCTTTACAATCATCAAGTAAGCAGTAAATTGATTGTGTATTGATTGAGTTACATAATATACTTGCTAGCTCAAATAAAAAAATGTTGCATATTATACCTTTTTGTATAATGTCTGGAAAGATTAATTTGTCTTTGTTTTGGTTTCTGAAAAGAGATACATATATTGCAACCATCTTAGCGTATACATAGACCATGTAACTACTAAACAACTGTTGGTTAAACATATTAATAAACATAGGATACCATGTTAAAAGAAAGTAACAAACTCCTCATTACATGCAGAATGTTGATGGGGGGTGGGGTTTACACATTGAAGGACACAACACCATGTTTTGTACAGCTTTAAACTATGTGGCACTAAGATTGCTTGGAGAAAAAGTGGATGGTGGTGAAGGATCCATGACCAAAGCAAGAAAATGGATTATTGATCATGGTAGTGTCACACACATACCCTCTTGAGGAAAACTGTGGCTTTCGGTAAGACTCTAGTACTCCATCTACCTTGTTTACTTAAGTATCATATGATACATTTGTGAAATCTTTGTTAGCTAGCGACGAATGAAATTTCTATATAGGCATGTATTTAGTTTGGTAACAAATTTAATGAATTTGCTTTAACTCCAGTTATAGTTTAGCAACGAGCTTGTGTTACTAAATTCATGTTAAAGTTTTGGTCAAAGTTTTACTGGATTAAAAACTGATCATTTATCCATATTTATATGTGTGATAGGTACTAGGATTTTATGAATGGAGGGGCAACAATCCTTTGCCACCAGAAATGTGGCTTCTCCCATACTTTGTTCCTCTACACCCAGGTTTGTTTCTTTCTTTCCATATTTTCTGGTTATCTTGATGTTTTATGAAACGAATGATGATAAAGTACATAATGTATGCTTTCTTTACATTGATATTGAAGGAAGAATGTGGTGTCACACTAGGATGGTATACTTGCCAATGTCGTATTTATACGGTAAAAGGTTTGTCGGGCCAATGAGTTTCATTGTTTTGTCACTAAGAAGAGAGTTGTATGGGACTCTTTATCACCAAGTTAATTGGGACTTGGCTAGAAATCAATGTGCTAAGGTACTAATATTTTTCTTCTTCTAGATAGTTCCGGTATTTGTACGCATGTATTAAAATTTGCTAGTTATCCCTTTTGTTCTGCAGGAAGATTTGTATTATCCTCATCCTATGATACAAGATATCATATGGGGTGGTTTGCACAAGTTTGCTGAACCTATATTGATGAGATGGCCATTATCGAAGCTTAGAAAGAAAGCATTGAACACTGTTATGGAACATATACATTATGAGGACGAAAACACTCGTTATATATGCATTGGACCTGTTAATAAGGTACAAACAAGCCAAATTTTCATCCTTTCGGTAGCTGACCATTTGAATGTAGTTGAGTTTGAACACGTAATAAGGAACGCAAAAACAGGTACTTAACATGTTATGTTGCTGGATTGAGGATCCAAAGTCACCTGTAAATAAATGACACCTCTCTAGAATAAAAGACTATCTTTGGATAGCTGAAGATGGCATGAAGTTGCAGGCAATCTTCAAATCACTCCATTATTCTCATCGTCTTCATCTGCACCTTTAACTATATCTTAACTTATGAAATCTTAGGGGTACAATGGATCACAACTGTGGGATGCTGTTTTTGCTGTTCAAGCAATATCAGCAACCAATCTTGAAAAAGAATATGGTCACATGCTCCAGAAGGCACACAACTTCATTAAAAACTCACAAGTATATCAAGTTACTACATTATAATATTGTGCTAACTGCACTAGAACATATATGATCATTATTTTTGTGTTTTTATCTGAAGATTAGAGAAAATAGCTCGGGTCTGTTGGCAATGTCTGACCGAGCAGATGGAAGACAAAACAGTTTCCAAGCATATGGAAGTTTACAATTCTAGTTTAATTAGGACTCCTTATTTGTTAAGGACTATTTTGTTTTATTAGAATTGTAGTAGGATTAGAAAGCATATTCTAAATACCTATATATACCAGCCGAGCTTGTGGTTGGATATATGAAAAAAACCGATCAGTTGTTTGAGCTTATATTTTCTGATTAAAGGAAAGCATATTCCAAGGAAAACTTGTGCGTGATTGTTTGTGATTGTTCCAGTTTTATTTGTTTTGTTCTTGTTTCAGTGCGTGTGAATCAAGACCTGTGGTTTATATTTGGTATCGAGAGCTAGGTTGGAAGGGATT
The DNA here is from genome assembly GCA_019973895.1 of Chrysanthemum seticuspe. Classification (NCBI taxonomy): domain Eukaryota; kingdom Viridiplantae; phylum Streptophyta; class Magnoliopsida; order Asterales; family Asteraceae; genus Chrysanthemum; species Chrysanthemum seticuspe. The sequence continues at coordinate 125,491,955 of BPTQ01000001.1, read as the reverse complement.
ACAACCAGAAGTCGACCAAGGGTTTTTAATAACCAAGAAGGATCGACAATAGTGCTCTAGAACCTAGGGCTGGAATTCGAACAATCTACACCGGTAACTTACAGACGGCGTTCAAGAAAGATGGTGCAAGGCGAGTCGAGTCAACCACCTCCTATTGAACATTCTAAAACGGCTCTTCAATGTCCAATGTTAACAAGCACAAATTATAACATATGGGCAATAAGAGTCAAAGCGGTATTCCGAGTCCATGGAATACTCGATGCACTGGAACCAGGGGAAGGAACACAAGTTGTTGCTAAGCAAGATCACATGGCAGTGGCGTTACTCTTCCAGGCGATTCCAGAAGAACTTGTTTTTCAAGTTTCACAATTCAACACAGCCAAAGAAATCTGGGGAGCTTTGAAGACCAGGTATGTGGGTGTTGATCGGGTTCGAGACGCAAGGTTGCAGACCTTGGAGACGGAATTCGAATCTTTAAAGATGAAAGTCAACGAATCAATCGATGACTTTGCGGCTAGGTTGGGCAAAATTGTAACAGAAGTCAATAGCTTGGGAACAGTTTATGAAGACAAGAAACTTGTTAAGAAGCTACTTGCATCCGTTCCGGATAGGTATGTTGCAATTGTTGCCTCAATAGAACAATTTGCTGACTTGAATACTATGTCTTTTCAAGAAGCAATTGGAAGGTTGAAAGCTTTTGAAGGAAGAATGAAGGGTGTTGACACCACTTCTGAAGATCAAGGCAAGTTGATGTTCGGAAGGGCTGAAAGATATGATAAGAAAGGTCGAGGAAGGAATTCCTCTGGTGGCAACGGTAAAGGTCAAAACTTTTCTTCTCAAAACAAATCTCGTGGTAGTGGTCAAGCTAATAACCACAACCGTAACAACTCCGGGAGCAATACGGAGCAAAAGAAGAACAAAAGTCGAGACCTTTCAAAGATTCAATGCTTCAGATGTGATGAATATGGTCACTTT
>BPTQ01000001.1:125394636-125485762 GCA_019973895.1 Chrysanthemum seticuspe | reverse complement strand
ACCAGAGTCAACCCACCACGCAACATCATCATCCTGCACATAAAAAGATTTAGATACATATGTAACATAATAAATCTAAAAAGACTTATTAAACATATTCTGACCTTTCAGTGAGTTGGCTGAACCACCACTCCCTGAACCATTAGTGCCTGATCCATTGGCTTTACCACCAATTTTAACACCCTTGCAGTCCCTTTTAATGTGACCAGTCTTGCCACATTTCCAACAAGTAGGTGTTGCCTTCTTGTTAGGATCTGCCCTTGTGTTGTCATGATACTTGCGTTTGCCTTTGTTGTCATTGTACCTGGTGGAGTTGTTATGCTCCACCATATTGACAACAGATGGTCCAGCAGCATTGCCACTCTTTGGCTTGTCATTATCCTGCACCTTGAGAGATTCCTCAATGTGCAGATGACTGCCCAACTCAACAAGAGTTAACTCCTCCTTCATATGTTTCAAGGTATGCTTGAAATCTTTCCATGAAGGAGGGAGTTTGTCAATGACACAAGAGACTTTGATAGCCTCATCCATGTTCATTTGGTGTTGTGTAAACCTTCCAAGTATTCCAAGAAGTTCATTGTATTGTTCCATAACTGGTCTTGAATCAGTCATTTTGTAATTTGTGAAATTACTAACAAGGAACTTCTTACTTGATGCATCCTCAGCCATATATTTGGCATCCAAGGAATCCCACAGGTCTTTGGAAGATTCAAAGTTCTGATAAATATCAAACAGAGAATCAGACATACCATTGAGAATAAGACCTCTGCATATGTAGTCATCATTCTCCCATTTGCTCCTCCTTCTGATATGCTCCACAGTAGCATCATCCCCATCATCAGGAATTGGTGTGGTCAGCACATACACCACACTCATGCTTGACAGCAAGAAGTGCATCTTCTTCTGCCACCTCCTAAAGTCCACCCCTTCAAACTTGTCCAGCTTAGCAAAGTTTGAAGCCATGTGTTTCATTGCAGCAGTTGCCATTGATTATCACAAAATAGTTTACTTTGATTGTTGGTTGTTATTCGTCCCAAAGCAGGGTGAAGATAATCAATTCAGCAGAAATGTGCAACTCTTCAGCAGAAACAAACAAACTGTTAGTAGTAACAGATACCACTAGGTGGTTACCGGATATCACTTGGAATCGTGTGATCACTTTCCAAAGTAAACTATTCGACCCTAATGCCTGGGTATCACGAATATCTACTTGGGATAAGACCAAATGCAGTTAGAGAATTAGGCACAATTCTATAACCCTTTCGCTAGTAAGTGTTTACGTTTTCTGTGTGTTTATCATGCATGTTCAGATCTCCTATATATAGGAGGTTACTCTTGAGCTATTCCAATGGAATTATGAGTATTAATCGGCCCATTAATAGCCTCATAATTATCACCATTATAGCCGTTAGTGGTTACATGACCAATTAAACGTGGTCATAAAGAAGTTGTAACTGCCATTTAGCAGTACTTTCCATAAGCAGTACTTTCAACTAGCAATACTTTCACTTGCAGTGGAAGTACAACCTATCAGTGGAAACACTGCTTATCAGTACTTTCATAGCACTATCAGTGGATACACCACTTCAGTGGAAACACTGCCTATCAGTGGAAACACTGCTTATCAGTGGAAACCACAAGCAGTACTTTCCACAAGCAGTACTTTCACCAAGCAGTACTTTCACCAAGCAGTACTTTCATCAAGCAGTACTTTCACCAGTACTACCAATACAAACCACTATAAGAGTCAGGGTGTTCATGGACCTTATGGGTGTACACTCCGTACCTCCTAACCCATTGCAAGGTGTGAACTAATCCCACAAGTGCACTAAATTTTCCAACAGATACTGGAGCTGATGTAAGTGAACTTAATTCGAGTAAACTTAATTCGGTAGAGAAGGTTACTATTTTGGAGCCGATTCCAATTGTTTCTAGCCCTAGTCATGACACACCGGAGGGTCATGATACTTTATCAAAGATTCGTGCCATTGAACAAAACATTTTAGAGGGGAAGCTTGTTTTAGTGGGTGAGGACGGGATACCATTAAAACCAGCTGGGATAGTAGATTCGACAACTTCCATTGGGGCTACTCCACTTGGTTATCCAATGGTGCTGCAGTCTCAGAAGGAGTTGGAGGATATGCGTAAGAATATTGGTTATCAGCATCAACAACTGGGTGGTCATGCTAAGTCTGTGAATCTGAATGAGTCTAGGGTTGATACCAATCTACCCCAAAGTGGTCCAATGTCTTATGTTAATGCTACAGCTAGTGCTCCTATAAAGACAAAAGCTAATTTTCGTCGGTTTGAATGTAGTAATAAGACAAATGGAGTGGATCTTACTGTCCCAATGAAAGTTATTGAAGAGGTAAATTCTCGTTTTGAAAATACCCTGTATGGTCACTTTCTAGGTAAACGGGTTGCCTTCCCGGTGGTGGACTATTATGTACGTAATGCTTAGGGTAAGTATGGTCTTCAAAAGGTCATGATGAATGCTAAGGGGTTTTTTTCTTTAAGTTTGCTACTAGGAAAGGTGTTGATGATGTTCTTGAAAATGGTCCGTGGATGATCCATAATGTTCCTATTATTCTTAAAAATTGGACTGTCAACACCAATTTGCTTAAAGAGGATTCGACCAACATTCCGGTGTGGGTTAAATTCCATGAGGTTCCCATTGCTATGTTTTCCGAAGATGGTCTTAGTCTCCTAGCTACATTGGTTGGTACACCTAAGATGTTAGACTCTTATACTAGCCAAATGTGCTTGGAATCTTGGGGCCGTAGTAGCTTTGCTCGCTGTCTAATTGAAGTTAAGGCGGATGAGGCTCTCAAAGAGAGTCTTACTTTGGCCATTCCATTACTTGATACTCAGGGGTTTTCTTTTGAAATGATTCGGGTTGAATATGAGTGGAAACCACCTCGGTGTGATACTTGCAAGATTTTTGGGCATACCGGGGGCACTTGTCCTAAATATGTTCCTCATACTGTACATCCCTCACATAAGACTGATGATGGATTTCAGGCTGTTAAAGGTAAGCAGACGGGTAAGAAGGGTAGTCAAAATGCTCCGGGCAAAGGTGGTTTTACTAAGCCGAATGTTGGGCCTAAGGTTCGGTATCAACCAAAGGCTCCTACAGTGACTAAGAAGGTGGATGGTACATGGAAAAGGTGGTAGATGCTAGTAGAATTTCTACCACTAATGCATTTGCAGTTCTTAATACGGTTGATACTGATAATACTGTGCCTACTAATGTTATTACAGAAGAAGGGACTCCGCCTGAGCCTAGTCCTTCAATGGATGCTGACAAGGAGGGGTCTGAACAGACTGATAGTTTGCCACAAGCTCCAATTGTGGTGGATGATATAATGAAGGAGCCAGTGGTGGTTTCTAGTGTGCAACAGGAAGTGGGTCAGCCTTTTTCTTTCACTTCTACTTCTCCCCCTAAAAGGACTAATTCATTCTCTAAAGTGGGAGAAATTTTTGTTTCTGACAGTGATGATGACCAAGTACTTCCAGAGGATAACCCGACGGCGAATTTTCTTGCCTCTGGAGGTGGTGGATATGAACATGAAGATGACGAGGATTATGATGATTATACGAGCCACGTCTACGATCTCCCACATGAATTAAATGATTTTAAGCTCAAAGGGCGTGGTAAAAAGTAGTCTTGGTGTTCGTATAGTGGTAGTATATCTCCTGTGAGTTGTGGTTTATTGTTTTATTTTGAAATTGGAAGTGCATTATGTAAGTACCCCCATGTAATAGGCTGAGATATGAGATGTCACTCATATCCTTTGTACTTAAATGTTTTTTGGAGTAATAATATTTATCGGGTCTCTTGACCTTTTACCAAAAAAAAATGATAGGTAAAAGTAGTATACATTTGATGTTATCAACACATGTTCCTCTATTGCAATGCCACAATTAAATGAGTCCTATTAGAAATATCTTGCACATACCTACGATAAGACCTACCAGAAAGTGCCGATAAAAGCATATTTACGGATTCAAATTTCGGGGGATGAATGGTGGCTAGTTATGTGGTGGCTAATGTGGACGAATGGTGCAAGTTTAGATAAAAGTTTTGAAAAATAAGGGTTTGATAATGTTGGTTGGTGGGGAGATGATGATATGAAAGAGATGAGGTTTACTATATAATGGATATATTAGGTTATAAAATAAGCACATAACAAAAGAGTAAACACTAACCTGCTCTACATGGAAGACACGAAATTCAAAAGTATAAGAGTTTAAAAGAAAAAAAATTGGCTACATAAAATTGTAAACAGTGACAAGTTAATTAGATGCATTCCCAAGAAATTACAACAAATTAAAATAATAGATAATTTTTTCATAATTATCATAGTTTGCTTTGTCCTGTGCTCGATAAGGTTTGAACATGAGACGCCCAAAAATCTCAAGCACTAATCCCTAGGCCTCACCTCTAAGCTTCATTTATTAATAAAAAAAATGGTATACTTTCATTGCGTAAAACATGTGATATTGCTAATCCACATTGACTAATTGACGTTGCTTTCAATCTTGTCCTAGCAAGGTATCAAACATGTGATTTCACTTATTCACATTGTTTATAATATTATACAACCACGGTAACAAACATGTGATCTCACTAATTAACATTGCTTTTTCAAGATACTTTTCTTCACATGCATCTCGGGACATACTCACTTGGGAGTTGGGTGTGGCACGAGCCTCACCCGTTTACATATCACGAAGTGTAAATTTTTTAATTTTTTTTGCACGTGCAACATATGATTTTAGCTAGTAAGATTCTTATGATGCAACTTTAGTACTTATAATTATCATAAGAAAAAATTTGTGCACCACCCTTTAAAAGATTACGAGTCCATCTCTACATACATCGGAAAAATTGACTTTCTAAAAAAATGGAAGAAACGAAATTACAAAAAGCATCTCCTTGGATAAATACGTTTTGCTTTATACCATATATTCAAACTTTAGTTAATGTTTTTACATATTTGCAATATAGATTTTTCATATATTATATTTACTAAAATTAGTTTTAAAGGGTTATTTAAATGGTATCAAATATATATCTAACTTTATAAAGGCTTATTCATATCAATCACATTTTTGTAACCTTTGATGCGTGTCTAAAAACACATCATTTTTATACCAAAAAACACACTAAAACAGACTAATAACCATTAAATACGTGAAATTATATTGCAAATATGTTGGATATGTGTTATTATGTCTTGCAGGTACAAGGGTACGAAAACAAAGCAAAAACGGTGACTTTCGGATGAGTTTCAACAATGTTTTAGCGTTTATCAAGATTCAAACAAAGTCGGAAAAATTCCTCGAACACTCCGTTGAAAAGGGCACGAAAAAATGAGTGGTGGTATTTTCCTAAATTTTTGATCCTGCCCATAGCCTCTTAAAATGAACCGGTCAAAAACTAGTTTGACCTTTTTATAAATAATAATCGGACTGGGCTTATTAACGCATAAAAGGATTAATTGTGCATACATATATTGAAGGTATACTCTAACACAGCTGGGCATCACCTTCACCCACAATCCACAGGTCCCAGGTTCAATCCGGGTTAGGGTGGTTTTGGTAATTATAGTCAAGGCCACGTTAGCGCCACGTAGCAACACTTAGGTGGTGACACGTGACAAACAGGATCCCACACAGGAAACGTGGCATGATACGTGGCAAAGTGGGCCCCACTAGCTGACATCACCTGCGGCTGGCCAACATAGCCTGCCACTTGGCGGCGGCGCTGACAATCAATGATTGCAGGTATGAGGTAATTAATGCAGGTGGTGGCGCTAACGTGTATGAGATTTCAGACGTGGTTGGGTGGCTGGCCAATAGGAAGGCGACACGTGTTGCAATGATTGGCTGAAAATGTCTTGATACGTTGGAAGTATCTGGAGATGCGCAAAATTACTATAATGCCCCTGCTATCAATTGGGCTATAAAAGGCACATTCAAATCTTCTCATTTGGAGATGAGAGAAACACACAAAACACACACATATTTGTAGTTTATATTAGTAGTAGTATTGTTTGGTGCCTATTGTATCTTATTGTAGTAGCTTGTTTCAAGTGCTTATTGTAACCAACTTTTTGGCTTAACGAAGATGAAGATTTTGTTTCCAACTTAGCTTATTTATTTCTTTATCTTATCCTCTATTTTTTTCTTTTTCTCTTTTTAATCTAATAAGCCAAATGAGCTCGTCCATATAGCTTATTTTTTATGGTTCACTTAGATTAGCTTATTTTGGATAAGCTCTCTTATAGCTTATTCAAATAAGCACCTTTTTTATTTATTCATTTTTTGTCCAAACCTACTTTATTACTTTAAATCTAAAGTAGTTTCTACAAATTATTTCAAAAAAAGCTTTTGAATTTAGTAGTTTCTTTCTCAAATAAGCTAAACTATATTCTCTTAAATCTAATCCTTAAATATACCCGATCTGCGCTTACTTTTCTAATTGAACAACTTAGTTTTGGGTTGATTTAGATCTAATCTTTAGCTTCTTTTAATTATATTAACTTATTTTTCTTTACATCTTATTCGATCTACCTTTTTAGCTTGTGTCGATTTGTAAAACTAGTTTAGATCTATTAGCTTTTTAGCTTATTAGATATAATAGTACTTTTAGAACAAATTAGCTTAAAAATAGCTTATTTGATCTAGTTTAGTTATTTAGATTGCTTATTTCTTAGCTTATTTGTACTAACCTTTATAAATTTTTTATTTTTATGCATTCAATCCTACATCTAAGGTGAGGAGCTTAAGGGTCTCATAAGCTAGCTTATTTACTAATTTTTATAGCTTTTTTAGTTTTTATAAAGCTGTTAGCCATAACATTTTTATTAGAAGTGATGGTCATTCACGTTTAGAAACTTTGTAACGTGTGTTAGATATCGTGCTAGAATAGTCGACGGGCTCATGGATTGAGCTAAGCTAAATGGCTAAATGTTATGTTAAGCTAGCCTTGTATAAAGTTGTCATCCAATCCAAGCCCATCCCAAAGCCCATTAGGGCATATGTAAGGAAGTATAAATACCCCTCAAATGGTCATTTGAGGGGTGTGCTTGAGTGTGTATGTGTGTGTTTCCTCTTTGATATACAAGTTTCCTTTCATCTTGTTTTCTCTATACACATATACGCATAACTTATATCATATCAAGTCACCACCTTTCTCATCTTAATCTTTCTTCTTATTCCTACGCATATCGTGTGTGTTTGGTTTACGTGTTCTACTCGTTTGGTAAGTGGTATACGCGTAAGGTTGATCTAAAAACAAGGTCCTACAATTGGTATCAATCGCCTAACAATGGTTTAGGAGTGTTGTGTTACGTTTTTTGCTCAAACTTTACACAAAAGGTTGCGTTTTTTATTTAAAACCGTGAGTTTTTATTATAAAGGTTTGATTTTTACGTTGTTTTAAGCTTAAAGTTGTAGACGTTATTGATCTTTAAGTGTTTTAGAAGAAGTTCGTGCAAAAGAAATCATTTGGAAACGTGTTTTTTGGTGAAAAATTCGTGTTTTTGCATTTCTGGGCAGTTTTTACGCGTAAGCAACTTTTGGTCAAAACCCTCCTTTTACGCGTAAGAAAAATTCAAAACCCTAGTTTCCTACGCGTAAGGTCTACGCGTAAGAGTTGAGTTTTTACGCATAAGCTTTTGGTGCAGATTCTTCGTGCTTCAATGGTTACTCAGTGCTTCCCCCACTTGGATAAGTTTGTGGAACACTTCGACTTGTGGATATCTTTCACGCTTGGACGAGTGTGAAGGATTTTGGTTTTAAACCTAATCTTACACCTAAGCAGAAAGCTTACGAGTAAGCACTCTACGCTTAAGTTAATTCTTACGCGTAAGGTACTCTACTTCTAAGTATAAAGTTTACGTACAAGCTTACGTTTAACCTTCAGTTTACGCATAAATCTGGGTCTACGCGTAAGCAACATCTTACGCCTAAGGAGAGTTACGCATAAGCAGTCCTACACATAAGCATTTCTACGCATAAGCAGCAAATCCTACGCCTAAGAACAAGTTTACGAGTAAGATTTTGAGCAAAACTTCAAACGGCCATAACTTTTGAACCGTAACTCCGTTTTCAGTGTTCTACCCATCAAAACGACCGTGAAAACGAGGAGAATAGACCGCCGAATGAACTAACCTTCAAGTCCTTAAAACGCTCTGAACAGAATTTATCGAGGTTTTTAAGTTTTTAGACCAAATTTTCACTACAACAACCGAGCTTAATCTTCATCAAACACAACTCCTTTATCGCTGAATCGATCCTACATCAACTTTATCATCAAATACCTTCATCAATGGCAACTCAACAAGACATTCATGCAGCCGGTGCTGAAAACCGTCCTCCTATCCTGGAAAAGGGTGGATATTTTCAATGGACAAGTCGTATGCTTCGCTACATCAAGATCAAACCTAATGGAAAACTCATGATTCAATCCATTACGAATGGACCCTTCAAGCCTCAACCAGTCCAAAACCCTGGAAATCCTGATGCAACACCTCCCGTCCCACCATCTTTTCATGTTCAAAATGAATCAGAATACACGGACGAGGATAACAAATAGGTCGAAGCAGATGACATGGCAATTCATATTGTCCAACTGGGTTTACCAAGAGACATCTTTGCTGCTGTAGACAGCTGTGAAACTGCTTACGAAATGTGGTAACGTGTTAGACGGCTTTGTTATGGAACAGAAATTGGTCAACAAGATACGGAGAACAAGCTGCTAACTGCATGGGAGAAGTTTACATCTACTCCAGGAGAATCCATTGAATCCTACTATGGAAGGTTTTGCACGTTGATGAATGAGCTTATCAGAAACAAGTTGGCACCCAGAACTATCGTGAGTAACATCAAATTTCTCAACAATCTTTCAGAAGAATGGGGACGATATGTCACTATTGTCAACCAAACAAAGGACTTACATCAGGTGAACTTTGATCAACTCAACGATTTTCTGAAACAAAACCAAGCTGAAGTTAATGAAGTTAGGAAAGAAAGATTGGCAAAGAATCATGATCCCTTGGCACTAATTGCAAAGACTCCAACTCCAGTGAACTCACAACAACAAGCTTCATCATCTTCCACTAACAACAACTTGCAGCAATACATTCCACAACCACAAGATGTTGTCCCTCAACAACAATTCTACTCTCAAGAACAACAAGTCAATCAACAACAATAATATCCACAATACCAGGAACAAGGAATCACTGATCTTGCAACTGAACAAGAACAAGCTTTGTCAACTGCATTTGCTTTTCTGACTAAAGCATTCAGAGGTCGCTATTCCACACCAACTAACAACAACCAAAAGGATTATATCAAACACTCGCAACAGGAAAATTGCACAGTCGGGTGTGAATATGGGTCATCAAGGACAAATGGTTGGAGTTATTGGGAATCAGCAGGGATATGCTACTGGATTTCACATGGGTCATCAGGCGGTTCCGTATCAGGGTAATCAGTTGGGTCAGAATGTTGGAAATCAGATGGGGCAGAATTTTGGGAATAGAGCAGTGGGTAATCAGAATGGGAATGCTGCAGCTCCAGTCGTTAGGATTTATGGAAATGTGAATCAGGGTAATCAGGTTACGTGTTACAACTGTCAAGGAGTGGGTCACATGACAAGGAATTGTCCTACTAAGCCGAAAAAGAAGGAACTTGCGTATCTTCAGAAAGCTATCATGTTGGTACAAAAGGAACAAGCAGGACTTCAATTGAGTGCTGAGGAACATGACTTTATAGCTATTATGGATGATTTGGAAGACCGAGAGGACATCAGTGCAAACTGCATCTTCATGGCAAATCTTCAGGAAGCTAAGTATGACACTGAGTCTAACGCACCTCCTGTCTATGACGCCAATGCAGTATCTGAGGTACCAATCATTGATCCATGCTATAACAATGTCATATTTTATGTGTTTACTCATGACGAACAGCATTCTGTGACATCCGCACCTACTTATGATACATACCTGGACAATCCGAGTTGTAGCAATACTAACTCTGAAACTCCATATGTGGATCCTAGTGGAGGCTGTGTGGCACAAAATACTGAGACTGATGAGGAAACACGTGCTTATTTTGAAACATTAATCAATAATCGTGGCATTGAAATCGAGAAAGTTAAAACGGTCAATCGTGAAGTAAAGGCCGCGAATGCTAAATTGACCGCTGAGCTTGAGAGTTACAAGGAGAACGCAAAAGCTTTTGAATTTAACAAACACAAAGAGTCAGAATTAGAAACTGGTTATCGAAATTCCGTTTTAAAAGAACAACAATTGCAAATCAAGTATAACACACTTGATGTGAATTTGAACTTGAAAATAAAATCTTTAAACAAGGAAATTTCTGATCTAAATGACCAACTTTCTAAACAAAAAACAATGTTTTCTGATCTTGAAAAAGAGAAGAAACAGTTGATTACTGATTTTTCAAAATGAGAAGATTCTCTCCTTGATGAAATTCTTGATAAAGATGAAAAAAAATCAAAAAATTGGAAAATTTGCTTGTTACAACGGGTCATTCAGCTAAATCAACCAATATGCTGATTAATCAAACGAATCCATATTTTCATACAACACAAAAAATGGCTCTTGGTAACACACCTCCTTGTTTCCTCAAGAAAGCTCAGAAAGAACAGAATGTTTTGAACAATGGAAAAGCATTGCATGAACCCATAATTGTTCGTGATTCTCTTGAAACATTAGAACTATCCGACGAGAGTAAATCAAAAATGAAACAAAAGAATTCGGAAATCAAACCAATCGACTATAACAAACGGAACAAAATTAATGGAATTACTTTTGTTTCACAAAAAGAAAAGTCAAAGTTTTCCATCAAACCCTGTGTTTCAAACAAAGAGTCAAAACCAGTTTCAAAACCAGTCCCAACTCCTGTAGTTGTCTCACAATCTCTTTCGAAAATCGAACAAATGTCTTCAAACAATCCTTTTAACACAAGTGATGCTAGAAGCATCTTAGATGACGTTAAAACTAGATTTGGAGAACTTCAAGAGACCATTAAATCTAAAACCAATATTACAACTAATATCTGGTTTTCTTGTTTTGATGATGAAAATAAAAAGTTTTTTGAAACTCAAATTGCCCCTCAGCTGAATAACATCAATTCAAGGGTAATTCATTTTGAACAAGCATTTTTTAAAGAAACAGTTGACTTTGTCAAGAACCATAAATCCATGGTAAAGAAAGCTAATGAAAGTGTTGAACACATCAAACTTTTGGAAAATTTAAATGATTCTCTCTTTGAAGATGTTCTGTATACCGATATCATGTCCATTGTTTTACAAACATATTCTGTTGAAGATCATGAAAGACTCCAGTCTGAGACCTCCGAAATTGTTTCAAAATATGAAAAAGAAAATGTCTCATATTTTAAACAACTTGATCAAAAAACTGAGGAATGCAAGTATGACAAACTGTCATATGAGCGTGCCTATAATTGTCACACCCCCAAATTACCTGTTTTGCAGCGGAATGGAATTCCTGGGGATTGACTGTCATAGCATCACAATCACAGTTATATTGAACGACCTAAAGTGTCGTTTGAAAAATACATCGCTTGATTTAATAAAAACATTCAGAGTTACAAAGATAGGTCCCAAATGAAAGTTACTATGTGCGGAAAGTAAGTTTGGTACAAGTCAAACGATGTTTTTAAAGTTCATAAAACCCAAGTGAGACGCGTCGTCACCGCGACTCTATGATAGGTCCACATGCATGCCATGAGGTGAATGCCTTAGATACCTGAGATAAAACATGCTAAAAAGTGTCAACACAAAGGTTGAGTGAGTTCATAGAGTTTGAGTTGAAATGTAAAGTCTTTCAAAATCGTTTATGCAGCAAAGGCATTGTAAATCCACCCAGTTCCAAGTTCCGCCCATACAAAACTTGCAACCTGTGTGTTCACAACCCACTGCCAAAATGTGTATAGTTTATGTTCAAACACTTGATGTCAAATGAATTCACAATAGTACCTAACTCGACGTAGAACAATAGCACTTAATCAATAGGAATAGACTCAATGTATCAGTAGTCAACTGATTTAGAACATTATACGACGATGTATCAGTAGTCAACTGACATAGAACTTTATACGACGATGTATCAGTAGTCAACTGACATAGAACTTTATACGACGATGTATCAGTAGTCAACTGACATAGAACTTTATACGACGATGTATCAGTAGTCAACTGACATAGAACTTTATACGACGTAGAACTATACCAAACAAACAAGAACAACTAATATAGTACAACATTCAGTTTGAAACAATGATGATCATGATAGAAGTTATCCTTAAAAAGATAAAGTACTTGTGAAAAATAGTTAAGCATGTATCTCCCCCAAAATAGTTCAAAACAATTGAAAATGGGGCTATGAAAACTCACTTGGACAATGATGCGATGGCAAAAGTGAGTACACCGAAATGTAGCGTGAATCACTAAACTTGACCTATTATGAATGATATGATACATAATAAGCTATGATGTAATGTTATGCATGCATTTCGGATGTTATTTATACCATTTGTGAGTTTTGAAAATAATACTTATCGTCGGAAAATACTCTTTTGACGTCTTGACCATTTTTAAATTACTTTACAAGTATTTACGTCAAAATGTCATCCTACAATAGTTTCTTAATGATTTATTGCGAAATTATAACTTTTCGTCGTAAAATAATGTCGTTGGAAATTTCACGAAAGTGACAAAAATGGCCTCGGAAAGTTAGTCGTAAAATGGTGTACGTCGAGCGTTAGGAAACGAACTCAACGGTTTTGGAAAGCTTGTATCATAATCTCAAAGTTTTGGCATTTAAGTTTTTATCCTAGAGGTCTCGTTCATAGAGAAAAATATAGGTTAAGTATGGTGATTTTGTCCAAAATGCAGTTTAAAAGTGAATTTCGGCAAAGTTTAAGCAACCGTAGTTAATTCATTACAACTCCGCTATACAAACGGTTGGTTATTTTGGAAAATATGCTTGATGATCTCACTTTTATTAGAAGAAATCTCGTTACAAAAAGTTCTACGTCAACGTTAAAAATAGCCTTCAACATGGTCACTTGTTTATCCGTAACACTTGTCAAATAAAAATAATATAGTTTTTCTTAACTAATAAAGTTACGGCAATGTTGTGAAAACGTGTATATTTTAGTCGTTACAAATCCGTTTTCTACGTATTATACGTCCTTAGCTTCGTATCAAAGTATACTAATATATTTTTGATAAGTCGAAATAATTTATAAAGCATAAGACTCGTTTTTGACTCGTACAAAACAAAAACAATTTGCTGAAATTTTCAGGATATATATATTTCGTCGTCAAACTTGAAAAATTCATAACTTCTTCGTTATAGCTCCGTTTTAATCCGTTCAAGCGGCCACGGTTTCGTTTTAAAGTATATTTTCTAAATATCTAGGCCAAAAATTTATGTCTACTGTCGGATTTTCCAGATTTACAAAATAAGATCAGACCCTTTTTAAGACTTGTCGAAATGAGTTTTTCTCGTGCTAAACCTATTCCAATCCCTTCAAAACAACTCCGAAGCTATTCTAATCCTACCATACACCTTCTTAGGGTGTCATGGGTTCCTAGACATCACCAAAACTAATATATAACAAGGGATAATTATAGGATGACTTATATATATTTAACACATAAAACCTTAAAAACCTTTAAAAATAGTATAAACATCATGAGACTTGCATGTTTCTCAAATAAAATGATATGACCATAAAAATGAATATGAAATAAAAATATGAATATGAATGCTTACTAGTGATATGATGAGGTTTATGAATGAGAGATAAGGCCAAGGAACAAAGAATCTCGACTAGCTTTCCTAAGAGAAATGGAACCCGATCTACCTTCCATAGTGTCAACCTACTTCTCTTTTTGTTTTTTTCAAAAACCTAAAGCTCGACAACCTTTAGCCTTCCAACCTTAGTTTTTCCATTATCTCAATTCTCTTGTGTTTTGAAAATGTGGGGTATGAGTTGTGTCTTGCTATGTTCGGTTGTAAGGAGAGAAGTGAAAGATAACTTGCTTGTTAAATTTTTATCACATTTAATGTCCAAGATTTTAGTCAAGCCAAGGATGAGATCTTGAGTACTTTAGTCTTGTATGATTTTAAAATAGAGTATGGGGTGTAGTACTTCTTGTCTCCAAGAAAACAATAGGTACAAATCATTTGATATTTGAAACCGAGATTTTTGCTTGATTTTTGAGTGAGATTCGGTACAAGCATGTGAGGAAAGAAAATTTGTCAAAATCTTATATAGTGTGGTGGTTGAAAGTTTATTTGTGAATTTAAATGAGTTAAGTGATAAGTTGTAGTCATTTGTAAATATTTAGGGTAGCGTTGGATAAAAATAAATTTTCACGGGCCAAGATAAAATATATTTAGGTCATAAAAATTATAAAAATACATTTCTTACAAAATTTGAGTGATATAATAATAATCGTGTCGAACTTAAGAAAGACGTCGTAATTATATAAATACAACAATTTAGTTACAAAATAAATTGAAAACATCGAGTAAACTAATAATATAATTTTTATAGTCTTAAAATGAGTATAAAAAATATATTAGGAACATTTTTGGAAGTGTCGGATAAATATTCAAAATAAATGTTTACGCGATAGCGTTTATTTAATAGGAAAATAAACGTTTAATGTAAAATGCAAACCCATGCATAATATTGATATGAAATGATGTTATTAACGCTATGTAGACTAAATCCAGTCTATATGAAATGTCCTCGATGATATGATCATGAATTCACAGCTAAACCATTACGGTTACGTGAATTTGATGCTCGTAAACCTAGTTTACGATAAATGATGAAATAGTGAAACTTTTAAAGTTTGTAAAATGACCTGAAATTACGAGTTGTCACAATAATGACATGAAAGAGAAAAATGATATTTTGAGGGCTCAGCTGGAATGTCAAAAAGGAAAGGCTGTGGATACTAAGATTGCAAAACCATTGACTGAGGAGAAAGCAAATGTTCCCAAACCGGTTTTCAAACCAAAAATGTCAATTTCTATGCCTCCTCCAAAAGTCAATGTGAAATATTGTCACACCCCCAAATTACCTGTTTTGCAGCGGAATGGAATTTCTGGGGATTGACTGTCATAGCATCACAATCACAGTTATATTGAACGACCTAAAGTGTCGTTTGGAAAACACATCGTTTGATTTAATAAAACAATCAGAGTTTACAAAGTATAGGTCCCAAATGAAAATCAACTTGTGCGGAAATAAGTTTGTTACAATTCAAACGATGTTTTAAAGTGCATAAATCCCATGAGAGACGCGTTGTCACCACGACTCTATGATAAGTCCACATGCATGCCATGAAGTGTATGCCTTAGATACCTGAGATAAAACATGCTAAAAGTGTCAACACAAAGGTTGAGTGAGTTCATAGAGTTTGTGTTGAAATGTAAAGACTTTCAAAATCGTTTATGCAGCAAAGGCATTGTAAATCCACTCAGTTCCAAGTTCCGCCCATACAAAACTTGCAACTTGTGTGTTCACAACCCACTGCCAAAAGGTGCATAGTTTATGTTCAAGCGCATGATGTCAAATGAATTCACATAATAGTGCATGACTTAATGTATCAACAGTTACTTGACATAATTATACCAAGACATTTGGTTCCAATGATTATACCAAGACATTTAGCTCAATGATAATACCAAGACATTTAGTTCGATGATAATACCAAGACATTTAGCTCCATGATAATACCAAGACATTTAGTTCCGTGATAATACCAAGACATTTAGTTCCAATGTTTATACCAAGACATTTAGTTCCATGATTTATGATATAGAATATGACTAAACATTCAGTTCAGATAAACATATAGTTTGCAATTAATCATGATTGTCATAGAAATAGTTGAGCATGTATCTCCCCCAAAAGTAATTCAAAACAATTAAAAGAGTAGGGGCTATGACTCACTTGATGAAATGATGCGAAGACAAAAGTGAGTACACTGAAATGTAGCGTGAATCTCTAACTGCGACCTATTATGAATGATATGATATATAATAAGTCATGATGTAATGCTATGCATGCAATTCGGATGATATTTATACCACTTATGAATTTTTGAAAACAATACTTCTCGTCGAAATATAATCTTTTAACGTCTTGACCATTCATAAATTACGTTGCAAGTATTTACGTCAAAATGTCATCCTACAATAGTTTCTTAATGATTTATTGCGAAATTATAACTTTTCGTCGTAAAATAATGTCGTTGGAAATTTCATGAAAGTGACTTAAATGGCCTCGAAAAGCTAGTCGTAAAATGTTGTACGTCGAACGTTAGGAAACGAACTCAACGGTTTTGGAAAGCTTGTATCATAATCTCAAAGTTTTGGCATTTAAGTTTTTATCCTAGAGATCTCGTTCATAGAGAAAAATATAGGTTAAGTATGGTGATTTTGTCCAAAATGTAGTTTAAAAGTGAATTTCGGCAAAGTTTAAGCAACCGTAGATAATTCCTTACAACTCCGCTATACAAACGGTTGGTCATTTTGGAAAATATGCTTGGTGATCTCACTTTTATTAGAAGACATCTTTTTACAAAAAATTCTACGTCAACGTTAAAAATAGCCTTCAATATGGTCACTTGTTTACCGTAACACTTGTTTAATAAAAATAATATAGTTTTTCTTAAATAATAAAGTTACGGCAATTTTGTGTAAACGTGTATAGTTTAAGTTCTACAAATCCGTTTTCTACGTATTATACGTCCTTAGTTTCGTATCAAAGTATACTAATATATTTTTGATAAGTCGAAATAATTTATAACGCTTAAGACTCATTTTTGACCCGTACAAATTAGACGTAATAAGCTGAAATTTTCAGGATTTATATATTTCGTCGCCAAACTTGAAAAATTCATATCTTCTTCGTTATAGCTCCGTTTTAATCCGTTCAAGCGGCCACGGTTTCGTTTTAAAGTTTATTTTCTAAATATCTAGCCCAAAATATTATACCCACTGTCGGATTTTCCAGATTTTCAAATTAAGATCAGACCCTTTTATACACTTGTCGAAATGAGTTTTTCTCGTGCTAAACCTATTCTAACCCATTCAAAACAACTCCGAAGCTATTCTAATCCTACCATACACCTTCTTAGGGTGTCATGGGTTCCTAGGCATCACCAAAAGTGATATATAACAAGGATTAATTATAGGATGACTTATATATATAACTCTTAAAAACAATGTAAAAAGTGGTATAAACATCCATAATACTTGCATGTTAACTCAAATATGATGTAATGAATATGAAATAAGTATGGAAAATGAAAAATGAATATGATATGCTTACAAGTTTACTTGATGAGGTGACTAGAACAAGGGATTAAACTTAAACACCTTAGGTTTTTATTTCAAAACCTAAACAAAGAGTGTATTCTAGATTGTTTAAAACTTGATTTGGAAAAACTTTGATGATTTCTTCTTCACCCTTATGGTTGCCGGTTCTTGGAGAGGAAAAGAGAAGAGAAAGATCTTGATTGAACTTTGAATAATTGTGAATGAGTTGAGTGAAAGTAAGTTTGAGTATAGTTTTCAATATGTAAGAAGAATTTTTACCAACTAATAAATGCATCATCCCCCTTGGTCGGCCAAGGGGGAATGTATTTCCAAAATATATATTTTTTTTTTATATAATGTATGCAATTGTGTGTAAGTAGTTGTATGTAAAATAAATATAAGTTAAGGTAACTTGTAAATTGTATATACATTTGAGTATTTAGGGTAGTATTGTCTAAAAATAAACTTTAATGGATCAAAGTAAAGTATATTGAGATCATATAAATTGTAAAAATATATTTCTTGTAAAATTTGAGTGATATAATAATTATCGTGTAGTTTTTAAGAAAAGCGTCGTAATAATATAAATTTAACGATTTATATACAAAATAAATTTAAAACACTAGGTAAACTCAAAATATTATTTTTATAAACTAAATGTAAGTATAAAAATATGTCGGGATAATTTTTGGAAGTATCGGATTAAACGTTCAAAATAATAACTTACGCGATAGCGTTTATTTAATATGAAATTTACGCGTTTAATGTGAAATGCAAATTCATGAATGAACTAACATGATGGAAATGATGTTAATGAAATGTAGACTAAACCTAGTCTATATGAAATGTCCTTGATGATATGATCATGAATTCGCCGCTAAACCATTAAGGTTACGCGAGTTTGGAACACGTAAACCTAGTTTACGATAAATGATGAAATAGTGAAACATGAATTGTTTTGAGAAATGACCTGAAATTGCGAGTTGTCACATTCGCCCATCTAAAAAGGAATTCAGTCCCTGAATTCAGTTCGTGTTAGTCTATCGAATTTTTGAGTTTATGATGAATATCGAGGAGAGAAGACATGGAGAAGTGTCATTATGGTTATCGATGTTTGAGAGCGTATAAAACATCATAGTAGAGAAAATATCGGATGAATCTCTCATAAGTAACACTTTGAATTGGAACATGTGAAAATTTTGCTTGCACTAAGATTTATAAGTAACCGCTCCCAACATAACATGATCCCTCCAGAATTAGACATAGTTAGCTAGGCTATGTAAAATTAAGGAATGATGACGTGACGTTCGGTTTAGTTGTTATAACTCTCAATGTTTACAAGGATTTAAACCGTGTCGTTAAAATGGTAGTTAAAGTAAAAGGGAGTAAAATTCTCGTAAGTAATAACAAATCGGAAAGAAAATAAAGTACGATAGATGAGAATATTTTACAACGGGTGGTTTATCAAACAGTAATACATCTTAGGTTAAAAAGATTCGGATACGATGGAAAACATAAACTTAGTACGACATATTACATAAGGAAAATTAAGACTGTTAGTTTCCGAACTTCTTTAGTCTTCCGCGTCATTGATACCTTGACGAGCTTCTCCTCCTCCTAACATGTATGCATTCCCATGAGCACCTTCAACTTGTTGACCTTGGTTTTGAGGACATTGATTCCGATAGTGTCCTTGCTCCCCACATCCGAAGCACGTAACTATGGTCTTGCCTCTACAATTCCTGGCATGGTGTCCTAGTTTTTGACACTTGTAGCACTTAACAGGACAAAGACCCGTGTGATGATACTTACATCGATTACATAGTGGGTAGGTTCCAGCATAACCTCTGCCTTCTATTGGTGCAGCAACATAAACCATTGCGGCTCCTTGTCCTCTATTCTGCTGTTGATGATGGTTAGTGTTACGGTTTTGGTTATTGTTATTATAACCTCCCTGGTCATTTTCCCATTTTCTTTTGTTGTGGTTAGTTTGGTTGTTGGTGTTGTTGTTGATGGTGTGATTATTGTTATTGTTGTCGTGGTTATTGTTGATAATATTTTCCCCTTTCACGACTTGAGCCATGAGTTTTTGAGTTATCCTAATAGTTTCTTTAATTGTTTGTGGATCGGAAGAAGTTACATCTCCTTGAATACATTGTGGAAGTCCTTCAATGAAATTTTCCAGTAGTTTCTCATTGTCCGAAACCATCGATGGACATAGTGCAGCCAACTCTTGAAACCTCCTGATGTAGGTCTCGATGTCATAACCAACAGTTACTAACTCGTAAAATTCCGTTTCTAATTTCTTCACCTCCGTGCGTGGACAATACTTCTTAGTTACCAGATTCTTGAATTCATCCCACGTGAGCTTATAAGCATTTTCGATACCAATAGGCTGCGCATACGAATTCCACCATGACATTGCGCCATCTAAGAGTGTACCAGTGGCGAACTTTACCTTGCAGTCATTTGGGCAATTGCATAGAAGAAATACAGACTCCATCTTTTCAAACCAACGGATCATAGCAGTGGCTCCTTCCGTGCCTTTGAACTTTGTGGGATCACAGTTCTTAAAGTCCTTGTATGTACAATTACGAACTCCGGACCCTCCTGCAGCTCCTGTAGCAGCAGCAAGTCTAGCAGCTTCAGCAGCAGCAGCAGCTACCGTTGTTCGTTCTTTCCTTAGTGCCTCGGCTATACTATCCTCTACATACTTTTGCATAGCCGCTTGAGTCAATTCAGGTGTGGCTTTCTTTGGCGCCATATCTTCTTCAAAATAAGAGGAAAGGTGAGACGTAACAAAGTCCGATGTCAATAATAAACGCTCCAAAGAGATATGATAAGAAATGATAAGTTTGAGGTTATTTTTCAAAATGATCGACGGTTTCCTAAGAAATAGGTTATGAGATGTCGTAAGTGCTTCAAATGTATAATGGTTTAGTGACTTAGTGTGTGAATAACGTGTAATTCGACATGTTAGTGGTGAAACAAAGGAGTGAGAGTGACTTCGCCCTATTTAAAGGTTTATCTCGGTATTCGACGTTATGGGTGATGAATCAGCTGATATTAAAATTGTGATAGGGAATGACAAGGCATTCTCCACATTAGAGTATGAAGAAAGAATAATGGAATGGGCATTTAAAGGCATCCATGTGACAATCGATGTGAAATGAAAGTAAATAACTCGCAAAATGTACGTATAAACCACATGTAAAGTGAATATGCACTTATGATGAAATGATGAGATGCTATGATGATGTAGTTATAGTCTAGGGTCAATGATGCAACCTAGTTCTCTATAACCGAAGCTCTGATGCCAATCTGTCACACCCCCAAATTACCTATTTTGCAGCGGAATGGAATTTCTGGGGATTGACTGTCACAGCATCACAATCACAGTTATATTGAACGACCTAAAGTGTCGTTTGGAAAACACATCGTTTGATTTAATAAAACAATCAGAGTTTACAAAGTATAGGTCCCAAATGAAAATCAACTTGTGCGGAAATAAGTTTGTTACAATTCAAACGATGTTTTAAAGTGCATAAATCCCATGAGAGACGCGTCGTCACCACGACTCTATGATAAGTCCACATGCATGCCATGAAGTGTATGCCTTAGATACCTGAGATAAAACATGCTAAAAGTGTCAACACAAAGGTTGAGGGAGTTCATAGAGTTTGTGTTGAAATGTAAAGACTTTCAAAATCGTTTATGCAGCAAAGGCATTGTAAATCCACTCAGTTCCAAGTTCCGCCCATACAAAACTTGCAACTTGTGTGTTCACAACCCACTGCCAAAAGGTGCATAGTTTATGTTCAAGCGCATGATGTCAAATGAATTCACATAATAGTGCATGACTTAATGTATTAACAGTTACTTGACATAATTATACCAAGACATTTGGTTCGAATGATTATACCAAGACATTTAGCTCAATGATAATACCAAGACATTTAGTTCGATGATAATACCAAGACATTTAGCTCCATGATAATACCAAGACATTTAGTTCCGTGATAATACCAAGACATTTAGTTCCAATGTTTATACCAAGACATTTAGTTCCATGATTTATGATATAGAATATGACTAAACATTCAGTTCAGATAAACATATAGTTTGCAATTAATCATGATTGTCATAGAAATAGTTGAGCATGTATCTCCCCCAAAAGTAATTCAAAACAATTAAAAGAGTAGGGGCTATGACTCACTTGATGAAATGATGCGAAGACAAAAGTGAGTACACTGAAATGTAGCGTGAATCTCTAACTGCGACCTATTATGAAGGATATGATATATAATAAGTCATGATGTAATGCTATGCATGCAATTCGGATGATATTTATACCACTTATGAATTTTTGAAAACAATACTTCTCGTCGAAATATAATCTTTTAACGTCTTGACCATTCTTAAATTACTTTGCAAGTATTTACGTCAAAATGTCATCCTACAATAGTTTCTTAATGATTTATTGCGAAATTATAACTTTTCGTCGTAAAATAATGTCGTTGGAAATTTCATGAAAGTGACTAAAATGGCCTCGAAAAGCTAGTCGTAAAATGGTGTACGTCGAACGTTAGGAAACGAACTCAACGGTTTTGGAAAGCTTGTATCATAATCTCAAAGTTTTGGCATTTAAGTTTTTATCCTAGAGATCTCGTTCATAGAGAAAATATAGGTTAAGTATGGTGATTTTGTCCAAAATGTAGTTTAAAAGTGAATTTCGGCAAAGTTTAAGCAACCGTAGATAATTCCTTACAACTCCGCTATACAAACGGTTGGTCATTTTGGAAAATATGCTTGGTGATCTCACTTTTATTAGAAGACATCTTTTTACAAAAAGTTCTACGTCAACGTTAAAAATAGCCTTCAATATGGTCACTTGTTTACCGTAACACTTGTTTAATAAAAATAATATAGTTTTTCTTAAATAATAAAGTTACAGCAATTTTGTGTAAACGTGTATAGTTTAAGTTCTACAAATCCGTTTTCTACGTATTATACGTCCTTAGTTTCGTATCAAAGTATACTAATATATTTTTGATAAGTCGAAATAATTTATAACGCTTAAGACTCATTTTTGACCCGTACAAATTAGACGTAATAAGCTGAAATTTTCAGGATTTATATATTTCGTCGCCAAACTTGAAAAATTCATATCTTCTTCGTTATAGCTCCGTTTTAATCCGTTCAAGCGGCCACGGTTTCGTTTTAAAGTTTATTTTCTAAATATCTAGCCCAAAATATTATACCCACTGTCGGATTTTCCAGATTTTCAAATTAAGATCAGACCCTTTTATACACTTGTCGAAATGAGTTTTTCTCGTGCTAAACCTATTCTAACCCATTCAAAACAACTCCGAAGCTATTCTAATCCTACCATACACCTTCTTAGGGTGTCATGGGTTCCTAGGCATCACCAAAAGTGATATATAACAAGGATTAATTATAGGATGACTTATATATATATAACTCTTAAAAACAATGTAAAAAGTGGTATAAACATCCATAATACTTGCATGTTAACTCAAATATGATGTAATGAATATGAAATAAGTATGGAAAATGAAAAATGAATATGATATGCTTACAAGTTTACTTGATGAGGTGACTAGAACAAGGGATTAAACTTAAACACCCTAGGTTTTTATTTCAAAACCTAAACAAAGAGTGTATTCTAGATTGTTTAAAACTTGATTTGGAAAAACTTTGATGATTTCTTCTTCACCCTTATGGTTGCCGGTTCTTGGAGAGGAAAAGAGAAGAGAAAGATCTTGATTGAACTTTGAATAATTGTGAATGAGTTGAGTGAAAGTAAGTTTGAGTATAGTTTTCAATATGTAAGAAGAATTTTTACCAACTAATAAATGCATCATCCCCCTTGGTCGGCCAAGGGGGAATGTATTTCCAAAATATATATTTTTTTTTTATATAATGTATGCAATTGTGTGTAAGTAGTTGTATGTAAAATAAATATAAGTTAAGGTAACTTGTAAATTGTATATACATTTGAGTATTTAGGGTAGTATTGTCTAAAAATAAACTTTAATGGATCAAAGTAAAGTATATTGAGATCATATAAATTGTAAAAATATATTTCTTGTAAAATTTGAGTGATATAATAATTATCGTGTAGTTTTTAAGAAAAGCGTCGTAATAATATAAATTTAACGATTTATATACAAAATAAATTTAAAACACTAGGTAAACTCAAAATATTATTTTTATAAACTAAATGTAAGTATAAAAATATGTCGGGATAATTTTTGGAAGTATCGGATTAAACGTTCAAAATAATAACTTACGCGATAGCGTTTATTTAATATGAAATTTACGCGTTTAATGTGAAATGCAAATTCATGAATGAACTAACATGATGGAAATGATGTTAATGAAATGTAGACTAAACCTAGTCTATATGAAATGTCCTTGATGATATGATCATGAATTCGCCGCTAAACCATTAAGGTTACGCGAGTTTGGAACACGTAAACCTAGTTTACGATAAATGATGAAATAGTGAAACATGAATTGTTTTGAGAAATGACCTGAAATTGCGAGTTGTCACAAATATGATTTGCCAAAACCAGTCAATCCACTCGCCTTGCCTAAGCTAAAAGAAAAAGTTGTTGAAAATGAAAAAGCGGTTAGCGAGAAACCAAAAGTTTTAGCACCTGGTCTTTTTAAGATGAGTACCACTAATGCGTCTGCCTCCACATCTAAAACATTTGGAACAAACGACATAAGTTTAAACAAGCACTCTAAAGAGACTAGGAAACCTGAAACCACTTCTCTTAATAACATAGTGAATCCTAATGCGTGTGCCTTACCTTCTACAGGACTAGAAAGCACCTCTAGGAGCAGCAGACTAAAGCCTAGGAGCAATACAAGGAACAATAGAGTCTCGCGTGCCTCTCATAGTAGTAGCTTGAATAAAGAGAAGAAAGTAGAAGAACACCCTAGGAATTTACAGCTTTTTAATAAGAAAGACATTTCATCTGAATGCACTGAACCTATGAAACTTGCTAAGTTTAATGAATGTGTTGATTCTGTTTGTGTAACTTGCAAGAAATCTTTAACTAATGCTCATGATGATTGTGTTTCTAAGAATGAGATTGTTAAGCCTGTTCAGAAGAACGTTCCAAAAAGAACTTATGCTAAACCTCTAGGAAGACTAGTTGCAAGATTTAGGTCTTACACTACTGATAGGAAGCATATTCCTTACTTTAGGGATGACATTTGGAAATCAACGGGTAGAAATTTCACACTCCAGAATGGTAGAATGAGTGATGAACCTGTCTTCCCAATAGATAACTTCTATGAGTGTGATCAGGATTTTACCTCTAACCCAAAGGAACCAAAATCAAAACGGTTTCCAAAATCTTCTTCTTCTGTTCTTGACAGGTTATCGAAATATGTATTTGGATCGTCGACTCGGGTTGCTCCAAGCACATGACCGGGAATCTGAAGCTACTGATCAATTTCGTCTGGAAATTCATGGGAACCATACATGTTGGAAATGATCATGTAGCAACTATCATGGGTTATGGAGACCTACCTTTTGGAAATTATTTGATCTCTAGGGTTTACTATGTCGAAGGGTTGGGACACAATTTGTTTTCAGTCGGGCAGTTCTGTGATGCAGATTTAGAGGTTGCTTTTAGGAAAAATGCTTGCTTCGTTAGAAACTTGAATGGCACTGATCTCTTAACTGGAAATCGTGATACAAACTTGTATGCTATCGAAATTAACCAAATGGCCTCTTCATCACCAATATGTCTTATGACACGAGCATCTGGAACAAAGTCCTGGTTGTGGCACAGACGATTATCCCATCTCAATTTCGACACCATCAACAAACTGGCCAAAGACAACATCATCAACGAACTTCCAAAGTTCAAATACACCAAGGATCACCTATGTCCATCATGCGAACAAGGAAAAAGCAAAAGAGCATCATATATACCCAAACCCGTACCTAGTTCGGAAGCAAGGTTGCATATGTTGCACATGGACTTATGTGGCCCAATGAGAGTTGAAAGCATTAATGGGAAAAAGTATATTCTTGTTATCGTTGATGACTATTCAAGATATACATGGGTTAAGTTTTTGAGATAAAAAGACGAAGCACCAGGCATCATCATCACCTTCCTAAAACGTATTCAAGTACTTCTTCAAGCTCTAGTAAGAGTAGTAAGAACAGACAACGGCACAAAATTTACTAACCAGGAGTTAAGAGCTTATTTTGAAGATGTTGGAATCACTCATCAGACATCAGTTGTTAGAACTCCACAGCAGAATGGGGTAGTTGAAAGAAGAAATAGAACTCTTGTGGAAGCTGCTCGCACAATGCTAATTTATTCTAGTGCACCGTTATTTCTATGGGCTGATGCTGTTGCCACTACTTGTTTCACTCAGAATCAATCCCTAATCTATCCAAGATTCAATAAAACCTCATATGAGCTAATCAACAACAAAAAACCTGATATCTCTTCCCTTCACGTGTTTGGCGCTTTGTGCTATCCAACGAACGACAGAGAAGATCTAGGAAAACTGAAAGCTAAAGGTGATATTGAAATCTTCATTGGATACTCTGAAATCTCAAGGGCATTCAGGGTGTATAACAGAAGAACTAGGAAGATAATGGAGACGATGAATGTGAAGTTTGATGAACTTTCACAGATTATGGCTTTACTTTCGATAAAATACCTATGTATTGTGACTCGAAAAGTGCCATAGCCATCTCATGCAATCCTGTTCATCACTCAAAGACCAAGCATATAAGAGTACACTATCACTTCATAAAAGAACACGTGGAAGAAGGTACTGTTGAATTATTTTTCGTGAAGACATATTACCAACTCGCCGATCTATTTACTAAAGCCCTTCCAAAAGAAAGGTTTGACGATTTAATACGACGAATTTGAATGTGAAGCCTAACCCCTGAGGAGTTAGAACGTCTTCTCGAATCTTCTTGAAAATGATTTTCCAAAAAGCTTCGCTGTAAATATTTTTGAAAAACAAAATACAAAATTGGAAAAACCAACAAAAGCAAAATATAAAAATATAAAACTTTCAAAAAATACAAAAACAATAGAAAATCAAAAATCCAAAAATATTCTTCTACGACATGTCTCTCGTATAATCGATATTATGTACGTTTCTAGAAATGTCATTCAACAATGATACGGACATATACAGATGCTTGAGCGAGAGTTCTTTAAATATTTTCTAAAACATGTCGTTTCTCAAAAAATAAAAAAAAAACCAAAAAAAATAAAAAAATAAAAAAACTTCAAAAATGGCTTTCGTATACCTCAGTACGAAACCCATACCAAAATGATGACTTTTGATTATTTCAAATCAAAACTCGTGTTTTTAAAGAAAAAATCTAGTGTACGCTTCAGTGCACTACATTTAAAACTGGTGAGAAATCATCATCATCTTGAGCACCTTTTTCAAGATTGTTCAAAAATATTTTTCAAAATCTTTCAAAATATTTTGTGCTCAAGATAGCTCCCTCTAAAACCCTTTAATTGATTAATGTTTATTACAGGGGGAGTATAAAACCAAAATATTCCAAATTCATGCATCCGTTTGTCTCCCCAAAAGATTCTAAAAATGATGTTTAATCCGTTGATATAAAAAATATCACTAATATGCTATTTTTGAGGGCGAGAAGACGTGATTAAAATGTGATCAAAAATAAAATGTTTAATGATCGTTGTTTGAATCTCAAAAGAGCTCGACTCAGTTGAAACCATTGAATTGACGAGGAATCAATGTCAGTAAATGTACCATTTCGAGAAACTTGTGATAGACATGCACTTTCATGGGTCTAACCTCCTTTTCAAGGAGTGTTTACAGCTTTAAGTTAGTTATTAGAGCTAGTTGTCACCTAAAAACTGACAATGGAACTCTTTAACTAAGCAACGTAACCGTGTCTCGTGGGGAATTGTCTATCATGAGTCGATCAATTCAAAAAGTGCAAACTCTACCCTCACTGTGCAGATTTCTGTCAAAACTTATAAGCACATGTGAAGAGGGAGTGTTTCTGAAAATATAAAACTCGCGGAGTGTTTCAAACATGTTTTCAATCATAAACACTCTGGAGATTTTCAAGAAAAGGTTTTATGGCAACATGGGACAGTCATGGAGTTATAAGGTGACTAAGGATAGGTAAATCCGTCCTATGATTCGCTAGAGCCAGAGGGATCTACCCAAGGACATCACAAATAGTTAGTATTAGAAGTCCTTAGGAATGATTGAAAAAAAGGAGTAATGTGAGAAAGGAGAAAGAAGGGGTTGAAGAATTAAAAAGAAAAGTAAAAGAAATGGTGAAAAGAAATAGCCCTCCATAATCAACCTTAGGGCAGAAACCGGGTTCAATTCATCTGCTACTGGTTGTCACTAGATGACACTGGTATTGAAGACAAAGACGTCATGGACCCAGTGACGCACTGCACTAAACCTTCTAGCCACTCAATTCCTCTTAAAAGGATTTGTTTCATTCTCACTGGGAACCCTACGTAAACTATCGGCTTTCTCTTAGAGATCGTTGGTATTGTAGAAGGAGACCCTCTCCCTAGTCTCCGCTCAGGAAAACCAAAAAGCACTATTGAGTCTAGAGCCATGAGATTCATCAAAAGATCTCATAGGAACACTTGACATGACATCGCTTGCTGTTCATCAATAGGGACACAGTGATATATTCTAGAGTCCTACGCAGATCTTAGCAATCTGCCAGAACATTTATGAGAAGTTTCACACTTGTGATCTTCAATGATTGAATGGCAACTCCTGCCATGGTCAACATCAAGCAGCCTTGACAGCAGGTCACTTCAGTAACTCCCCGTGGATTACGCTTAGTGTGTCTCAAACGGTCTACAGTCGTGCGGTGATGCTTCGGTGTACCTCAGCGACTCACCTGAACTGTAGGTGTACTTCGGTACATCGCGTTATCTCACTTGTGGGACTCCATTTCAGGAACGGGCTTTGTGAGAATTAGAGACGTGTTTTCACACTATGCTGTTAACACACTCAAAATTCAAACTTGTAAGCGCTGGATTATTTCTAACCCATGTTTTATGTTTTCTTCTTATGGATGCTCGCGGGAGGAAGAGATCGTGCAGATTCTCCACATGCTCATACCAACAACACATGAAAGTTCTCATCAAAATCAAAGGCAACACAAAGTTAAAGATGATTCTTCGTCAATGTCAAAGAATCTACAAAGTATAAAGACTCGAGAACTACATCATTGGCAATTAAAAGTCAAATAGAAGTGTGAGCATGGTGGAGAAAGACGTGGAGACACCTAACCAACGAAGTTGACAATGGCAGACAACCACATTAATTGATCACAAAGCATGAAGGAACAAAGAATCAAGACTATTCTATATCTACACTCAAAGTTCAAGCTCAAGGAAAGTAAAGACCTAATCAAGTGGAGCATCTTTTGAATGACCACCCCTTAGGGGGAGATTGTTAGCCGTAACATTTTTATTAAAAGTGATGGTCATTTACGTTTAGGAACTTTGTAACGTGTGTTAGATATCGTGCTAGAATAGTCGACGGGCTCATGGATTGGGCTAAGCTAAATGGCTAAATGTTATGTTAAGCTAGCCTTGTATAAAGTTGTCATCCAATCCATACCCATCCCAAAGCCCATTAGGGCATATGTAAGGAAGTATAAATACCCCTCAAATGGTCATTTGAGGGGTGTGCTTGAGTGTGTATGTGTGTGTGTTTTTCTTTCAAGTATAACAACATCTTGTTTCATCTTTCTCTCTTGTTTCATACGCATAACATCTTAAGCCACCAACTTCTTAATCTTTTCTTCTTCATCTTTTACGCATAAAGTGTGTTTGTTTCACGTGTGTGCATCTTGTGTTTAAGGTTGGTATACGCGTAAGGTTGATGTAAAAACGAGGTCCTACAAGCTAATTAGTATATAAAGTTTACAACTTTACTAGTCAGTGAAATAGAAGCTAATAAAAAAGAAATCTTTAGTGTTTGTCTTAGTTTATAAGGTCAGTTGGTTTATTAGTCTCATCTCATTCACCGAGTTCTATTTCATTACTTCTTAATTAGTTTATTATTGTTAGATTTGTTATTGTTAGCTTAGTAGTTATGTTTAGTGAGTAGATTACTTTATGCTTAATTATTAAAGAAGTAATCTTTAGTGTTTGTCTTAGTTTATAAGATCGGGTGGTTTATTAGTCTCGTCTGATTCACCGGGTTGTATTTCCTTACTTCTTAATTAGTTTAGAAATATGTTTATTATTGTTGGATTTTTTATTGTTAGCTTAGTAGCTATGCTTAGTGAGTAGATTAGTTTATGCTTGTAAAGTGAGTAGTAATTTGAGAATTAAGTGTAGAGACCGCCCGAGATTATGATTAGGAAGCTACTCGTACAATATATCTACAGCTGAGTTCCAGTGACTGTACTTATCGTCAATGATCGAGATGGTCTTGTTCTTCCTGGCACCGGTGTAACGCATCTTGTTCGACAGTAAAAAGATGGCGTCAATTTCGAAGTCCTCAGATCTAGGTCGGGGCTGGTGAGAGTAATGGTAACATAATGTTTTACCAAGGACCTGCATCAATAAGGCATGTGATTTTAATATTTAGAAAGTGCTACTTTGTAAAAGAATCCTTGTATATGTAAAAAAATTGGTTTACCAAGTAGATATACTAAGAAATTAAATATAATAGAATTATCATATATTCTTTAGAGACTTTCTGAGCCATGGGAAGAGTTCCATTAGCATGGTTCTTCATACAACTTGTATTTTGAGGTGTACATATTTGTGGCTTGAAATACCTCACAATTATTGTTAGGATCCAAATATTATTGTGTTTGATGATTCGGGAGGTCTTGGATGATCAAAATACATGTTTGCCATAGTTAGAGAGTTAGAGATGAGAGGGAGTTTCTTGCTAGAGACTTGGTTCACAAATGTGTAAGGTTAGATTAAATAAAAAGCTCCACCCCTTCCATGGATGGAAGGGGTATTTATAGTCTTACAAGAATACGTCCTCCTATCGGACTGTGGATCAGGCATACAATGGGTAAAGACCCGTCCTTCCTCCACGGTGTTGCGCTAAACTAAACTATGCTAATAATTAACTAACTAACTACTAAATAACGTAAATACCGACACGTCTACGAGCTAACATATGCTAGACCTTAATTGGGGTGACCGACACTTTAACATGGAATTTCCAATTCCTAACAATCTCCCCCTAAGGGAGGTCACCCCATGATTTACATTTTGAATCCTAGCATTCTATTCATGACTTCGTTCTTGAGCTCGTAGACTTCAATTATTCAAATCCACAATCTTGTGCTTTAGCAGTGATACTTCAAAGTCCGCATAGTTTTGTACTTTCAGTGGAGGCCTTTAACTGATCCACATCTTTGATGATCTTTGAGCTTTCATGGAGATCATCAGCCACAGTAAATCTCTGGATCACCCTTTATTGTGTTGCCATCATGTGAAGTTGTGACTTTCGGACCGACATGCTCACACTTTTGAATCATGACATCTTTCCATCAGAGTAGCGGAAGCTTTACTGGCTCATGATATTTGTAGCAACGTAGCAGAAAGATAGTATAAAAATATCAGAGCCAGGTTATGTAGATATGCACCAGTCATGATTTCTTCAATTAAGTGTGGATGCTGTGAGCATGCGGCTTTGGATTGACTCCTCAATTCTGATCAGCTGCAACTGTCCAAATGTACCTGCAAACAACAGTTAGCAATAAAACACACGAAAGTGTCTTTGATTACTTTCGTTGAATTGAGGTACACGGCCCACGGTTCCCCGTTGATCAGTACAAGTACTGCCTGTGATCAGGTAGGATTCCGAGGAATCTCCTTGACAGGGTTTCGCAGCTGTTCTAGCTGTACTCAAACCGGAACGTCTCAAAGAAGACAACACGGAGTGAGTGAACCAGCGAATTGAGATTCACTGATTGATGAAAAATGATTTGAAAAAACAATCGTGTATTGCTTTAAGAAAGAGTTTTGCAATACAACGAAGGTTTATGAGAAAGATCAATTTTTCAATCAAAATACTTTTTGTATTAGAGAATGAGTACACATTCGACATGCTAGCAAAAAGAAGAGATTCGCACATCGAACGGTTTTTCTAAAAGTATTTTTTTTTTCAATCAGATATACTTTTTGAGTTTGAAAATGAATACACATTCGACGTGCTAGAGAAAAGAAGGTTTGCACATCGAACGGTTTTTCCAAAAGCATTCGTCAATTCCAATCCTGGACCAAGGTTGATTCAAGAGTGAATCGCCCCATTGTTTCTATCCAGTTGTCACAAGCTTGATCTTACGAGAAGATCTCACATGTCACCTACCAAGAGCTTGTTTGATGTTGGCTCTAGAAGGCTTTCCATCTTCATTGTGAATGTTTTTACATATCACTCGGATGTTCTGGCAATACCACAAGGATAATGCGTAGGACTCTTAAGATATATTCTCACTTTCCACATTGTGTGAAACAGTGAGTCTTCAAGAATATAGTGTCCTAATGAGATATTGTGGATGATCTCTTGGCTCTAGACTCAATAGTGCTCATTTGGTTCCTGTGCCGGAGACTAGGGAGAGGGTCTCCTTCTTCAATATCAACAATCTCTAAGAGAAAGTCGATAGATTATGTAGGTTCCCCGTGAGAATGAAACAAGCCCTTTTAAGAGGAACTTGAGTGGTTTGGGAAGTTGTAGTGCAGTGCGTCACTGGGTCCATGACGTCTTGTCTTCAATACCGATGTTACCTTAGTAAACACCAGTAGTATATGTATTGAACCTGGTTACTGACCTAAGGTTGAATTATTGGAGGGCTATTTCTTTTCACCCTTTTTCATATTCATTTCTTTTTCATTCTTCAACCCCTTCAGTGCTTACCGAGACTTCATAACTAGAACCTTGTTGGGTTAATTCCAGTACTAGCTCTGTCTCAGTCCGCACTCTTCCCAATTCTCATTTTTTTTCTCCTTTTTTCATCATACCTAAGGACTCTACACTATCTAGTGGATTGTCCCTGGGTAGATCCCTCCGGTTCTGGCGGATCATGGGAACTAATACCTAACCTCACCATCCTTATAACTCCATACATAAAGTAACTTGGTCGGTCTTTTGGTATTGTTCATTCCTTCACGAAACCAATTGAAAAATCATTTGGAAAAACAATCAAGGTACTTGTGATACGAGATCAAAGCATTTTGTACCCTAATAGTTTTGATCATTTAGAAAATGCTCCCCCTCAACATGTGCATATGATATTGAAATTTTTTGGCACATGGAGGCAAGAGTTCTTTGAAATAATTTCTTGATCACAAATTCTTTAGAAAAAGCCTTTTGATTTTTCTTTGGTAAATTCTCCCCCTCAATATGTGCATAGGATATTTGAAATCATTTTGTCATATAGAGGCAAGAGTTCTTTTGAAGCACATCCACAATCACAAAATCCATTAAGAAAACCATTTGAAAACTCAATCAAGGTACTTTATAAATAACTTTAAAAAGCTTTTGTACCTCGATAGTTATGCTCCCCCTCAATATGTGCTTCGAGATTCGAAAGCGTTTAGCACATATGAGAGAGCAGCGTGCACAATTAAATCAAAACGATCACCTTTTATCAAATTTCATTATTAAATCACAAATTCTCCCCCGATCAAAAATATCAAACCCTTTGAGATTTTGGATCCCAAGTGATTTAATAAGGTTTATAAAACATGGGAGAAAATGTGCCTGATTTAAAAACTCATCTAGTTTTTTTGAATAAATGCTCCCCCTCAACATGTGCATTATGTATATTGAAACCGTTTGGCACATGGAGGCAGGAGTGCCTTTGAAGGACTAAAACCAATTCCATTAAAACACATTTGAGACTTAAATCACGATCTCTACCCCGATCAGAAATTTCAAACCATTTGAGATTTGTGATCCCAACTGATTTAAATAATTTAGAAAATTTTGGGGAAAGACGTGGCAAGATTCAATTTTGAAAGATGACAGATAAGGACCATTTTAAGACATTAAAGATTGTTAGTGTCAGGTATGATAGTTTTTAAGAGATATTTTAAGTAAAACAAAACAATTTCACAATCAAACAAGAACAGAAAATTTTCATTTTGAAAGACCTTGATTCAAAAGAAAAATCATACCATGACATAACATTAAATCTTTAGATCACCACATTTTAACGTACAAACGGACTCTTTGGAAGATATATTGTTTGAAAATAATTTATTTTTAAATCACTCTCCCCCTCAATCGATGACCGAAGTCGATAATTGAGTGACATAGATTTTGATAAAAAGAAGTCCAGTGATTTTCAAAATTAAGACCAATTTATTTTCAAAACAATATTTTTCCATTTTCAAAACAATATTTTCAAAAATTGTTTAAAAATGGTATCATTCATTACTTTTCCTGCACACGATACGTTAGGTGGATGAGAAGCTTCCGTTTTTGTTGCTGTAGGGTTTGGAAGAAAAACCATCTGGTGATGCAGTGAGACTTCTTTTTACGTTGCATTTTGAATGCCAACTGAGGTCAAATTAAGCTCCGTTTCTTCAATCATTTAGAAGAAAACCATCTGCTGATGCAGTGAGACCTCTTACGTTGCATTTACGCCAACTCTCCTTAGAAGTCCAATTAAGCTCCGTTTCTTCATTTGTCAACCCAAGATATAGTTACCCTTTCCTTTCGGCATCCAATCATCTTCAATTGTGGGATCCGGATCGGGAACATTCTTTTATACCAATATACCTGCATACGTTAGTGAACACACATACAAATATATGGTGGTCGACATCACCCAAACAACAATAGACTAATAAAAGTCAATGCATGTCACACCCCCAAATTACCTGTTTTGCAGCGGAATGGAATTCCTGGGGGTCGACTGTCATAGCATCACAATCACAGTTATATTGAACGACCTAAAGTGTCGTTTGGAAAATACATCGCTTGATTTAATAAAAACATTCAGAGTTACAAAGATAGGTCCCAAATGAAAGTTACTATGTGCGGAAAATAAGCTTGGTACAAGTCAAACGATGTTTTTAAAATGTAGAAATCCCATGTGAGACGCGTCGTCACCGCGACTCTAAGATATGTCCACATGCATGCCATGAAGTGAATGCCTTAGTTACCTGAAAATACATTGCTAAAAGTGTCAACACAAAGGTTGAGTGAGTTCATAGAGTTGTTGAAAATGTTTAATACGACTACCACAAGTATAAATTATGTATGACAATGTCGTCACAAAAATGATACAATTGCTATAAGTCCATGACACCGAAACTAGACTGATCATGATGTTTGCCCCAACAGAGTGTTTGCCAAACAACTCAAATAATGTTATTAAATGAAATGCATCCGTTTAACCAGTTGGAATCCACCAACCCGGATGGAGGAGTCACCCTCGATAGATCTATCCACTCACCCTCGCTTCTTTCGGAATTAACGGTTCATGTTATATAATGGGGACATTTAATTGGCATGAGGTAACTTAAGCAATGTAATGAATTTGATATACTTGGTATCGTAATAAAATGATGTGCAATGTATTCTCCCCCGTAGGTTTGAAATAAGTAAAAACTTGAATAAATCGGGGCTATGAAAACTCACATGTTGCAATGATAATGATGATGTATGGCAATACTGAAATGAGGAGCAACCTCTGACCGTGACCTATTATGAATGATATGTTCTAATGTAAATCATGAAACAATGTCGTGCATGCAAATCCACATGTAATCTATACCACTTGTACGCTTTTGAAAATAGAATTTATCGTCGAAATATATGTTTATGACATCTCATCATGTTATATAATACTTTACAAGTACTTACGTTGAAATGATATCCTACGATAGTCATTTAATGATTTATTATGAAATTATAACTTTTCGTCGTAAAATAATGTCATTTGACAATTTCATGAAAGTGACTAAACGGCCTTGAAAAGCTAGTCGTAAAATGGTACACATCGAGTGTTAGGAAACGAACTCAACAGTTTTTGGAAGCTCGTATCATTATCTCAAAGTTTTAGTGTTTAAGTTTCCATCCTAAAGGTCTCGAACATAAAGAAAAATAGAGGTTAAGTATGGTACTTATGTCCCAAAACATAGTTTAAAGATGGTTTTCGGCAAAGTTTGAGTAAACGTAATTAATTCATTACAACTCCGCTAATCAAACGGTCGGACATTTTGATAAATATACTTGGCGATCTTACTTTTACTAGAAGATATCACTTTATAAAAAGTTCTAAATCAATGTTAAAAACAACCTTCAACTTGGTCTCTTGTTTTGCCGTAAAACTTGTCTATTAGTAATAATTTAGTTTTTCTTATATAATAAAGTTACGACAACTTTTGTAAACGTGTATAATTTAATCGTTACAAATCCGTTTTCTACGTTTTAAAGGTCCTTAGCTTTGTATCAAAGTATACTAACATATTTTTACAAGTCGACATAATTTACAACGCCCAAGCTTCATTTTTGAATCGTACAAAATAAGCAATACATGCTGAAATTTCAGAAATTTATAGTTTTCGTCGCCTAACTTGAAAAATTCATAACTTCTTCGTTATAACTCCGTTTTAATCCGTTCAAGTGGCCACGTTTTCGTTTTAAAGTATATTTTCTAAATATCTAGGCCAAAAATTTTTACCTACTGTCGGATTTTCCAGATTTTTAAAATAAGGACAGACCCTTTTGCAAACTTGTCGAAATGAGTTTTTCTCGCGCCAAACCTATTCTAACCCATTCAAAACAACTCCGAAGCTATTCTAATCCTACCATACACCTTCTTAGGGTGTCATGGTTTCCTAGGCATCACCAAAAATAATATATAACAAGGAGTAATTATAGGATGAGTTATATATACATAACTCTTAAAATCAATGAAAAAGTGGTATAAACCTCATGAGACTTGCATGTTTTCTCAAATAAAATGAAATGACCATAACAATGAATATGAAATATTATGATGAATATGAATGCTTACTAGTAACTTGATGAGGTTTATGGACAATGGATTTTTCCTAATCACCCAAGGTTTATATTGCAAAACCCTATACAAAAGTTATACTAGAGTATGTAAATAACTTTGTCTTGAAAATTTTTGTGATGATCTTCTTGTTCCTAGTGGCTGCCGGTTTTAGAGAGAAGAGAGAAAGATAGTTTGATCTTTTTACTTTGTGAAAATAATGGATTGAAATGAGTTTGGTTAATTAGTATAATACATATACTTATGAGATATTTACAAGACTAGTGATTCACCCAAATGACTCACCCCTTGGTGGTCGACATACATAAAACAAAAAGGAGTAGATACATTAATTGATAATTAAGTGTATTAAATGTTGAGTAATGTGTAGTTAATTAGGAATTATTAGTAACTTGTGTATTTATTTAAGCATTTTGGGTAGCGTTAGCTAAAAATAAATTTTAACGGGTCAAGATAAAATATATTGAAGTCATAAAAATTATAAAAATACATTTCTTACAAAAATTGAGTGAAATAATAATTATCGTGTAGTATTTACGAAAACCGTCGTAATTATATAAATATAACAAATTATATACAAAATAAATTTAAAACACCGGGTAAACTCATAATATTAATTTTATAATCTTAATATGAGTATAAAAATATGTCGGGATAAATTTTGGAAGTATCGGATCAATTGTTCAAAATAATTAATTACGCAATAGCGTTTATTTAATACGAAATTATACGTTTAATGAAAAATGCAAATTCATGTATGAACTAATATGATGATCATGTTGCTAATGATATGTAGACTAAATCTAGTCTATATGAAATGTTCATGAATTCGCAGCTAAACCACTAAGGTTACGCGAATTTGATACTCGTAAACCTAGTTTACGATAAATGATGAAATAGTGAAACTCTTAAAGTTTGCAAAATGACCTGAAATTACGAGTTGTCACATTCGCCCAACCAAAAAGGAATTCAGTCCATGATAGGTTCTACGATGTTACTTGTGAAAAGATGAGAATATTTGAGTCGCATTGGGTCGTCCAATGTTTTTCTAAATTGTACCACGCCTTTCCAAGACGGGACTTTGAACATAATCTGTTGCCAACTTGATATTCTAATGGTTTGCGACTTATGGAACATACTTCCAATATTTTGCGTCGTACATCGACGTAGCTTATCTAGCTATTTGTTGTTGTTTGTAACTGATTCTTGATTTGTACGATTTCTTTGTTGTTTCATAAATGAGTCATTGACTAGTGAGTTGGACTTTCCTAATTTTTGACCCGTGAATAAGTGATTGACACCTCGACCATAGAGTGCCTCAATGGTGCCGCTTTTATACTGGTGTGATAACTATCGTTGTACGAGAATTCGATCAATGGCAAATGATTTGCCCAACCATTTCCAAAATCAATCACACATGCCATCAGCATATCTTCTAATGTTTGAATTGTCCTTTCACTTTGACCATCGGTTTGTGGATGATATGCTGTGCTCATCTCTAATTTGGTCCCAAATGAATCTTGTAATGATTTCCAAAAGTTTGAAGTGAATCGACTATCTCTGTCGGAAATGATGGAAATTGGTGCTCCATGCCTCGAGACTATTTCCTTGACATAAAGTCTAGTGAGTTGTTCCATGGAATAAGTCTCTCTAATTGGTATGAAATGGGCTGATTTGGTAAGACGATCAACGATTACCCATATAGCATCGTAACCTCCCGATGTCTTAGGAAGTTTCTTAACAAAGTCCATTGTAATGCGTTCCCATTTCCATTGTGGAATTTCAGGTTGTTGGAGTAATCCTGAAGGTTTCTGATACTCGACTTTTACCTTAGAGCAAGTAAGGCATCTGCTAACGTATGTGGAAATTTCCGCTTTCATGTTCGGCCACCAATAAAGTTTCTTGAGATCCTGGTACATCTTATCAGAACCTGGGTGAATAGAATACTTTGTCTTATGCGACTCATGCATAATCAATTATCGTATCCCGCCATAAAATGGTACCCACATTCTATCCTTGAAGCATAATACTCCATCTGCTCTCTTTACAAAGCCATTTGCATTTTCGGGCATACCATAAAGCTTTTCACTTGGTCGGTTTTCCTCCTTAAGTGTCTCGATCTGTGCCTCAAGTATCTTTGATGGTAAAGGTGAACTGATCGTCATTCCTAATGATCTAACTCTTAAAGGTTTAGGTCTTTCTTTCCGGCTAAGAGCATCAGCCACAACATTGGCTTTTCCCGGATGATACTTGATTTCACAATCATAATCGCTGAGTAATTCCAACCAACGACATTGCCTCATGTTAAGTTCCTTCTGATCAAGAACATATTGTAAACTCTTGTGGTCCGTAAACACTGTGCACTTTGTACCATAAAGGTAGTGTCTCCAAATCTTGAGTGCAAAGACTACGGCCCCCAACTCAAGATCATGAGTGGTGTAATTCTTCTCATGAACCTTAAGTTGTCGAGAAGCATACGCTATCACCTTCTCATTTTGCATTAAAACAGCTCCAAGCCCTTTATGTGAAGCATCGCAGTATACAACGAAGTTCTCAATTCCTTCGGGTAGTGCCAAAATTGGCGCACTGCAAAGCTTTTGCTTCAACAACTGAAAAGCAGCTTCTTGTTTCTTTCCCCATTCGTACTTCTTGTTTTTCTGTGTCAAATTGGTCAAAGCTTTTGCTATCTTTGAAAAACCTTCGATGAATCTTCGGTAATACCCGGCGAGTCCTAGAAATTTTCGGATTTCTGTAGGATTTGTTGGGGTAGCCCAATCTTTTACGGCTTCAATCTTTGCAGGGTCTACTTGTAATCCTTGACTATCAATGACATGACCAAGAAATTGTACTTTACGGTTCCAAAAACCACACATGTCTTGAGTATATCTTGAAATGTTAGAATTGTTCTCTCGCTCTGTCCATTGAGGTGAGGATAATAGGTGGTACTCATGTCCTAATAGATTCCATGGGAAGAGTGAAATGATTATGAGAAGTCTAAGGTGAATCGAATAGCTTATGATAGTTACAACTGGAATTGATACCACGTGACTCATGCCGAATTTCAAAATGTTACGTCTGTCGAAAAGGACCTTATTCACAAGAATAGTTTATGGGTAACAGTTGTGATTCCTCGCGCTTCTAGTTCTAGCGAATGTCATGAATTGATTCTTCCTTGCCTAAGGTGCTTAGTCTCCATGACTAAGGTGTTTATTGTTTGATTATCGAAGTGTTTCCATGCTATATGTTGTCAAGTCACAAAACCTCAAATATTTAAGTGATGTGGTGTAGTGGTTGATTTTCAAGATTTGTTTCAATATTGAGTGCTTCTAAAATAATTCATCACTTAGATTTTTATCATGCTAGCATAGACATAGATATCAGCTTATACTATGTCAAAGAATGGTTGTTCTAATTTCACTTGTAGATGGGGAGTCATTGATTGTCCGATATATTTAGACTTGTTGCATCTTTCGATATGAAAGTGAGGTTATCTGTAATTTCTAGAGAACACAATATCTTAGAGAAAGTTTATATCGATAACCTTAATTTAACTAAATTTTCCTTTAAGGGAAACTCATTGTAGGGGAGTTCACATATTGTTGAGGCCATGTTTAATGAAATGTTCTGTAGTCTCAGCTAGAAGACTTGGTTGATCCCTATAGTGTTGCTTAGTGTGTATTCGCTTCGTACTAAATCTTGTAACTCAGTCCAACTGATGCTTTTGAAATGATATAATTGGGCTTCTAGTCCAAAATAGTGGTTCGGAATGTTTCGTGATGTCTTAAGATTTTTGTTGAGTTTTGAATCATCCTTCTACCTAGTTCTAGTCCTTGTTGGTAGTTCTAAAATCTTTTCATTGTTTTCTTGTATTGAGGAATCCTCCTCGTAGATGGTATAGGAAGCCTTTCCTAAGAAAAGTAACTCGTCAAATTCTAACTTATCGGTTGAATGAGGGATGAATGGCGTAAGTATTTATAGAGTGTTATTAAAAAGATATGTTTATGAACAATTTATATGATTACAAAGCTTTGCTTTTGAATGAAGATTGTCTTAGGAAATTTGAAATGATACTTGTTTCTTTCATGACATAATTCTTCCTGAATTATACATAGGTGATCAGGCTATGTATAATCGAGGACAAATGATGTGATGCTTGGTTTTGTTGAAATGGTATTATGTTTCTCCGAAGTTTTAGATGGTATTCAACGTTTTGTTTTGTAAGACAATGGCTCAAACAATTTTTCAGAGTAACATGAAAATCGTTTCGCATGATGAAATTAAATCGTTGATAAAATGACTGAAACCAATTGATAAGTTGGTAATAAAACAACTTGCTTTAAAACTTTATGAAACAACGTTTCTAAGATGGTGATAAAATAGTTAGAAATAAAATCAAGTGAAATAATTTCATGTAATAGTAGCAGAATAACTTGGAATAAAATTTGTGGAATGGTTTGTAGGGTACATGGAAGAACCTCATAGAGTGGTAATAGTCTCTTAATTTGTCAAGAAATAAAGTTGACCTAACCCCTAGTAAGATAGTGAGGTATCATCGCGAAATGATTGAAGAATTAGGCAATCGGAATAGGGAATGAAGTAAACAAAGGTTGTGATTATCGTGGAGATAATAAATGATACAGATTACATTAGCTAGAAAGGTACTTATTATCTGCTCCTGTTGGTAGTCTAATCACGTCTCAAGTGTAGGAGTAGTAGGCGGTCTAGCAGCAATAGCCCTAGAACTCTCACAGTCCTCAAACCTATGAGATGGTATAGTGTCTATAGTCTTAGTGATAGATGGTAATGGTGTGTTAAATCATGCACACTTCCCAAGCTGCAAGTCAGATGTATGAGTATCGTGTATGAGATGTGATGGTACGGATGGTGCTCAAAATGATAATGATGAAAATGATAACAATGATGATAATGGAAATCCTTGTGGTGAGTTAAGAAAATAGGTTCATTAGGACTAAGCCTATAAGTTCTACCAAATGGTATAATCTGTTCCAACAGAATGATAAAAATTGTCCTGATCCTACAGTGAATCAATGATGATCATGATGGTGTAGGTGCAACTTCTCCCTTCTCAAAGGGTTCAGTGTCCACATCGGATAATATGTGTGGTAAGGCTGGTGTAAATTCAACTGATGTTAAAATTATGTTAGGGAATGACAAAGCATTCTCCACGTTGGTGTCTGATGTGAGTATGATGGGATGGGTATTTGAAGGCATCTATGTGACAATCGATTTTTGAAATGAAAGTAAATAACTTGAAAATGTACGTATGAATCCGCATGTAAAGTGAATATGCACTTATGATGAAATGATGAGATGCTATGATGATGTAGTTATAGTCTAGGGTCAATGATGCAACCAAGTTCTCTATAACCGAAGCTCTGATGCCAATCTGTCACACCCCCAAATTACCTGTTTTGCAGCGGAATGAAATTTCTGGGGGTTGACTATCATAGCATCACAATCACAGTTATATTGAACGACCTAAAGTGTCGTTTGGAAAATACATCGCTTGATTTAATAAAAACATTCAGAGTTACAAAGATAGGTCCCAAATGAAAGTTACTATGTGCAGAAAATAAGCTTGGTATAAGTCAAACGATATTTTTAAAATGTAGAAATCCCATGTGAGACGCGTCGTCACCGCGACTCTAAGATATGTCCACATGCATGCCATGAAGTGAATGCCTTAGTTACCTGAAAATACATTGCTAAAAGTGTCAACACAAAGGTTGAGTGAGTTCATAGAGTTGTTGCAAATGTTTAATACGACTACCACAAGTATAAATTATGTATGATAATGTCGTCACAAAAATGATACAATTGCTATAAGTCCATGACACCGAAACTAGACTGATCATGATGTTCGCCCCAACAGAGTGTTTGCCAAACAACTCAAATAATGTTATTAAATGAAATGCATCCGTTTAACCAGTTGGAATCCACCAACCCGGATGGAGGAGTCACCCTCGATAGATCTATCCACTCACCCTCGCTTCTTTCGGAATTAACGGTTCATGTTATATAATGGGGACATTCAATTGGCATGAGGTAACTTAAGCAATGTAATGAATTTGATATACTTGGTATCGTAATAAAATGATGTGCAATGTATTCTCCCCCGTAGGTTTGAAATAAGTAAAAACTTGAATAAATCGGGGCTATGAAAACTCACCTGTTGCAATGATAATGATGATGTAATGGCAATACTGAAATGAGGAGCAACCTCTGACCGTGACCTATTATGAATGATATGTTCTAATGTAAATCATGAAACAATGTCGTGCATGCAAATCCACATGTAATCTATACCACTTGTACGCTTTTGAAAATAGAATTTATCGTCGAAATATATGTTTATGACATCTCGTCATGTTATATAATACTTTACAAGTACTTACGTTGAAATGATATCCTACGATAGTCATTTAATGATTTATTATGAAATTATAACTTTTCGTCGTAAAATAATGTCATTTGACAATTTCATGAAAGTGACTAAACGGCCTTGAAAAGCTAGTCGTAAAA
Source organism: Chrysanthemum seticuspe (assembly GCA_019973895.1). Taxonomy (NCBI): domain Eukaryota; kingdom Viridiplantae; phylum Streptophyta; class Magnoliopsida; order Asterales; family Asteraceae; genus Chrysanthemum; species Chrysanthemum seticuspe. Next base: position 125,442,757 of record BPTQ01000001.1, on the reverse strand, counting down.
TGGTGCACATCGAGTGTTAGGAAACGAACTCAACAGTTTTTGGAAGCTCGTATCATTATCTCAAAGTTTTAGTGTTTAAGTTTCCATCCTAAAGGTCTCGAACATAAAGAAAAATAGAGGTTAAGTATGGTACTTATGTCCCAAAGCATAGTTTAAAGATGGTTTTCGGCAAAGTTTGAGTAAACGTAATTAATTCATTACAACTCCGCTAATCAAACGGTCGGACATTTTGATAAATATACTTGGCGATCTTACTTTTACTAGAAGACATCACTTTATAAAAAGTTCTAAATCAATGTTAAAAACAAGGGCAAATGGCACAAAAAGGTATCAAAGTTAGGGTCCATTTCCAATTAAGGTATTCTACTTTTTTTCTTGCATAAAAAGGTACCCAACTAAATTTTTTGGCGGATTTGGGTTTTTTACTAACGTCCGTTAACTCCCTTCGTTAGTATATTACATATTTGGTCCCTGATTTTGTAGAGTCTTTTTATGCATCATCCCTCCTCCTCCACCGTCCACCACCACCCTCCTCCTCCACCAACACCGTCCGCCACCATCACCTGCCAACACCACCACCGTCCACCACCACTACCACCCGCCACCACCAGAAAACTCACAAACCCCGTAATAACCCAAGTCCAAAACCTCATTTCGTGAACTCAAATCCCATCTCAAATCCAATGGGAGCGGAAGGAATGTGGGTCAGGATTGCTATGTTGTATTCCCAAGGTGGTATGGTTGATAATGCACTTAAGGTGTTTGATGAAATGCTTGAACGAAAACATCATTTAGGTTTGGAGGTGCGGAGTGCACACCTACTTGATTTTAACAGACTTGGCTAACAAACTACACCTTTAAGTTCCAGAAGCTAAAAACAAGAATTAAATCCAAATTCAAATGACTCAAACAACTGTGTAAGAACTGACAGAATGTGGTTCCATTGCTTCAACCCAGCAACTTTGCACCACTAGCTGCCCTACCAAAAGATTTTTTGATTTTTTTCCTATTGACAAAAGTTAAATAAGCTAGTGAAATTGCTATTTTTATTTTTTTTAAATTTTTATAACAACTTAAAATGACTTAAAAAGCTATGCTAAAACTGACAAAAACTACTTTTTGGGACATTTTGACTGCTGAAGTAACGAAGCAGAGTTCCTGCTGAAGTAGCGAAGCAGTGTTGCTGCTGAAGTGAAGCCGTGCTTCTGCTGAAGTAATGTCCAAGGTAAGCATGGGCATGTTTATGGGCAAAACATATATTTTAGTTAGATGTTTGTAGGTTTTCCCAACCTCAGCATCACAACTTCAGAATCAAAACTTCAGCAGATTCACAACCTCAACAGATTCCGAAAATTGCTTTTCTGAGGAATTTTTGACATAACAACTTCAGAATCAAAGGTCAGCTCGACCCCAGCCAGGGGCTCTGCCCCTTGGACCCTGCCAGGGGCTGCCGCCCCTTGGACCCTGCTACCAGGGGCGCTGCCCCCGGACCCCCGTCCCTTAGGGGCTTCGCCCCTAAGATCATAATAAATTCAAGTAGGTGTGCACTCCGCACCTCCAAACCTAAATGATGTATTATTATGATGAAATTGGTCAAAACAAGTTAATCCAATTTCAGAACTGACTATAGAATCAGCCAAAATCCCATGGTTTTCGTTCAAGCATTTCATCAAACACCTTAAGTGCATTATCAACCATACCACCTTGGGAATACAACATAGCAATCCTGACCCACATTCCTCCAGTTCCCATTGGATTTGAGATGGGATTTGAGTTCACGAAATGAGGTTTTGGACTTGGGTTTGGGTTTGGGTTTGGGTTTGGATTGGGTGATTGTACGGAATTGGAAATGGGTTTGGGTTATTACGGGGTTTGTGAGTTTTCTGGTGGTGGCGGGTGGTAGTGGTGGTGGACGGTGGTGGTGTTGGCGGGTGATGGTGGCGGACGGTGTTGGTGGAGGAGGAGGGTGGTGGTGGACGGTGGAGGGGGAGGGATGATGCATAAAAAGACTCTAAAAAATCAGGGACCAAATATGTAATATACTAACGAAGGAGTTAACGGACGTTAGTAAAAAACCCAAATTCGCCAAAAAATTTAGTTGGGTACCTTTTTATGCAAGAAAAAAAGTAGAATACCTTAATTGGAAATGGACCCTAACTTTGATACCTTTTTGTGCCATTTGCCCTAAAAACAACCTTCAACTTGGTCTCTTGTTTTGCCGTAAAACTTGTCTATTAGTAATAATTTAGTTTTTCTTATATAATAAAGTTACGGCAACTTTTTGTAAACGTGTATAATTTAATCGTTACAAATCCGTTTTCTACGTTTAAAGGTCCTTAGCTTTGTATCAAAGTATACTAACATATTTTTGACAAGTCGACATAATTTACAACGCCCAAGCTTCATTTTTGACTCGTACAAAATAAGCAATACATGCTGAAATTTCAGAAATTTATAGTTTTCGTCGCCTAACTTGAAAAATTCATAACTTCTTCGTTATAACTCCGTTTTAATCCGTTCAAGCGGCCACGTTTTCGTTTATAAGTATATTTTCTAAATATCTCGGCCAAAAATTTTTACCTGCTGTCGGATTTTCCAGATTTTTAAAATAAGGACAGACCCTTTTGCAAACTTGTCGAAATGAGTTTTTCTCGCGCCAAACCTATTCTAACCCATTCAAAACAACTCTGAAGCTATTCTAATCCTACCATACACCTTCTTAGGGTGTCATGGTTTCCTAGGCATCACCAAAAATAATATATAACAAGGAGTAATTATAGGATGACTTATATATACATAACTCTTAAAATCAATGAAAAAGTGGTATAAACCTCATGAGACTTGCATGTTTTCTCAAATAAAATGAAATGACCATAACAATGAATATGAAATATTATGATGAATATGAATGCTTACTAGTAACTTGATGAGGTTTATGGACAATGGATTTTTCCTAATCACCCAAGGTTTATATTGCAAAACCCTATACAAAAGTGATACTAGAGTGTGTAAATAACTTTGTCTTGAAAATTTTTGTGATGATCTTCTTGCTCCTAGTGGCTGCCGGTTTTAGAGAGAAGAGAGAAAGATAGTTTGATCTTTTTACTTTGTGAAAATAATGGATTGAAATGAGTTTGGTTAATTAGTATAATACATATACTTATGAGATATTTACAAGACTAGTGATTCACCCAAATGACTCACCCCTTGGTGGTCGACATACATAAAACAAAAAGGAGTAGATACATTAATTGATAATTAAGTGTATTAAATGTTGAGTAATGTGTAGTTAATTAGGAATTATTAGTAACTTGTGTATTTATTTAAGCATTTTGGGTAGCGTTAGCTAAAAATAAATTTTAACGGGTCAAGATAAAATATATTGAAGTCATAAAAATTATAAAAATACATTTCTTACAAAAATTGAGTGAAATAATAATTATCGTGTAGTATTTACGAAAACCGTCGTAATTATATAAATATAACAAATTATATACAAAATAAATTTCAAACACCGGGTAAACTCATAATATTATTTTTATAATCTTAATATGAGTATAAAAATATGTCGGGATAAATTTTGGAAGTATCGGATCAATTGTTCAAAATAATTAATTACGCGATAGCGTTTATTTAATACGAAATTATACGTTTAATGGAAAATCCAAATTCATGTATGAACTAATATGATGATCATGTTGCTAATGATATGTAGACTAAATCTAGTCTATATGAAATGTTCATGAATTCGCAGCTAAACCACTAAGGTTACGCGAATTTGATACTCGTAAACCTAGTTTACGATAAATGATGAAATAGTGAAACTCTTAAAGTTTGCAAAATGACCTGAAATTACGAGTTGTCACAATGCAACATATCAATCAGATCATATAAATGTATGGGAATAATGTGTTCATCAAACTCTAATCATCTAATCCTAGCAATCATATCCTAGGCACCTAGTCCTTCAACATAGGTTAACATCATTTTTAATTAAGCATGTTAGGATAATTAAGAAAGCCCGTTAGATGATGTAGATTTGAAAAAAAAACATTATCCCCCTCAATCCATGACTCATTTTATGAAAAGTTTAAAAGCGCTGAAGTCATTGATTGAGTTTTCAATTTTACAAAAACTCTGAATCTGATTGTTTTAAAAGCAACTCATTTACCACCATTTTAGAAAACACCAAATATTTTTCTGAAGAATTTTAGACGGAAAAACATTTGTGTAGGAACAGCAGTCCTTCGACATACTTTCCTTGTTTTGTTTTTAGGATAAGTGCACAAAATATTTTGAAAATAGGTTTAGCGCAGCACTTTCCTTCCTTTAAAAGAACGGGTTGCTATCTGAAATAATAGCAAGCTATAGTTTAAGTACGGGTCACAGTCTGAAGTAACTGCAAGCCATATTTTTGAGACATGTTTGGAAAAGAAATATTTACACCTTCTGCTCGAACTTCATCTATGGTCCCGTGCCATTATTGAATGACATTTCTAAGACCGTAGATGTTATCGATACCAGAAGCCATGTCTTGGAAAAACATATTTTTTGTATTTTTGAAATTTTCTGATTTTTATGGGTTTTTTGATGATTTTATATTTTTCTATTTTGTTTTGCTGGTTTTATATTTTTGTATTCGGTTTTTAATAAATATATACAAAGATAGAGAAGTTGATATAGTAAAAGAAGATGATGATACGAGTACCGAGATAAGGATATCGAGCAGCCCCGTTGTAGAAGATAGAAATCGTCATCTCTTAAACATTCACCACCAAAGCTTCCAAGGCTCTTGCATAGAAGAAAGAAATTGAACCATCTAAAAGTGAGACTTTGGCAGCTTCCCCCCAAACCGAAAGACCTTTAGCCGAGCAGATTCAAAGCTTTCTGTCAAGCTTCCATTAGCCAGGTGCACCAAGAAGCACACCATTATCATTTATCCCGCTGCTCCTTTTAAAGAACGATAATCGAGGTTCCCCGTTCGGGGTTATATCATCAACAAGAACAACAGCAACGTATCATCCCACGTATAAATAATCTTCTCAAATTTCTTTTTCACTGAAGTCTGAAGCGATCCATTCCAAAAGGTGTCAAGAGAACAATTCCCCCAAGTAGTTGAATTGATGCAGTCAGCCTCTTTGTATAATGCTCAAGAACTCTCCCAAATACACATCATGAGGGGAATGAAAACACCTCCCCATGTTCACATTTTTCTTCCCTGATGATCGTGTATGAAGCTCAAGAACCCGAAGTACACCAATATCCAAGAGCTCTCCCGAATACACATCATGAGGGGAATGAAAACACCTCCCCATGTTCACATTTTTCTTCCCTGATGATCGTGTATGAAGCTCAAGTATCCAAAGTATACCAATACACAAGGAATGAATAACTGATAACATTGAAGAAGCAGGCCAAGTCACTGATTATCCCTGCGGGTGACAATCTCTGCGGATGTCAACTCCGGAATAAGTGATTATATCTCTGAATCACTGATTAAGCACTCAAGTGAAACAGCTGAGCATCCCCAATGTACACAATCTCTCTCCCCTGATCATTGTGATACCATCGAAATCACCACACACTAGTGTACCTCTTTTATCTTCAGAAACCTTCTCTAACATCACTTCCCCCACGTAGTTGAAATACTAACACTAAACGCCTTGATGAGTAAAACCTTGAGTTTCTCTGCGGTCATGACATTTGTCTTCCCGGGATATCTTCAATCACTTAGAAGAATTAAGTTCATCAAGTTTACTCGCGTTTAGATGCTTATCTCCTTACTCCTTGCTGGTTTTTGACACTTCAGAATCAACAACTCTTTGTAAGTCCGTATACTAGAAATATTTTGAGAAGAACATCATTAGCTCAGATGTATCTGTGAGAGTCAACTTGCTGAAGAATAACGTGAGCAAGTCTAATTAGGGATTAAATTTGGCATTTCAAACTCCCCCAATTAGTGCTCTCCCCTAAACTGACAATTTGTTTGATAAATGCCCAAAATAAGAAGAAGTCTTTTGATAATCACATGCAACTCGTCTTTTAGTCTTCTAATCATACAGCAGAAAATGTAGAACCGACTGTAGACTCGACCTTCTTCTAGATTGTCCAGTTGGGGAATAGATAGTTAACATCTTCAACTCTCACCAAAAAAGCATCCCACCAAAAAGCATCCCAATTAACTTACATCTTGCAAATCCCCTTAACTAAAATCCCTCCCAATCAAACAAGAACAGAAGATGTTCATCAAGGAAATCAGCAATCAGGCCGCAATGAACACACAAGATGGTAACACCAAACTACCAATCACATCAAACAAGAACAGAGAGATTGTTCGGAATCATCATGTTGATGTATACGTGAAGCATTAACCGGAAGCACTTTGTCGATAAACTCATCAATCCGAGTGAAGATGTCAACCAACGGCTCTTAGAAGAGAAAAACTCCATGTGAAGATGACCCGATAAGAAGAAGCTCGGTTCTTACATGAGTTTAGAGCCGTATGACCATTTATATTCTCAAATATCAATCAACAATGCAAAAAATTCACACTTCTTCTCCACCTCAAGAATTGCATACGGAGATGCCATTCTTGACTAAATAAGTGAACATCATCCAAATGTAGTCTATTCACACTTCTTCCCATGAAAATTAGCACAATAGTTGAGAAAGTGGAATCAGAAAACAATCAACAGTAGCCCGGTTCACTTGATGACTGAAGCGCATGGAAAAAATATGAAGCATGTTGATGAGAATGGTCATAATAAGAAGATTTCTCTTCTTCAGAAGATAAAGCGCACTGACACGTACACTTTTCTTTTCTTTAGAGAACGAGGCTTGAACTGTTGTGTTCAAACGTCATAAGAAAATTTCTCTTCTTTAGAAGATAAAGCGCACTGAGACGTACACTTTTCTTTTCTTTAGAGTACGAGGCATGAACTGTAGTGTTCATACGTCATAATCTCTCTCTTTTCAATCTCTTGGCAAAACATGTAAATATCACCATTATCATTCAGTAGGCTCTTTGTAGTGACAGCTGATGGAGATACCCCAATATGATGAATTTGACCCTGAAGTAAACTAACCCGAACTCATGACTTAAACTTGCACATATGTAACAAAGAGCGGTGCAGATTTCCATTAGCATCTCTAAGTACTCTATACTCTTCATCCAACCAGCCATCAAGTAATAGACGTACTTTACCTCTTGAAAATCCACAATTGAATGTGACACTGAGCACTACAACGTAACTCCTTAAAGTGATAGTTATTTTGTGATGGTATGAGCCCAATTCCCCCAAGTGGTAAAAGAAAAGGTAAAAGACACCCAACAATAACTAGATTTCCAAGTCTTCGTTTTTGATAATAAGCTCGAACAAGGATCTCGAAGAATCTTCATCCATCCTTCCCTGATACCTTTAGATACTAAGTACAGTCGCCCGTGATAATTCACTTCAACCTCAAATAAATAATACCGAATTAACGCCGTTGTCACTTCTTCTGGTTAACTGCTCAAATCTAGCCTTCTTTGACATTTAAACGAACTTTGATAATGGTTTCATCCCGACCATGGTTTAATGAGCATAACCCCGTAAAACTTTTAATTAACCAAACCGCCATGACGAATATTCAAACACACATCCAATTCATGAAGTACACCCTTTTATCCCTTCTTAGAAGCAGAAACCGTAGCACCAACATCAAATAAGATCCCTAAATACACTTTCCTTTCTCCAGGATGAATCCATCATTACGGGATTTTACAATTCTATGGTTTAAACCGAGAAATAGTTTCTTTCGCGGGATTTTACAAAACCAAGAATAAACCGTAAGATAGATCCGGAAATGCACTTTACTATTACCAGGATGTTTCCATTGTCACGGGATTTTACAAGTCTATGATTTAAACCGAGAAATATATTCTTTCGCGGGATTTTACAAAATCAAGACAAAACCGTAAACAATGTTAGCTTGAATGAGTTATAACAACTTTGGTTTCGGTGAATATCTGTTTTAGGGGAACATGCAGCGGTTCATCAGCGATTCATTATCCAACATCATCAAAATCAACAACCATCCAATCAACACTTTGGTAAACACATCATTCACGCATTCTGTCGGCTATTGTAGTGACCACATGGAGAAGTAAACCCGATATGCCAAACTTGATCATGAAGCGAAAATCCCCTGATTTGTTACTTAAACTTGTACTAATCCTTGTGAAGAAGAAACGATGTACCCAATGTACAAAACCTCTTGACATTCTCAACTGAGTGAGACACCAAAGTGATAATTACGTTGTGGGTTAAGCGAGAAAGAGTCACAACCGTAATTAAATGGCCAAGTCTTAATCATACTCAATAAATGCCCAAACAAGTCATATTCACGAAAGGGTAGAAATAAAGAAAACGAAATAAGTGAACGCCCCTGGAAAACATCACCTCAAGTCCAAATAAGAGGTATCGTGCAAAGACAATCTCGTAGTCAACATTTTATCAATAATAGTTAAAGCCATGACATAATGTTTTTCGTGAAAATGTGTATTCCAAATTGCCAACCCTTATAATGAATCTCATCATTTTATCAACTCACATCATCAAATCATAATATCACCTCATATAACCAATCAAATCTCATAACACACCATATCACATCGTCAGATTGCATCATCAAATTATACCTCTCAATTCATATCCAAAAATGATCATCAACCTGGTACAATAGTCCATTAAAAACCCACGATCCAATATTGACAAGCCGAAATTCGGAAGACACATAAGCCCATTCATATTCGCATAAAGCACACATATTAAATCCGACACGATGTTAGTCCAAAAATAATATTTGTACACATCCAACACTCGTGAAACCCACCTAAGTCACGTTTAGCCTAAGTGATTATTTGTCCTCACGTGAATATCAGAAAAGAAGCATATTGAGTTGTTCATCCAACATTCGTGAAACCCACCAAAGTCATGTTCAGCCCAAGTGACCACCTAAGTCATATGTAACCCTAAAAATACTCACTTCATCCGCCCCCACATTAACAAACCCAAATCAGATAACACATCATATACAAACCCCAAAAAAAAATCACACAACAAACCAAATCTCATTCCTATATCAATCCGCCCTCAACACCAAAATAATCTGCTCATATATTCGACTCTTTAATCAAATCGTATCATCATGAGCAAACCGTAGACACAAAAGTTTGTCATATACCATCATCAAGATGCTCCAGTGAAAACCATCTTAGATTACAACCTAGCCATAGGGATGGCTTAAGGTTCATCATACACGGCACAAAGATGGTGTGATGGTTTCATTGACACGACTTCAAACTCAATGAGTAAGGTAGGTATTACTTTCATCTTAGTAGTGTTAGAGTCATATTTGAGCCAAAGAAAATGGGTAAACAATCTTGTTTCACTCATTTCTTTATGTCGCATATTGACAAGGTTGGCTTTATGAGAAAACAACAAAGATTTAGAGACTTAAACATAGATCGATGATGTTAAATAGATTTCGTGTGCTAGACTTAAAAAAGTCTTGATGTAGCATAGAAAACACGAAAGACGAGACAGAGATCTAAATTAACATAGGCCAATGATGTTCGAATGAGACTGAGGTCATGGTGAGCGAATGGTAATAGGATCTGTTGACTGATGATGGTTTTATAGACTGAAGTCGTGAGTCATGGTGTATGGTTTTCATGGTATTTGAGTAGTGGTCAAGGTCTATCCTCTTCTTCATCCTTTCTGTTGCAGTCAAGTCATTAAGTCTTTCTTTTTCAACATGTTTTATCTGTCAAGTCGCTAGGTCCAAAACAAGTCGCTACCAAATTTTCAAAGCAAGTCGCTACATTTATTTTCAGTTAACACAACTCGCTAACTTGTTCAATAACAAGTCGCTACTGATTTTAAGAGTCAAGTCGCTAATCTTATGTCAACAAAACACCAAGTCGCTACAGAAATGTGTATACAACTCGCTTGACATTAAAAAATTGTCAAGTTGCTACCTCAACTCGTTATAAAGAAGGTTCACTGAATCTGGACATGACCAACTCGCTAAGAAGAATAACCACAAGTCGCTAGCAAGATTTCCGACCAACTTACGACCATATTCATAAGAAACCCAGAAACCAAGCATAAAAAAGCTTCCTTATGACCCATTTAGACCACTGATATGACCATTTGCCTACAAAAGTTTCACGGAAATGATAGCAGAATCGTTGTGTAATGACAGTTTGACCACAAGTTTTGACCAGCAAAATCAGACCAAATAGTATTTCACGATATGGTAACAAGAGAAATCGTATGAGGACTGTTTGGACATAACACAACCAGATAACACTTAATAACCAAAAACCAGTTAATATTTCCAACCATGTAAAGACTGTTAACAACATTTTTGACCAAAAACCATGAGAAAACATGTATAGACTCGACCAAAAGGAATGCAAAACAGTTTTAACAAAGTACTACAAACCACCATAAATCAACACAACACAAAAAACCTTGGCTCTGGTACCAATTGTTAGGATCCAAATATTATTGTGTTTGATGATTCGGGAGGTCTTGGATGATCAAAATACATGTTTGCCATAGTTAGAGAGTTAGAGATGAGAGGGAGTTTCTTGCTAGAGACTTGGTTCACAAATGTGTAAGGTTAGATTAAAGAAAAAGCTCCACCCCTTCCATGGATGGAAGGGGTATTTATAGTCTTACAAGAATACGTCCTCCTATCGGACTGTGGATCAGGCATACAATGGGTAAAGACCCGTCCTTCCTCCACGGTGTTGCGCTAAACTAAACTATGCTAATAATTAACTAACTAACTACTAAATAACGTAAATACCGACACGTCTACGAGCTAACATACGCTAGACCTTAATTGGGGTGACCGACACTTTAACATGGAATTTCCAATTCCTAACAATTATGAATAAACTTTGTGATGCATTTTCAAATAAACACAGCTATATAAGCATCATACATTGAGAATAATGGATAAAAGAGTAAAAATCGTTTGCTCAAATCACCATTCCACCCAATAACATGTCACTTATTTCTTTTCTTTTTTCACTCTTTATGGTAATGGAAGTGAATCAAAATGAAAGACAAACAATGGTGAGTTAGGCAAACAAAATTTACAAACACAATAAGAAGACATGCCTCGAAACTAATCTTAAAAGGCACTCAAACACAATGATTATTAGCCAAAATATGTTAAATTCGAGATTTAATACTCTATGGTAAGAATTTATGTTCATTAACATATATGAATTGAAAGACTAAAATTGATGGACTAAAACCGTTAACGTCTTAACAACATGCAATTACATAACATATTAATTAATGAAAGAAATAAGAAACTAACATATATCACAAAAAACCCTAACTGATGCAAATCTATCTATATCTATACAACATATAATAGAAAAACGGTTAAACCTTGAAAAGTGAAAAGTTGAAAGTCAAAGGTAAGAGAAATGCATTGTGTAATTAATACTCTTATTAAAACACCCCATTACTTAAAAGTACAATAATTTATTCACATTGTACAACCAATTAAAAGCATTTCTACCAAATTAAAACAACCAATTAAAACACTCATTACTAAAAAGTACAATAACATTTTCACAATGTACAATTTAAACAAGCTACAACATAGTCCTAAATATAAAATAATTAAACACACTAATTAATATTATTTTTAAAACACCCTAAAATGAAAAGTAAATGTTATTATACATATTATACAAATTAATAAAACACACAAAGCTTCATACAAACTAACAAGTTGATGGTACATATAGTTTTGAAAATCGGACCGGACCAACACCGGTTCGGCTAACCAATAACAGCCATCCGAAAACGAACTAGAGAGGACCAGTTGAAACCGATACAAACTGGTGAATCAGGTCTCATCGAGATCTATTTCTCTGGTTAATCGTCACAGGGTACCCGTCGCCGCAACGCACGGATACCCTGCTATACTATATATAAAGGAAAAACAAAAAATTAAAAAGTGAAAAGTTGACACTATTAATACATATCACTATAATATATATAAAGGAAGGATTGGGATTCTCTAATTTTCAACTCTTTCATTTTCTTCTCATGTTAATGTTCTATTAGAGGAAGTAAATAAATTGGTCGCATATTTTACTTAGTAGTGACCCTACTATTTTATGTTCTTGTATATAATTGCCTTAACATGACAAAACATGAGACACAAAAATTAGAGAATCTCAATCCATAAAGGAAATAGAATCTCTTTGTTACCATTTTCATAGATTGACCTTGTTTAATTTGACCCGTTTTGACCCAACCTGTCGGGTTGACTTGGTTTAAATCGACCCGTTTTCGACGGGAACGGTTCAACCGGTTTAACCACCCGGGTCGAACCGGGTTTCAAAACATTATGTTTAATCCCCAAATCTTCAAACTTTTATTATTTTTCGTTTAGAACCCATAAACTGTTTTTAACACAAAACCCCGCTATATAAATATATTATATATATATAAGTTTTCTTCAAAAACGATTATAATGTTTTACAATTAAGAGAAAATATGTGCCCGTTAGTGCACATTTAACTTTTCAATAGGCTAAATACGCCCATTTCAAAAAAAATGGAGCTAAATGTGCCCAAATCTTTTACAAAATAGCCAAAATTAGCCCATTTTTTTGGGCTAATCACATTCATGCTAATTTTGGTACTTGCGTTCTTCTTAACAACGACACCATTAATCTCATCCTTGTTAGTTTTTACGCGACAAGTAACGTGTGTTGTTAGTTTTTATCTCATAATTGATCTAATGTTTACTTTTATTTTCATTAAATGTTTTTTGATAGATGTTAAGAAGTTTCTTTACACTTTAGTTATCGTATAGTACAAACATTTGTAATTGCATTTTCATCGGTTCACGTTCTATTTTAAATGCTACATAAAACACTCACCACAATATCACAAATCATTAATTATCTGACGCTAGAAACCGCTGCCGCTAGGCGCGGGTACTCGCCTAGTACTACATATATTATAAAAACAGTCAAACTTGAAAAGTGGAATTATTGAAAAGTCAAGGGAGAAAGAAAAAAAATGAAAGGGTGGACATTGTCATCCATATCCGAACCATATCACATAATTATTTTCATTCTCATCCAACTCTCTCTCTCTTTCTCATCCACTATCTTCTCTCTACAAACCACAACAAAACCTCCACCGCCACAACTCCTACCACCAAATAAACACCACCACCGCAGAAACTCCACCGTCAAAAACCTCCATCACTGAAACCCTTCCACCGTCAAAAACCTCCATCAAAACCTCCACCGTCGAGCATCACCATCACACTACCGCACCGCCACCGAACCTCAGCACCATCAAAATCGGGCCACAATCGAAACACACCCCTCCACTGAGACCAACGAGACATCAAAAGGGTTTTTTCAATTAATGATGTATTTTATGGGTTTTTTTAATAAATCAATGAATATTGATTAAAATTTTAAGGGTTTCTTTTAATGGATGAATGAATATTGTCTCGCCGGAAATACTTGCTGTTGCCGCCTTTGTCTCGTCGGGACCCACCACAGCCGAATCTAAGGTTTTTTTTATAGATATTTAATTTTTATTTGTAGATATATGAATTTTATTTGTAGATCTATATATATATATATTAAAGATCTATGTAATGTAACATTTATGGTTTTTTTCAGCTACCGTTAACCGCCGTTTGACGTCGTTGTCACCGCCACTATCTCGCTGGAAAAGGTTGACGTCGCTGCTGTCGCCGAAAGTGTTGTTGCAGCAGCCGGAAAGTAGTATGAAATAGTTGGTGCCATCGCTGGAATATTTCCTTGCAGCCGCCAAGATATGCGTTGCCACAAAATTGATTTATCTTTTCTTACCAAAAAGTATCTGAAAAAATGATGTACATAACAGTAATTTACATGAACATTTACCCTTAGTAATTTTTATTCACGAATAAAGTAAATATTTGAATTGCATTTTGTGTATGCAGGACCAGGTTGCTCATCAGTGGGTGGTGGAGCCTTCACAGAGTTTAACGTTTATGAAAAATTTAGGTTTTTGGACAAATGTAGATTTTTTTTTTTTTTTTTTTTTTTTTTTTTTTTTATATTTGGATGTTGAATTTTGAATTATTGAATTTTGAAAAATTGGTAAAATGGTCAAGCTAAATTTCAAATGTATAAAAAATCATGAGTATTGAATGGGTTATTTGTGTTTAAAAAAGAAAGTATGACTTTTCTCACAAGAATAGTTTATCTAAATCTAATCTAATCTAAATCTAAATATATATAAAACCAAAACAGTAAAATGTGAAAAATGAAAAAGTCGATTTTGTGGAATGTTGAAAAAATATATAAGGCAATATGAAATGTTGACATTGTAATTTAATATGCTCGAAACTGGAATTTGATACCATGTGGCGTTGGAAAGTATTTTGCCCACTGAAAAGTGTATTCTGTGCATTGGAAGGTATTGAAAAATTTTAAAGCTTCCCTATCGCTATTTATCGTATTAGTTATTGCTGGAAACTTGAAAACTTGGAAAGTATTATGATTATCATATCAACACAGCTGTAAATATTAAAGTGTTGTAAAATGGGGATGACTTTTTTGTATTGAAGAATTATCAAGGCATATATAAACTAATAACACACGTAATACACTCCACCCTCTTAGAGCTCCGGGTACGGTGCGCCATGGCTCAAACCATAGATTTCGGCGCCACCCTATGGCACGATAACCCACACCGGTGTTGGGCTGGTAGGTGTTGGCGTCGTGGCCACCAGCTCACACCGAGAAATATACTTTTTTGTGGGTTTCTTTTTTGTTTGTGTTTTTGGGTTGTGTTTGTGTTTTTGTTTGTGATGTGTCGTTTAGACAATAGTGAATTGTAGGTGGACTACTGAATATAGGACACACTATGAAACATTTCTTTATGGTAACTAAAATATTTGATGAATAATTTTGCATACTTTACTATGAAGTATTTCTTAAGAACATTGAAATGCAATACAAGTACAATTAAAAAGAACAAGATTGATGTAATAATATTTTGTCAAATATTATAAAGTGTAGTCGCAATATGCGATACTCGACTGTAAAATGAAACACACACAAAAATTGTCGCAACAGTATTTTGTCAAAAACCATAGACCGATGCCGATAGGCGTAGGTACTCGGCTATATTGGTAATTACTAGACGCGTACATGTGCATATCAACGGGATTCTTATAGCGGCATACAGTTATAATGATATTTAGGTTAAGTGTTTTGTGTAACCAAAATATCACTATAACTATTTGAACGTTATACAAAAGACTTAACACAATATTGCATATCGTTAATAGTCTGCCGCTAGAAACCGCTGCCGCTAGGCGTGGGTATGTTGGTGGTTATTCGTCCCAAAGCAGGGTGAAGATAATCAATTCAGCAGAAATGTGCAACTCTTCAGCAGAAACAAACAAACTGTTAGTAGTAACAGATACCACTTGGTGGTTACCGGATATCACTTGGAATCGTGTGATCACTTTCCAAAGTAAACTATTCGACCCTAATGCCTGGGTATCACGAATATCTACTTGGGATAAGACCAAATGCAGTTAGAGAATTAGGCACAATTCTATAACCCTTTCGCTAATAAGTGTTTACGTTTTCTGTGTGTCCTTCATGCATGTTCAGATCTCCTATATATAGGAGGTTACTCTTGAGCTATTCCAATGGAATTATGAGTATTAATCGGCCCATTAATAGCCTCATAATTATCCCCATTATAGCCGTTAGTGGTTACATGACCAATTAAACGTGGTCATAATGATGTAGTTGTAACTGTCATTTATCAGTACTTATATCAGTACTTTCATAGTGCTTTCAGTGGTTACACTGCTTCAGTGGAAACGCCACTGCTTCAGTATAAACACAACTTCAGTGAGATACCACTTCAGTGGAAACACCACTTCAGTGGAAACACTGATCCTGCTGAAGTACTGCTTCAGTGGAAACACTGATAATTAGTGTTAACCACAACAGTACTTTCACCAAGCACTACCAATACATACCACTATTAGAGTCAGGGTGTTCATGGACCTTATGGGTGTACACTCCGTACCTCCTAACCCATTACAAGGTGTGAACCATCCACAAGTGCACTAAATTTTCCAACAATCCTCCCCAAATTTAGTTCACTCCCTTTGCATGTAAAATAAACATCAAGCAAAACATGTGCATAAACGAAAATGTCCTGAGGATTGAATTTCCATCTTAGTAATTACACGTTCAAATATTCGAGAATCAGGGTGTTCTAAGAATTGAACCCTTCAACCCATTAGAATACCTGAAGATAAAATACACACAAGTTTTCAAACACTTAACAGCTCCTGACACTATACAAGCCATGTGTCCATATCCAAATTCATAAATGTTGTAAAAGCTAAAAGTCCAAAGCTTCCTGAAGCGGCAAAACTTCAACATTTACATAGGTGGTTCCTCTTTATTCATGCTCCTGCCAAGCACTTTTTCAAAGATAAGTTAACCATTAAGAAGTAAAGACTTCATCCTCCTTTCAGCATGTTCCGAGCACAACCTTGGGATGTAAAATAAACATGTGCTCCAGTCCACTAAATGTTCAGCTTTCCACATTGAACTCAGCTCCCAAGTTTCCTTAGGAGGGAGTTGGGTGTCCTAGCATTCAGTGACTAAGTTGGACTTAAACCCATCCCTTTAGCAGACTTTATAACCAAGTCTCTAGCCAGGCCCTTCGTCAAGTGATCAGCAAAGTTCTGTTGAGATCTCACAAACTCTATAGATACCACCCCATTCATGATAAGCTCACGAATCATGCTATGTCTGACACCTAAGTGTCTAGACTTACCATTGTACATCTGGCTATAAGCCTTAGCCAATGTAGCTGCACTATCACACCGGATAGAAATAGGTGCTATAGGTTTAGGCCACAATGGAATCTCAAGAAGCAAGTTTTTCAACCATTCAGCTTCTTTACCAGCAGCTGCTAGAGCCACAAATTCATATTCCATTGTTGAACTGGTGATGCAAGTTTGCTTCTTGGATGCCCAAGAAATTGCACCTCCACCAAGTAGGAATACCCAGCCACTGGTAGACGAATTGTCTTCAGTGTTACTGATCCAACTTGCATCAGTGTAACCTTCCAACACTGATGGGTAACCAGTATATGAGAGACTATAATCCATAGTTCTCTTCAAATACTTCAGTACCCTCTGAACTGCTTGCCAGTGATGAGCACTAGGATTACTAGTATACCTGCTCAATTTTCCCACTACAAAACCAATATCAGGCCTTGTACAAGTCATGGCATACATCAGGCAGCCAATTACCCTAGAATACTCAAGTTGAGATACAGCCTTGCCATGATTAGGCATCAGCTTCTCACAAGTATCCATAGGAGTACTTACTGGAGTACAATCAAAGTAATTGAATTTCCTCAGTACCTTCTCAATATAATGAGACTGAGAGATAGAAATTCTATTACTTTCATGTTTAATCCTTATACCAAGGATAACATCAGCCTCCCCCATGTCTTTAATGGAGAACCTTGATGACAAAAATTCCTTTGTCAGGTCAACCTGATTTTGGTCAGTGCCAAAGATCAACATGTCATCAATATATAGACAAATGATGACTCCTTTACCAGATTCATCAAATTTGCTATATACACATTTGTCAGCTTGGTTAAGAACATAACCACTAGACAAAACCACTTCATCAAACTTTTGATGCCATTACTTAGGTGCCTGTTTAAGTCCATAAAGAGACTTAATCAGTTTACACACCTTGTTTTCATTGCCTGGCATGATGAAGCCCTGAGGTTGGTTCATATAAACCTCCTCTTCCAATTCACCATTCAAGAAAGCTGTTTTCACATCCATCTGATGAATAACCAGATTGTGAATAGATGCCATAGCAATCAGCAGTCTTATGGTACTGATACGAGCCACAGGGGCATAAGTATCAAAATAGTCTATTCCTGACTTTTGTTTAAAGCCCTGAATGACTAGTCTAGCCTTGAACTTTTCAATAGTTCCATCTACCTTCATTTTCCTTTTGAAAATCCATTTGCAACCCAGAGGTTTGCAACCAGGAGGTAGATCAACCAACACCCAAGTGTTGTTGCCCATGATGGAATCCATCTCATCATTGATTGCTTCTTTCCAGAAAGCAATGTCCTGGGACTTCATTGCTTCTTCAAATGTTTTGGGGTCATCCTCAACAATGAAGCAATAGGAGTATTGGTCTGAGACCTCATCCCTAGTACCTTCAAGTAAGTATAGTTGAAACTCAAGTCCAAATGACTTTGGAGTCCTGATCCTTTTGCTCTTCCTGAGCACAGGTTCATGTTGTTGAACCACAACCTCATCAGGGACCACTGATGGTTCATCATCAGGGACCTCTGATACACCAGTGTCATGAGTTCCATTAGGAATCCTCTGACTTGGTCTAGGGACTGATGAGAATCTATTCTCATCAAAGTCTGCATCCCTTGATTCAATAATGGAGTTAATTGAAACATATTCATTAGGTTCAATAACATAGAACCTAAAAGCCTTGGAATGCTCAGCATATCCAACAAAGATGCAGTCAATGCCTCTTTCACCCAAAGTCTTTTGCTTTGGATCAGGGAGTCTTACAACAGCCCTACAACCCCAAACCTTGAGATAGTTCAGGTTGGGTTTCCTTTTAGTCCAGAGTTCATAAGGGGTAACCTTGTTCCTTTTGTTTGGAACCCTATTTAATAAATAGCAAGCTGTTAACATAGCTTCACCCCAGAACCCTTGACTCAGTCCTGAATAGGACAACATGGAGTTAACCATCTCCTTCAGCACCCTGTTTTTCCTTTCAAAAATACCATTTTGCTGAGGAGTATAAGGGGCAGTTGTTTCATGGATTATTCCAATAGACTGAAAGTACTGAGTATCCATGTACTCACCTCCCCTATCAGTCCTTAATCTTTTGATTAAAGACCCAAGTTGTAATTCAACTTCAGTTTTAAACACTTTGAATTTATCTAATGCTTCATCCTTGGTATGTAACAGATAGACATAACAGAATCTAGAAGCATCATCAATAAATGTCACAAAGTACTTCTTATTCCCCAAAGAAGGAGTGGCATGCAAATCACACAGGTCACTGTGAATAAGCTCCAAGATCTTAGTCTCACGACTAACACCCTGAAAGGGTTTCTTGGTTATCTTGGTCAACATTCAAGTTTTACACTTTTCAGTGTCCATGTCAAAAGCAGGGATTAAACCATCCTTAGACATATCTTGCATCCTTTTATAGTGAACATGACCAAGTCTAGCATGCCAAAGGTTAGAATCACTCTGATCATATGTGGTCACAAAAGCTGAAATAATACTGTCAGTGGTAATATTAAGCCTGAACATTTGATTACATAAATAACCAAAACCAATAAAAACACCACATTTAGAAAGAACAAATTTATCAGATTCAATAACTTGTTTATATCCATGATTATTCAAAACACTACTTGAAACCAAGTTTTTCCTTATATCAGGAACATGAATAACATTAAACAAAGTTACAATCTTTCCAGAACTAAACCTAAGATCTACACAACCACGACCATGCACCAAGGCTGTTGACTCATTTCCCATGTGAAGAATAGAACCATCATTCAGTGACTCATAAGTCTTGAACCAACTTCTATCTTTGCACACATGAACTGTTGCACCAGAGTCAACCCACCACGCAACATCATCATCCTGCACATAAAAAGATTCAGATACATATGTAACATCATAAATCTGAAAAGACTTATTAAACATATTCTGACCTTTCAGTGAGTTGGCTGAACCACCACTCCCTGAACCATTAGTGCCTGATCCATTGGCTTTACCACCAATTTTAACACCTTTGCAGTCCCTTTTAATGTGACCAGTCTTGCCACATTTCCAACAAGTAGGTGTTGCCTTCTTGTAAGGATCTGCCCTTGTGTTTTCATGATATTTGCGTTTGCCTTTGTTGTCATTGTACCTGGTAGAGTTGTTATGCTCTACCATATTGACAACAGATGGTCCAGCAGCATTGATACTCTTTGGCTTGTCATTATCCTGCACCTTGAGAGATTCCTCAATGTGCAGATGACTGCCCAACTCAACAAGAGTTAACTCCTCCTTCATATGTTTCAAGGTATGCTTGAAATCTTTCCATGAGGGAGGGAGTTTGTCAATGACACAAGAGACTTTGATAGCCTCATCCATGTTCATTTGGTGTTGTGTAAACCTTCCAAGTATTCCAAGAAGTTCATTGTATTGTTCCATAACTGGTCTTGAATCAGTCATTTTGTAATTTGTGAAATTACTAACAAGGAACTTCTTACTTGATGCATCCTCAGCCATATATTTGGCATCCAAGGAATCCCACAGTTCTTTGGAAGATTCAAAGTTCTGATAAATATCAAACAAAGAATCAGACATACCATTCAGAATAAGACCTCTGCATATGTAGTTATCATTCTCCCACTTGCTCCTCCTCCTGATCTGCTCCACAGTAGCATCATCACCATCATCAGGAATTGGAGTAGTCAGCACATAGACCACACTCATGCTTGACAGCAAGAAGTGCATCTTCTTCTGCCACCTCCTAAAGTCCACCCCTTCAAACTTGTCCAGCTTAGCAAAGTTTGAAGCCATGTGTTTCATTGCAGCAGTTGCCATTGATTATCACAAAATAGTTTACTTTGATTGTTGGTGGTTATTCGTCCCAAAGCAGGGTGAAGATAATCAATTCAGCAGAAATGTGCAACTCTTCAGCAGAAACAAACAAACTGTTAGTAGTAACAGATACCACTTGGTGGTTACCGGATATCACTTGGAATCGTGTGATCACTTTCCAAAGTAAACTATTCGACCCTAATGCCTGGGTATCACGAATATCTACTTGGGATAAGACCAAATGCAGTTAGAGAATTAGGCACAATTCTATAACCCTTTCGCTAATAAGTGTTTACGTTTTCTGTGTGTCCTTCATGCATGTTCAGATCTCCTATATATAGGAGGTTACTCTTGAGCTATTCCAATGGAATTATGAGTATTAATCGGCCCATTAATAGCCTCGTAATTATCCCCATTATAGCCGTTAGTGGTTACATGACCAATTAAACGTGGTCATAATGATGTAGTTGTAATTGTCATTTATCAGTACTTATATCAGTACTTTCATAGTGCTTTCAGTGGTTACACTGCTTCAGTGGA
Organism: Chrysanthemum seticuspe; assembly: GCA_019973895.1. Classification (NCBI taxonomy): domain Eukaryota; kingdom Viridiplantae; phylum Streptophyta; class Magnoliopsida; order Asterales; family Asteraceae; genus Chrysanthemum; species Chrysanthemum seticuspe. The sequence goes on along the minus strand of BPTQ01000001.1, from coordinate 125,421,470 downwards.
AACGCCACTGCTTCAGTATAAACACAACTTCAGTGAGATACCACTTCAGTGGAAACACCACTTCAGTGGAAACACTGATCCTGCTGAAGTACTGCTTCAGTGGAAACACTGATAATTAGTGTTAACCACAACAGTACTTTCACCAAGCACTACCAATACATACCACTATTAGAGTCAGGGTGTTCATGGACCTTATGGGTGTACACTCCGTACCTCCTAACCCATTACAAGGTGTGAACCATCCCACAAGTGCACTAAATTTTCCAACAGGGTACTCGTCTAGTATTATTAAAACATGAACTTAAAGAAAATCAAATTAAGTAAATAATTGTGTTGATTGATTTACCTTGTTCGGAGAATCATGAATTAAATGAAAAATATTTCGAAAGATTGGGATCAGATCGATTTTCAAGAAGAAATGGGCAGAGAAATTTATTAGGGTTTTGTTTGGCACTGCGAATGAAGTGGTATTATTCGACTGATTAAATAAGGGTGATAAGTTTTAGAAAGGCCCTTATAGAAATGTTATAAACTTGTCTAAATTCTAGAGTGGTTGGAAGTTGGACATATTTAGTGAAAAATGACAATTGTGTTATAGTGTATTAAGTTATCTTTATATTTTAAATCTATCTAGTGTATTAAGTTATTTTTATCTATTCGTGGCTCAAGATGTGTGATACTAATGAGCAATTACTAATTTAGTTTCTGTCCTTGTGGTCAAAGGTTTTAGCTTTTTTTAGAGCAATTTAAGTTTGTTTCTCAAAGACTGCAATTGGTTTGATGTAAAATTTAAATAAGTATATTTATCTATACTACTTATAATGCACGAAGGTTCCTCACTTTTAATTTTAAGACGTACAAGAGATTAAGCATGGTTTACAACACTTTAATCCATCTAATTTTTAGAATTACAACAAAGTAAGCATATTGTACAACAAAATAAAGCGTGGTGTCATTTTAAGACTAAAATTCTATCAAACAACATTAATGCTATTAAAAACGCCCCTTCACCAAAAATTACAACCATTTAAGCACAATGTTCAATAGCTGCAACCAATTTTCAGATTTACAATAAAATAAACATAGTGTACAACAAAATAAGAATAATGTAATTTTCAGACTTACAAAATTAATGCTAATAAAGTGGTCAATGTTATTAATGACTATAATGACTACTAGTTACAAGAAAAGAAACATAGTGTACAACACTTTATGCACATAATTTTCAGACGTACAAGACAAGAAGTATAGTGTACAACAAAACATCACATTAATGCTATTTAATGTAGTCAATTATTTAACTGAGTCAATAAATACAATTAATACAGTTATTAAAACACCCCTTATAAGAAATACAAATTATCAAGCATATTGTACAACCAAATTAAACACAATTCCTGTATTAAATTTCACAACTACAAATAATAAAGCACATTATACATATATTCAAGCCCGAACAAAGAACGGGCCAAATGGGCTTGAGCCCGAACGGGCGCGGACTAAACGGGCTCGGCCAGACACGGGCCAACGGGTTTGAGCCCGAACGACATTGGCTATACGAAATTCTTAATATCCATAAATTTATTGTTAAAAAGAACATAATAAACTAAAATACATTATTCCTCGAAATTTTTTATTTCAAGGTACCCGCCGCTGCAACGTGCGGGTACCCCTGCTATATACTATTAAAAAAAAATTCATATTAGAAATTTTGTTTAAACTGCTACAACTTGTACATGAAACTGCTTTAACCATGATTGTCTAAATAAAATAAAATGTGAATTCATGATGAAATTAACGACTTGCTTGTTATTAGGATGGAAGCATCAATCATGTGTTCACATGCCTTTTCTGATACAAATAGCTATAGTAAACACTAAACATATATATGAAGGCTCAAAAACACCTTACTGTTAACAAATGGTTTCGAATAAACATGACAAAGGTACGTAAAAACTATGTATACATATGAACACTAACAAACTAACAAGACTCAGATTATAGACTTAGCTATATCTTTAAAGACTTTCTCAGCCATGAGATGATTGTTCTTCAAAGAAATATACTTGTATTTTGAGGTATGAAATCTTGCTGCCTATGTCATTCCCATCAAAGTTTAACTGCGAATGATAATTAGATTCGAGTAACGGTTTCCATATTCATTTGAATGCACCAAGTGAGAGGAGGGCACTTTGGAAGCACTCCTTTGGGCAGTTCTGGCTTGTTTGATAACTAAAAAGCAACTTTTGTTTCGTCTGGCTATCAACTGATGTACCATCCTTTTGTTTTCTTGTTGATGGTATAGTTGCATCGTTTGATCCATCATCCGCGCCAACAGGTATCCGAGGCATTGATCTTTCCTGGGCGATAATGGCATTTAAACGACGCTTTTTGGGTTGCTTTTGTTTAGAACCGAAAGTACATTCGCCAGCAGGAGCATCAGTTGCGTTTGGTAGTTGAAGTAGCTTCAGAGTGGGTTTTAATACTCAGGAAGATCCTGGATTCTTCAGGAAGATCCTGGATTTCTTATACCCCGAAACCCATCCCAATCTGAGAATTTTCTCCAACACTCCTACACACGTAACAAGAAACTCACTCAATTCATTGAATAGTTTGAATTAAACTCTCTCAGCACATACCAAAAGTGTTTTCCTGGTATGCATTTAAATACCAGTTTAATATGTTTCCCAAACCGCCCATTTAGTACTTTACCCCATTGAGTACTTTATATTGCTAGCTAAAATATACTCTTACAAATTTTATAAGGCCAACTAAAATTGTAATTTGCCTACTAAGAGTTGTGCGCGACACAAATGATCTGCTTACACGGGAATCAATTAGTATAGAATGAGGTCCAAGTTTTCAGCTGTCCTGATTTAGTCATCGACTCATTGTGCGTTTTATTGTTCATTTGAGTCGTTAAAAGATGGTTTTGTCATGTTTTCCTGGTATTCATTTAAATGCCCGTTTAATCTGTAACCAAACCGCCCATTTAGTACTTTACCACATCTAATAGATACTCAAACTAACTGAAGAATCAAGTAACTAAATAATTTACGGTGTCATAACAATCACAGTTTTTACAATTTATAAGACTACAAAGAACATATATATCCAAAGAATCGAGAAGATACCCTTTTTTAATCTTCACCATCGGATTTGGGAACAAAACGGTTGGGCTGGTGAGAGTAATAGTAACCAAATGGTTTACCAATGTCCTGCTTTAATAAGTCATGTGATGTTAATATTTAAAAGGTGCCATTCTTGGGGAAAGAATCCTTATATCGGTAACAAATACTAACAAGTTAAGCAGAAAAGACTTGCCATATATTCTTTAGAGACTTTCTGAGCCATGAGAAAAGTTCCATTAGCATGGTTCTTCATCCAACTTGTACTTTGAGGTGTACATATTCCGGGCTTGAAATGTCTGGTAAATAATGTTGTCAAAAAGGTTAACCGAATGATTTTAACCATCGTCAGAAGCCACAACACACAAAATTTATGAATATTATAAAGCAAAATTATGTTAAGTTTTAGATCTAAAATTCCATGGTAAGACCTTGTGTTCAGAATTTTTTAGATCTAACAAATATGTAACATAAAAGTTTATGAATATTATAAAGCAAAATTACGTTAAGTTTTAGATCTAAAATTCCATGGTAAGAACTTGTGTTCAGAATTTTTTAGATCTAGCAAATATGTAACATAAAAGTTTAAGAATGAACTTATAGAAAATCAAATAACGTAAATTTTTTAGATCTAACAAACATATAACACAAAAAGCATAACTGATGCAAATGTTGATTGATTTTACCTTGTTCGGAGAATCATGGATTAAATGAAATATACTTTGGATGATTGGAATCAGATCGATTTTCAAGAAGTGGGCAGATATTTTTTAGGGTTTTGGATTGGATTCTATACTACTGGTTAAATAGAAGTAGTAAAAGTTTTAAAAAGACCCTTTGATTATGAATATATTATAAGAATTATCAAAAATTATAATGTTGTTGTGCATATCTAGTAAAATCTAGTGGGATAATATACCGGGAGGCCACCCAACTTTTAAGTTTTTCACATATAGGCCACTTACTTTTTGAAAGTAACTTATAGGCCACCAAATTATGTATTTATCTTCGTTTACACCAATTCCGGTCAAATTTAAGCGGTACAATGATGAAATGGCGAAAACAAACCTAACAATAACTTAACATATTAAACTAATACTAGTATAAATAAAAAACCAGTCGTGTCTTTGTCACAAAATAAAATTCGAGCATCATCGAGCGTTGTAAAATCGCAAACGACCTTCTTCTTAATATGGGAAATTTATTCACAAATGCCTTGATATATATTATCAACAAATCACACTTGTACAAGATTGGTTACATGCATTTGAGACTCTTAGAGTGTTCCATCATTTGAAGTTCCGTCGACTAACCTTTTGGGCGAGGCTATGAGATCTCGTGTAAAACCTATGACGTGGTTATTGGGCGTTAAAGTTGTGTATCGTGAAATAATGCCACAAAAGGTAGCTAGTTCATTGCATAATCAAAAAACCTTATGCTGTAAAAAGCAATTTACCATAAAGGCATGTAAATGTTATTTTTGATGGAGATATGGAGACGTGGGTATTTATAACTCACCATAAATTTGTTTAAGATACAGTCGGACTCATTCTCATATCAACAGCCGAACAAGAAGTCGATATATAACAGGGGCTCACCATTATGAATATCAATACTAAGTTTGCGGTAATCTATGCGAACAGGCACATTGTTTCATTTCTTGTTGGTATAACGCAAAGTACACTTGCAAATGAAGTATATTGTAAGATGAGATCATTTTATCACAAAACATTTTTGATCAAATTGATATAATGAGTAATATGAAAACCAAATCCAATAATGTAACCTTACTTTAGTTATTGCCTCAAAGGTTTAATCAAGCTACAACGAGTAAATTGATTGCTTTCATTCAAGCACTTATAATTGGTCTATTACTAATTTTGCGTTAATAATACAATTAACTGATGAGACATATCTAGTAAAATCTATGTAGATGTTATTGTCTAGGTGGTTTGTGCGTGTTTAGTTTGTTCGGTTTGGAGTTTCTATATCTATGGGTGTTTAAACGAAGCTACTTGTTTAGAAGTGTAGATGAATGGTTGTTGCAAAGGTCGAGTCATTGTCACAAAATAAGAGTTCGAGGAACTTGAGCGTTATAAAATCACGAATGACCTTCTTAATATGGGAAATTTATTCACAAATGCATTGATTATATTATCAACAAATCACACTTGTGCAAGATTGGTTACATGCATTTGAGACTCTTAGAGTGTTCCATTAATCTGGTGTGTGCGCTAATATTTATTTAGTGCCAATCCGCTCATCACAAAGTTGGAGGTTCATGCTTTCTCACCAGACTTGCAAACGAATCCTACGGAGTCGGCACAGGTGTTAGAAGACTTAGTTGTTGCTACTACTACCACATCCATCATGTAGTCTTAGTTGACTACACCACCACCACCAACATGCCACTCATCACCACCACAAACATCATCTCCCCAAACACACTTCACACCCGCTCAATTATACCAACTCAAGAAAGTAGTGGAAGAAACCTTCATCACTCAGGACCAATTCAATAAGTTGGCTGACGGCATTGGAAAGGTCTTAGCGGCTGATGTACATAAGCATGTGAGCGGTGTCGTGAAGAAGGAGATGTTTATGGAGAAAATACGAAGCTTGTGTGTAGACGTGCTTGCCGATAAAACACTTCATAATGAAGATCCAAATTGTTTGAAATGTTGAATTATGAAGTGTTGAAGATAAGGGCAGACCGGGAACGAGTTGCTCAATCCACGTATAGAGAGGAACTGGTTCGCAGAGATCCACGGAATTACCCCGACAATGGTATTCCTAAGGGGGAGAATGCGAACAGAGGTAACATTGTTGGTGAATCTGTTGGGAATTCATATTGATTAAACCATCAATACCACGAGTACGCAGCGGATGGATCTATATTTAATGTTATGAATTAAAACACATAAGTTAAAACACATAAAAATACTAACCTCGAATCTATTGAAAATTAGATAAACACCGGATGTTGATCTTTCACCACGAAACACCAAATCAACTATGATACGTTGATCTCTATCAAATGCACACACCACACGTCTAGCAAGAACGTTAGGATGCTAGTGCTTGCTTACGAATAAAAACCAAAACACTTGTTTTGTTTCTTGATTATAATAGGATCGAATATATCAAGTATTAGGAATAGTCGAATTGATTTATATATATATATATATATATATATATATGGAGAGATACAATACGTATTGTACATCTGTATATAAATGCATGCCTAACAAATGAGCCAAGTCCTTCATTATATACTAAAGATTTTGACTTCATGTCCAAGCATGACATAATCTTCTCATATTTTATAATATTTTGTCTCATGGTTTAGTACAACATAAATCATTTCCCTTTTTATCATATATGCTCAATATGACAAAATCATGTCCAAATTTATCAAATATTCGGCTCACTAATTCTTGAATGAATTCATTGGTTCATGTAGGCTATCATAAATTATTAGTACATTACAAATAATTAATTTAGCTTGTTAGTTAATACAAGCGTCTAACGGTTAACTATCAACCATCAAATAATTTCGTAAACATTACTTAATATAATTAATACATCTAATATATTAATTATATTAACTAAAACGTTCTCTAAGTATATACGTGTGTGCCCCAATAGGCTCACGTGATTTCTAGCCGTATAACTATTGATTTGACGTACGCATAACCAACAGCTCCCACTTGCGATCGTCACAATAAATAATGTATACTAACAATGCTAAATGTCTAGCAACACCGCATTGGTCCTAGAAATACCTGAGTGTGGTTTCATAAAACAACTAGGTAAATGGTTTACAATTTTAAATTATCCTTTTGTTTCAGATACTTGTTGAACTATGAATATGGATTAAAATCATTCCATATTTTTCAACGATTCTGTTTCTCGTTTTAGAAATTAATCAAGATTACCAAACGTAAAACAAATATCATCTTGATTTACACTTTTAAATTATCCTTTTGTTTCAGATACTTGTTGAACTATGGATATGGATTAAAATCATTCCATATTTTTCAACGATTCTGTTTCTCGTTTTAGAAATTAATCAAGATTACCAAACGTAAAACAAATATCATCTTGATTTACACTTTGGGCACGACCATGCAAACATCTGATTAATTCAACGAGAGGCCCAGTAGTATCATACTCCAGAAGACAAGTGGAGGAACAAATTCTATTTTGACTACACGTGTCATTCATGCGCTTCAACCAACTTCTGAGAATAGCCTTTATAACCTTGTTCAGGATAGCGTTTGACTATAGTCAAGAAGAAAGATCCACACATGCAAGACCTGCTTACATCTCAAGTCAGAGGACAAATAAAATAACCATTTGTGAGATATCACTTAATGACGCTGATCCATAAAGTGATGACTCGTAGGTTTGGAGAAATCCAATATCCATAGCATGTGGATAACATGTGAGTTTGGCGGACACATCCTTAGTATTCATAGAATATAACCAATCTCTCACATTTGCCTTAATTCAACGATACTCCCATATCATTGATCGACAATGGACAATTTAAAGTAATAAATTACTTAAGGATTAAACATGCAAATACAGGACACAATTAATATGTGAATGAATAACTCAAGTACCATGTATATTAATCATCAAAATAATAAATGTTTTACATATCCCATTATCCAAATACTAAAATCAAAACAGATTTACATGAGACTACTAACTGAACGAAGTCCAATACCACTAGCATGCTCAACATGCTTGTTCAAAGGCAACGCCTTAGTAAATGGATCAGCTAAGTTGTCATCTGTGTGAACTTTGTTAAGTACTACTTCATTATCTGCGATAACCTCACGGAGATAGTGAACCTTCCTTTTGTAATGCTTGGCGCCTTTCTGAGCTCCGGGCTCGTTGGCAATGGTTAATGCTCAAGTGTTGTCACATAGCATTTCCATAGGTTCTTTATTGGTGGGGACTACTCCAAGCTCATCAATAAACTTCCTTATCCAAATAACTTCCATTGCAGCTTTTGAAGCAGCAGTGTATTCAGCCTCTGTAGAAGACATCGTAGTGATGCTTTGCTTGGCACTCTTCTGGACTACAACGCCTCCGTTTAGAAAGAAAACGTATCCGGTTTGCGACTTGGTGTCATCCTTGTCGGTCTGCCACCCAACATCAGTATAACAGGTAACTCTGAGCTCTCTGTTTGGGTCTCCACCGTAAACAAGAAACATATCTTTAGTATATTTGAGATACTTCAGTATGTTCTTCACAGCAGACCAGTGACACTCACCTGGATCTACTTGAAATTGAATTGTTAAGTTCAGAGCGAATGCAACATCAGGTCTAGTGCACCTCACCGCATACATGATGGATCGTACAGTCGAGGCATAAGGAATCCTCTTCATGCGTTCCACCTCTGCAGGTGTTGAGGGTCCTTGAGATTTTCTCAACTCAAGTTTTACTTGCATTGGGGTAGTTCCACGCTTGGAATTCGCCATATTAAATCTTTTCAAGATTTTCTCAATGTATGCACTTTGACAAAGTCCAATCAACCGCTTAGATCTATCTCTGTAGATCTTGATTACTAGAATATATGCAGCTTCACCTAAATCCTTCATAGAAAAACAATTGCCAAGATAGGCTTTAATAGCTTGTAACATTGGAATGTTATTTCCCATAATCAATATGTCATCAACATACAAGATTAGGAATGCTACATTACTCCCACTAGCCTTACGGTATACACATGGCTCATCAAGGTTTTGAGCGAAACCATACTTCTTGATCTCCTCATCAAACCTTTTATTCCATTGCCTAGATGCTTGCTTTAATCCATAAATGGATCGTTGTAGCTTGCATACACGGTTAGGATATCGTGGATTCACAAATCCTTCAGGTTGGTCCATGTAAACCTCTTCGGTTAAGTGACCATTTAAGAAGGCACTTTTGACATCCATTTGCCAAATCTCATAGTCATAGTATGCTGCTATGGCTAAAAGAATCCTAATAGCTTTTATGTCTGCGACAGGCGAGAAGGTTTCCTCATAATCTGCACCGTAGGTTTGAGTATAACCTTTTGGCACAAGACGAGCTTTATAGGTGTGTACCTTTCCATCCATGTCAGTTTTCTTCTTAAAGAGTCACTTGCTACCAATGGTTTTAGCGTTAGGAGGGAGGTCAACTTGAATCCAGACTTCATTATCTTTCATGGATTTCATTTCTTCGTTCATAGCCTTAAGCCATTTTTCAGATTCACAATCTGCTAATGCAGCTTTATAGTTAGCAGGCTCATTAAGATCCCCTAACTCATGCTCCTCTGAATCGACGTATAAACACATTCGATCAGGTGCACGTATTGTCCTTGAGGACCTACGAACAGGAATGACTTCACTTTCTGGTTCAACACTTTCAAGTTCAAGAGCATAATCTCAAAAAGACATTAGTAGAGTCGTTTGACTCATCATAGATCTTACCATGTCAAGCAGGGTTCGATTCCTTCTCTCAGATACACCATTATGTTGTGGTGTACGTGGAGAAGAGAGTTGTGAGACAATCCCACACTTCTTAAGATGATCAATAAACTCTTGACTCATATATTTGCCTCCACGGTCAGACCGTAAATCCTTTATGGTCTTTCCAAGTTGATTCTCAACTTCACTTTGAAATACTTTGAAACTTTCAAAAACTTCATGTTTATGTTTAAGCAGGTAAACATAACCATATCGACTAAAGTCGTCAGTGAAAGTTAAGAAATAGCTGTATCCTTGTTTTGACACAGTTATAAAAGGGTCACATACATCAGTATGTATGAGTCCAAGCAGATCTGTAGCTTTCTCCGTTTTATGCGAAAAAGGCTTTTTCGGCATCTTCCCGGACACACAAGATTCACACTTATCAAAAGACTCAAGGTCAGTTGATTTAAGAAGCCCATCATGTTGCAGCTTCTCCATGCGTTTCTTGTTAATGTGCTCAAGTCGGCAATGCCACAAGAATGTAGAGTTCAAGTTACGCTTGGATCTTTTACTATTAACAGAATACATAGAACAATCATTTGAAACAAAATCATGCATATCAATTTCAAAAATACCATTCCTAGAAACATCATTAAAATAAAACAAGTTATTCATTGAAACTGAAATACCAATATCCGTAAAACAATGAGTAAAACCCTTGTCTTTCAAAAGTGAAACTGAAACAATACCCCTAGTAATACTAGGATCATAATGACAATTGTCTAAACAAATTATTAAACCACTAGGAAGTGACAAATCAAAAGTTCCTATAGCTTCAACGGCTGCACGGTTTCCATTCCCCACGTACAGGCTTAAAGCTCTAGGCTTCAGTTTCCTACTTCCCCTGAGACCCTGAGTAGTATTACAGATGTGAGTACCACAACCAGTGTCATATACCCAAGATTTATGAGGAAAAGTATAAAGTTATATGACGAAGATACCTGATGTGCTAGCATTGCTACCCACATTGCACTTCTTCTGCATCAACTCGGCTAAATAGGTAGGATAATTCCTCCTCCAGTGTCCAATCTGATGACAATGATGGCACTCAGTGTCCTTAGCAGGATGCTCCTTTTTAAGCGGAGGGGGAATCTTGCCCTTGGGGGCATAAGAAAGCTTAGCCTTGCCATTGCCATGATTTTTGCCCTGAGCACCATTATGCAGCTTCTTGTTTTTATTGTTCTTCTGGATCCTTCCTGCTCTTATAGCAAGTACAGCAGGAGCAACATCTCTTTTAGGAAGCCCTTGTTCGTGCAGCTTAATCATTGCATACACTTCATTCACTGTCTTCTCCATGCATTGCATATTATAATTCTGTCTGAATCCAGCAAAGTCCTTGTTCAGAGAGGTAAGAATCATGCTCACTGCAAGGCCAGATGACATGGGGTGACCAAGGCGTTCCAGTCGATCTAGATAGCCCTTCATTTTCAGAACATAGGTGCTAACAGATTGACCCTCCTCATGCTTACATGCATGAAAGGCATGCACAGTCTCAAGGAGTTCCTGTTCTGCTTGCTGAGCAAACATGGTCTTCAATTCCTTAAGCATGTTATATGCATCAAAGTGCTCCCAATTCTTTTGAAGTTCTGGAGTCATGCTTATGAGCATAAGACAGCCTATGTCCTTGGATGCTTTAACCCATTGGGCGTGAGCAGCAAGGACATCAGCAGGAACCTGCTGATCAGGAGTTGGAGGAACATGAGTGGCAGGTATGGGATGCTCCACATAGGTTAACTTATCCTCGGCTGTGAGGACGATCCTCAAATTCCGATACCAGTCGAGAAAGTTAGATCCAGTAAGTTTTTCCTTTTCAAGGAAAAACCTGAAGATCGAATTGTTGACGGTTTGATTTGCTGCCATCTACAATAAAACAAAGTTCAAGATTTTAGTATTTTTGATAATTAATTCTTTTACAAATTAACTACCCATGTTTTAATAAATAAAAAAATTAATTTACTAAAAGACTAAGTCCCTCTTGAACTCCCACTCATCATGGTAGTGCTTACTACTCGGGTAAGTCTTGTGGGTACAAGAGGTAGGCGGTGTGCGACAATTACATTACAAGTGCAATTCTTAGATTTATGAGACTTATGGCACTAGAGTACAAGCTGGTAGTGTCATGCATGTTTTGTCTCATCCTATGCCTCGGGATCAAGGATCTCACTCGCTTGCTCGATTAAGTCGTCCAATTAGAGAACATGTGTAAATAACTCTAGGTCCCACACCAGAGAATAAACACCTTGGGTGGCAATTCACTTACGTCCCACGAAAATCAAAAGGCAAGTGCAAGTTTTCTCACACTTGGATGGCATAGACTTAAATTTCAAATAGGGTATCACATAATTTTTGAAAAAACATGTATCAAAAATTGTGTACAAAGAAGCATGCCAACATCTTTGTAGCACAAGTTTGAAAAAAAAAAATTCAACTTATTTAGGTGTACTAATATCACGGGAAAAGAATGGTCAAGAACCCTATATTGTACTCTACATGAGTCAAAAGACCCAAGTTCTTCAAATAATTCCCACAAATGCCGAAACATGTAGTGGGGCGGGAAAAGACCATGCAAAAACCCTAGATATTGGTGTTAACCAAAAGATCATTAATAAGAGCACAAAACTTTAGGTATCATATAGTTAAAGTTTATTAAATCAAACGATATCCATCATGCTATATCCTGGTAGCTTCGAGTAATGATCCACACCCTCAATAGCATGATCGAACCAATGATTTAATCAAATCAAATTTCAATAGTTTATAGTCCGTTTAAGTGTAAAAAAAACAAGTTTTACACATAACACATAACTGGTCACAAGGAATTAAGTGTGTGTATTAATAGACAGTAATTAAATCTCACGATATCCAGCAAGCTATATCCTGGTAGCTTCGAGTAATGATCCACACCCTCAATAACTTGATGGAACCCACGATTTAATTAAAACAAGTTTCGATATAAGTAATTAGTCTGTTTTTATTTCCAAAATCAAAAGCATATATGTAAACAAGTCACAAGGAATAAAACATATAAGCAATTAAAACAAACAGAAGAAGGGGTAGAGGTGAAGACAAACTCTAATGGAAAACAGTAACAAGTAATGCTCCAAAACTCAAGAATGAGTCTTCCCAGATTGGAGAATCTAAGGCTCCCACAAGGCTAGGTACCAAGTGGACCACATACGTCATAGATCATGACCGCGTAAGCCTTAAGATCGGAAAAAGAAAAAGAATAATCCATATTACAACATCCTTTTAAGTTTTCCTAACCTCTTTTATTAACCATTAATATTAAACAAGATCAAGGTTTAATTAAATGACAATAATGTATGTTATTGTCATAACAATTAATATATGTGTTTAATTAGCGTGGCAAGCGACTCTATGTGTAACCCATAACACCAAACGAGATGGCTCGTGATGCCACTGTTGGGAATTCATATTGATTAAACCATCAATACCACGAGTACGCAGCGGATGGATCTATATTTAATGTTATGAATTAAAACACATAAATTAAAACACATAAAAATACGAACCTCGAATCTATTGAAAAATAGATAAACACCGGAATGATTGTTCTATGTATTCTGTTAATAGTAAAAGATCCAAGCGTAACTTGGACTCTATATTCTTGTGGCATTGCCGACTTGGGCACATTAACAAGAAACGCATTGAGAAGCTGCAACATGATGGGCTTCTTAAATCAACTGACCTTGAGTCTTTTGATAAGTGTGAATCTCTATCAAATGCACACACTACACGTCTAGCAAGAACGTTAGGATGCTAGTGCTTGCTTACGAATAAAAACCAAAACACTTGTTTTGTTTCTTGATTATAATAGGATCGAATATATCAAGTATTAGGAACAGCCGAATTGATATATATATATATATATATATATATATATATATATATATATATATATATATATATATATGTATATATATATATATATATATATATGTATATATATATATATATATGTATATATATATATATATATGGAGAGATACAATACGTATTGTATATCTGTATATAAATGCATGCCTAACAAAGGAGCCAAGTCCTTCATTATATACTAAAAATTTTGACTTCATGTCCAAGCATGACATTATCTTCTCATATTTTATAATATTTTGTCTCATGGTTTAGTACAACATAAATCATTTCCCTTTTTATCATATATGCTCAATATGACAAAATCATGTCCAAATTTATCAAATATTCGGCTCACTAATTCTTGAATGAATTCATTGGTTCATGTAGGCTATCATAAGTTATTAGTACATTACAAATAATTAATTTAGCTCGTTAGTTAATACAAGCGTCTAACGGTTAACTATCGACCATCAAATAATTTTGTAAACATTACTTAATATAATTAATACATCTAATATATTAATTATATTAACTGAAACGTTCTCTAAGTATATACGTGTGTGTCCCAATAGGCTCACGTGATTTCTAGCCGTATAACTACTGATTTGACGTACGCATAACCAACAGAATCATCCTTTGCTGCACAGAAAACCCGTCGACAACACACACCTCAACAACAACCACTGTCATCATCTACACAAAAACAACAACAAGATGTTGTCTTTCAAGAATGGAATGTTGAAGAACTTGAATGTTTGATGAAAGTAGCTGAAGTTGATGGTAGAGATGATGCGGATTCTTCAGATTTTGACGGGTGTAATGATTGGTATGAACCGGAAGAAGGAGAAATCCGACCTGAGCCGTCTGAGCAATTCAAGGACAAATTTTGAGAAATGAAGAAGTGGAATAAAGCTCCAACCATTGATGACTTTCACTGAATGGAACAGATGATTTGAAATGCTCAGATACCGGTGCACAAGCAGCTTCGAATACGAGTATCATACCCAAGAAATGGAAAAGTACATGGAATCCACTGTACACTTAGAAGATAGTAAAGAAGAGCTACTTGATCCGTACTGGTCACGCTAAGGTCGAGTGTACTATGGCTGTAAAAGAGATTCATCGAAACGACCATCAAAGTTCCTAAACTATGACCTTGCTTATCTGAAGAACGGAAACACTAATTCGTATGTATTGTCGATCTTCATTGTGCCACCAACAGACTATACGGAAGATGACATTGAAGAAATTATCACCGACAAGTGGATGAAGAAATTGATCAAGTGGAAACGATTTAATGAAGAAGCCAGATTGTCGATTCAACATTGGCGTGATGACAGAAGAAACTAGTATAAAAAGTTAAACAAAGAGAAACAAGAGACAACGGATATGATTTGAACTCTAACTACAGGATCAAAGAAGTGTTGAACGTTAAGAGTACCGGACTAATCGGGTATGTCAAAGATCGTTGTGGTTAGAGAAGACGAAAGCATTCATGAATTCCCAGAGTCTGACTTCAAGTATTTGTGCTTGAATGATATAGAATAAGCTAAAGGCTAGGATAAAGTAATATTTACCGATAATATTACACCAATGAAGGCGACAAAACCACAAATGCTCATCAAAATCCATGAATAGGACACCTATGATTGCTCAATTCCCTCATTCGAGTAAGCTAAAGGTTAGGATGAAGATTGATAAAGGGTACGTATTAGGTATCAAAAACATTTATAAATGGTTTAAAACAAAAATAACAAAACAAATAGATTAAGTCCGACACTACCAAGTGCTACTAGCTACCACCTTACTACAAACCCGAAAGAGACATTTATCATTGATTCGGTCACGCTTTAACACAAAAAATACACGCTTTAGTGACACACGAATTTGACTTAAAGATACCTCGATCAATCATCATCGACACACTAATAAAACATACCAAGTTGGCTATCCCAATTAACCAACTCCCACATGGTCCCAAAATGTATTACAACAATAGTGGCAAAGTTATAGCCACTAATACACTAAAATGAATAAAAACTAACAAGTGTTTTATATTACGAACACTTAAACTAATAATAACAAATGTTGGTTTATATCACGTACCAACATATGCACTAACTCATAATTTTCTCTATTTTTTTTCTTTTCTTTTCTTTAAAAAAAATAAATAGAATCTAATAGTATAATATTTTACCATCATCTATAATAATCATGAATGTTTAAAAACTCGAAGAAAATAATAAATAGTGAAACTGGTGGTACAAAAACATGACTCAAAATACATAATTTCACATTCTCATTGCATTGTGCAATTTTCCCGAAAAATGTCTCTCTAGAAAAGGATCGAACAAAGAACTTACACGAACATAGAAAATACATGGGACACATGTAGCAACTAGCAACCAACCAATAGAATTTAATCTACATGGTAGGCTAAGGTATAAAGGTGTAACGAAACATAAACATATAGTTGGTTCAACAAACGAATAGATAGGCTCAACAGGTTACGCTAGGGGTATCTTACTCTAAAGATGAGATTAACAAAGGGTTTTAATGAGTTTAGTTAGTTAATAAACAAACATATGCAAACGACACGGGCCATTTGAGTGAATCATAATATTTTGCCTTATTCATTTATTACTGTCGATTACACTAGGTATCCCTAATGCAATGCTCATTATTATGCTCTTGAATAGAGATACCAAGCCAAGTTTAAAAGTCTACAACGAACCACATGCACACTCATATTTATGTGGAATTTGAGTAAAATAGAGGAAATGTAAAGGCTCGAATTCTCACAAATGAAAATGAGGGTATTGTGTGCAGGTTATGCTACTAATGATCTACGAAAAACATGTTAAATAAATTTTAGCATATTAAAGGCATTTTTATAGATAAATGATAAGTAAAATTCTAATTCTATCTATCTCCCCCCACTTGAATTGTACAACACCCTCGATGTACAAATAAATACAAAAACATAAAATGGGTAGAGATAGAAGCGGAATACTCAGTGGTATTGCTCGGTATGATCCTCCATGGTTAACATGCGAACAAGAAATTTTTTAAGGAATCTGACTTCATTTAAATACGGCGTATTTCCAGAGTCTAATGCGTCGTATACCTAAAAATCATGATACACCGCTACAGTCTATTTATTTTACCAAGTTTTAAATTTATATTTTTCCGAACTAACCTATAGACAAACACTAACGGGAAGTGTACCCAATCAATGTAGCTAATGGGGTAAGTACGAGTCATTCGTAGGAGTAGATGTTGTCTAGACTAACCTAGTGAAATTTTACATTTTTAAAGGGAGTTTTGATTTGAGTAATTATTCTACTAAAACAATAAAAGTAAACTAAACTACTATTATGGTAAGTTTGCGATCACTATAGAGAAGGAAGTGCTAGCCATGTTATTTCTACTAAGTTATTAGTTCATTAGTGCAATAATTTAGTGTAAAGTATTGATGACATCATAAATGCACATACAAGCATCTATATCTAATTTAACTAAGCCTGATTTCTTGATTACCTAGTCCTATTCATGCAACATATATCTCTGAAGATATTTATAGGTCTAATCAGTTACAAACATGCAATAAGTGGTGTCAACAAATCTATGTAATTTACCTGCGGTAACCATCGGTCCTGCGAAACCTACTATTATCACGTGGTCACTTTATTGAAGAGCACTATACTAACTTAAGTATTTTCGCATTATTTGTCTAACCTCGGGTTCATACTTCCAGAGTACTAAGGTCGAGCACACATAATCCGAATTTTTACCCCGTCTCATGTATACAGACTATAGTGATACGGACCACCTACATAGCTAAAGAGTTACACTTTGATGATCTAGACAATAAACATTAAATGCTAAACATGTTAACGAGTATACTATTTGAATGGTAACCACATAAGTTATCCAAAACAATGCATCAAATATTAAATAAACTAAATAACATAAACAAAATAGTCATAACATGGCTAACACCCAAGGGTGTTAGCGCATAATGTAGGTAGCAAAAACAAAAGAAATTACAAATGATTCACAAATGAAAGACATAATGTAATTTGCGTGCAAACCAATTGAACACTCTTTGTATGATGATATGAAACCTTCTCCTCTTGATCTAATAGCTTTTAGGACTAAAATCTTGGGTGAACTAGGCTGGAATTCGGCTATGGTGGTGTGGAATGGTCTATAAAAACCCGTATGTGAGGGTTGTATGTATAGTTTTCTGTCCGGGGCATCGATACAAGGTATCCAGGATTTCTTGAGTAGGGAATAAGAAAGAATATTCCCAACATATACGTGTGTATCTGTCAATATGACGTATTATTGAAGAGTGATACGCCGTATTCTTCATTAATCTTGACACTTGAATTGGGGATAATATTTTCAATATTATACGCCGTATGCCTTCAACGGTTGATTTGGACCTTGACTGCAGAGCTTTAGATATAGGGTATTGTCAGAGTTTAATACGCCGTATGTCTCCTAATTTACCAATAATTAGTGAATTCTTCTAGGTGTTGATACGACGTATCTCCATAATTAGATACGTCGTATGCTCTTCATAATTTGCATATAGATTCTTCATTTATGCTCCAAATCATGTTGTTTTCTGTGTCTTTACCGAAATGGCTCCATAAATACTAAAAAATACAAAAGTAATGAATTAAGTATCAATTTAGACATTAACACATAAAAAATGAGCAATAATTGTGGGATAAATGATAGGTAAAAGTAGCATACATTTTTTGTTATCAGCAAATGTTATTCTATTGCAATGCCACAATTAAATGAGTCATATTAGCAATATCTTGCACATACCTATGATAAGACCTACCAGAAAGTGCAGATGAAAGCATATTTATGGATTCAAATTTTGGGGGACGAATGGTGACTGGTTATGTGGTGGCTAATGGAGACGAATGGTGCAAGTTTAGATAAAAGTTTTGAAAAAAAAAGGGTTTGATAATGTTGGTTGGTGGGGAGATGGTGATATGAAAGAGATAAGGTTTACTATATAATGGATATATTAGGTTATAAAATAAGCACATAACAAAAGCGTAAATACATGGATATGCGGTGTATGGTAACCTGCTCCACGTAGATGTCGTCAGGTCGGCCGGTCAGAGAGTACATGGAAGACCTGAAATTCAAAAGTATAAGAGTTTAAAAGAAAACAAATTGGCTACATAGAATTGTAAACATTGACAAGTTAGATGTATTTCCAAGAAATTACACCAAATTAAAATAATAGATAATTTTTTTTTATAATTATCATAGTTTGCTTTGTCTTGTGCTCGGTAAGGTTTGAACGTAAGACGCCAAAAAATCTCAAGCACTAATCACTAGACCTCGCCTCTAAGCTTCATTTATTAATTATAAAAATAGTATATTTCATTGCATCAAACATGTGATATTTCTAATCCACATTGACTAATTCACGTTACTTTGAATCTTGTCCTAGCAAGGTATCAAACATGTGATTTCACTTATTCACATTGTTTATAATATTATACAACCACGGTTACAAACATGTGATCTCACTATTTAACATTGTTTTTTCAAGATACCTTTCTTCACATACATCCAGGACATACTCACTTGGGAGCTGGGTGTGGCACGAGCTTCACCCGTTTATATATCACGTAGTGTGAATTTTTTAATTTTTTTCGCACGTGCAACATTTGATTTTAGCTAGTAAGATTCTTATGGTGCAACTTTAGTACTTATAATTATCATAAGAAAAAATTTGTGCACCACCCTTTAAAAGATTACGAGTCTGTCTCTATATACATCAGAAAAATGACTTTAAAAAAAATGGAAGAAACTAAATTACAAAATGCATCTCCCTGGATAAATACGTTTTGCTTTATACCATATATTCAAACTTCAGTTAATGTTTTTACATGTATGCAATATAGATTTTCCATATATTATATTTACTAAAATTAGTTGTAAAGGGTTATTTAAATGGTATCAAATATATATCTAACTTTATAAAGGCTTATTCATATCTATCACATTTTTGTATCTTTTCTGCATTTTTTTTTAAAGGAAATGGTATTTTAAAGGGTTATTTTTACATATATGTCTAACTTGTCATGAAATACATGTGTGTATTAAAACATTCTATTAAAAACATCAAATTGTCGTATCTATTTACTGTATGTAGAAAACGATTTATGTATAGACGACAATATCAAAAGTTCTAATCGAAATGTCACATGTTGTATGCATGTAAACCAAAAGGGTAAGTAGATACAAAATATATGTTACCACAACCACCAAAGCAACTCCCTTAATCCCAATTTCGAACCAAAACACCAAGCCGTTCACTCGGTAGGAACCAAGGAAGCTTGTTATCAGGATGGAAGCATCAATCATGTATTCACGTGCCTTTTCTGATTACTTGAACTTGAAAGTCGCTGATACAAATAGCTATGGTAAACATATGAAGGCTCAAAAACACTTTACTGGTAACAAAATGGTTTCGAATAAACATGACAATGGTACGTAAAAACTATGTATACATATGAACACTAACAAACTAACAAGACACATTATATGCTTAGCTATATCTTTAGAGACTTTCTCAGCCATGATATAGTTGTTCTTCAAAGAAATATACTTGTATATTTTGAGGTATGAAATCCTGCTGCCGGTTGAATTATGTCATTCCCATCAAAGTTTAACTGCAAATGATCATTAGATTCGAGTAACGGTTTCCAACTTCAATTGCATGCACCAAGAATCAGGCACCTGGTACTCACTGGCAAGCATTAGATGGTTGTGTGAAATTTTGACCAGGTGGAGAAGAGGACACCTTGGAAGCGCTCCTTAAGGCGACATAGGAAATTACGGAAAGAAAGGTTGTAAAGATCCTTTGGACTTCCAAGTCATTGTCAATTCTTCGTCGTTCATTAAATCTTAATGTGCTTCTGCATTATTACAAGAATAAAACATTTATGGGGATCAGGGTGTGCTACCATTATAAATTTCATTCATTATGTTACAATAGCCTACAACAGTATGTTTGAGGTTATGCATATGCATTGAGGCTAGATGGGTCAATATGGGCGGGTTGGGTAACGGGTCAAAACAGGTGGATTGACCCGTAAATTCCTTTTATCCATTTATAAAGCTTATACAAAAACAATCTAAACAATTCACCCAATTCTTACAGTGCACAGGTTGTTATTGTTACTGTAACCGATGTATACATAAAGTCACACAACCCATATTTTGAGACGCGGAGCCTATAAAAATCAAAGTTGCTACTAGTGAGACTATTAGTAAACCGAAACAAGAAAAGTATAGGTGAGGCTATTAGTTAACCGAAACAAGAATGGTAGATAAACTAAATTAGCTTAATTAAAGTGAGACTATTAATTAACCGAAACAAGAAAAGTAAAGGGTGTCGCTATAATCAGTTACCATGAAAATTGAAGTTGCTCTTATAGGGTCAAGTGTGGGCATACGAAGCAGCTAGTTTGAGTTCATTCATTCGCATATCCTATCTATGGCGATGGGCCTACGAGTGTTTTCATTGTTAGGAACAAGAAAAGATATGTGTTTCAGAGTCAAATCTTTTCATAACTTCTTGAGCGTATGTTCCAGCGATGCAGATAGCAAGTCACTAAGCATGCCATAGGCTTTTTGCAGTGAATTCTAGATCATATAGGTAAACAGCATAGCTTGATTCAAACACACAAGACATGAAACATCACATATGAAATCCAGGGTAAATCACATATGCTGTGAAATGACAAGAAAAGTAACCATAACGAACCAAATAGGAACAAGTGTTCTAACATATAAATGCGACCCTTGATATTATCATGCCTCCATACAAGATGCAAACATATACCAAACTAAACAGGTTTAGACTTTTCAGCTTATGTTCCAGCATTGCAGATGGTAAATAACTATGATGCCACATAGCTGAAGAGTTACCAAATCTCGTGACCATCAATTTCAATCACTAGGCAGCTTTATGTTCAGCACATTGCAAGGGTCATAGGCAGGAAGCAGACTCATGAGCCTAATACTACATATCTGTATCTTGCAAAAAGCATTTAATCAGCAAATATGAAATGCATTACACTTCATCCATTAACAAGTTTTAGAGCTATAAAGTCATCAACACAACCACATTAAAATCCCGTCAAATATACAAAGTGTAACAATTTACCAATAAGTGTAACATATAATTCTGGTAGCTAGAGTACTGATCCTATGTTTAAAAAGTGTAACAATTTACCAATAACTCATATGGAAACGATAAAATACAAGCCCTAACACAATTATAAACTAGATAATCTCAATCATTAGCATAAACATAAATTCAATAATAACTAGAGTTTGCAAACACAGTAATAATTACAGATCTTAAAACAAACAAAAAACAACCTTAATGAGAATGGTATCGCCTCGGAAAAGCTGAAGCTTTTCCATAGTAGTAAGATGCATAGCAACAAGAGAGTTATCATCATTGACAGCTTCATCAACCACCACCCTATTCGGACTCTTCTTTCGCTCTAGTATCGCTGTCGAAAAATCCTTCTTCGCTCCCTTCCTGTCAACAATAACAATTATTATTAATCACAACCGAATCTAAAACAAAGTGAATCTGATGGAATTAAAAAAGTAGATTGTACAGTTCGGAAGATGAGGATGACATTCTTCGGGTTGGTTACTCATAATGAAGGAGGAAGAGGGTTGGTTGTTTGATTTGATTTGGGGGAATGAGAACTGAGATGGCCTGGGGAAGAATTTAATTTAAGATAGATTTGATCTATTTTTTTAAAACAATGATATAAAGCGGATGAACGGTGTAATTGTTTAGAGCCACAGGGATGATTTATGTAAATTTATGTAATTAATTTCTTATTAGAGGCTACAAAAGGAAAATTAGGCAAGTTTAGGGCTACTTTAGGAAAAAAAAAAGTTCGATGCCCACAAAAGGAAAAGGTGACAAATTCGATGCCTTTTCAGACAATTTGCCCACTAAAATCAGTAGAATAGATAAGGGCAAGTAGCCGTCTAATTAAGGGCCATAACAAACAGGGCAACACTACCCTTCAACCGCAGACAAGAATTCAGCTGACAAGAAAACTCATAAGATCAAAAGCTTTATAACCAAGCCCGCCACAGGCAGAGTAGTAAGCTACCTTCTGTCCCCAAGAAAAAAGTGAAATATCCAAGCCTTGCTTCACCACTTACAGAAGACAAAGACTTTGTACCACCCAAGTTAAATTTGGATCCAACCTGTAACATTT
This sequence comes from Chrysanthemum seticuspe, assembly GCA_019973895.1. Classification (NCBI taxonomy): domain Eukaryota; kingdom Viridiplantae; phylum Streptophyta; class Magnoliopsida; order Asterales; family Asteraceae; genus Chrysanthemum; species Chrysanthemum seticuspe. The sequence goes on along the minus strand of BPTQ01000001.1, from coordinate 125,398,655 downwards.
TTCCAATGTTGCCTTTAGACAGAGAAGAGTTCCAGTAGCATGGTTCTTTAGAGACTAACAAGTTAAAACACCTACCATGTATTCTTTAGAGACTTTCTGAGCCATGAGAAGAGTTCCATTAGCATGGTTCTTCATCCAACTTGTACTTTGAGGTTTACAAATTCCGTTCTTGAAATGCCTGGTAAATAATGTTGTCATGAAACAGTAAATAATGTTGTCAAAAAGGTTTACCAAATGATTTTAACCATCTACAGAAGCCACAACACACAAAATTTATGAATATTATAAATCGAAATTACGTTAAGTTTTAGATCTAAAAATCCATGGTAAGAACTTGTTTTCAGAATTTTTTAGATGTAACAAACACGTAACATAAAAATGTAATAAACGAACCTATAACACAAAAACCGAATCGGATGCAAAGATTATTGAAAAAGTGAACTTACAAAAAATCAAATAATGTAAATAGATGTGTTGATTGGTTTACCTCGTTCGGTGAATCATGTATTAAATGAAAAATAGCTTGGACGACTGGAATCAGAACGATTTTCAGGAGGAAAGGGGCAGAAATTTTTTAGGGTTTTGGTTTGGGATTCCAAACAAAGTATACCACTGGTTAAATAGAAGTAGTAAAAGTTTTAAAAAAGACCCTTTGATTATGGATATATTATAAGAAATGCCAAAAATTATAATCTGGTTGTGCATATCTAATAAAATCTGTGTAGATGCTATTGTATATGTGGTTTGTGCTTGTTTAGCTGGTTGAGTTTGGAGTTTCTATATCTAGGGTTGTTTAAATGAAGCTACTTGTTTAGTGTGTAAAGGAATGGTTGTTGGAAAGGTCGAGTCATTGTCACAAAATAAGAATTTGAGGATGCTTGAGCGTTGTAAAATCGCAAACGACCTTCTTAATATAGGAAATTTAGTCACAAATGCCTTGATTATATTATCAACAAATCACACTTGTGCAAGATTGGTTACATGCATTTGAGACTCTTAGAATGTTCCATCATTTGAAGTTCCATCGACTAGCTTTTGGGCGAGGCTCTGAGATCTCGTGTAAAACCTATGATGTGGTTATTGGGCGGTTAAAATTGTGTATCGTAAAAATAATGCCACAAAAGGTAGCTAGTTCATTGCATAATCTAAAAACATTGTGATGTAAAAAGCAATTTACAATAAGGGCATGTAAATTTTATTTTTGATGGACGTATGGAGTTGTGGGTATTTATAACTCACCATAAATTTGTTTAAGATACAGTTGGAGTCATTCTCATATCAATGAACGAACAACAAGTCGATATACAACAAGGGCTCACCATTATGAATATCAATATTAAGTTTGCGGTAATTTATGGGAACACGCACATTGTTTCGTTTCTTGTTGGTATAACGCAAAGTACACTAGCAAATGAAGTATATAGTAATATGACTTCATTTTATCACAAAACATTTTTGATCAAATTGATATAACGAGTAATATAAAAACCAAATCCAATACTGTAACCTTACTTTAGTTACTGTCCTCACAGGTTTTATCAAGCTACAACGAGTAAATTGATTGCTTTTATTCAAGACATATCTAGTAATATCTATGTAGATGCTAATTTTGCGTTAATAATACAATTAATTGACGAGACATATCTAGTAAAATCTATGCAGATACTATTGTCTAGGTGGTTTGTGCGTGTTTAGTTTGTTCGGTTTGGAGTCTCTATATCTATGGTTGTTTAAATGAAGCTACTTGTTTAGTAGTGTAGATGAATGGTTTTTAGAAAGGTCGAGTCATTATCACAAAATAAGAGTTCGAGGATGCTCGAGCATTATAAAATCACTAACAACCTTCTTAATATGGGAAAGTTATTCATAAATGCCTTGATTATATTATCAACAAATCACACTTGTGCAAGATTGGTTACATGCATTTGAGACTCTTAGAGTGTCCATCATAAATGCACATACAAGCATCTCTATCTAATTTAACTAAGCCTGATTTCTCGATCACCTTGTCCTATTCATGCAACTTATATCTCTGAAGCAATTTATCGGTCTAATCAGTTACAAACATGCAATAAGTGGTGTCAACTAATCTATGTGATTTACCTACGTTAACCCATCGGTCCTACGAAACCTACTATTCTCACGTGGTCACTTTATTGAAGAGCACTATACTAACTTAAGTATTTTCGCGTTATTTGTCTAACCCTGGGTTCATACTCCCAGAGTACTAAGGTCGAGCACACATAATCCGGATTTTTACCCCATCTCATGTATACTGATTATAGTGATACGGACCACCTACATAGCTAAAGAGTTACACTATGATGATCTAGACAATAAACATTAAATGTTATACAAGTAAACGAGTGTACTATTTGAATGGTAACCACATAAATTATATGAAACAATGCATCAAATATTAAATAAATTAAATAACAAAAACAAAGTAGTCATAACATGGCTAACACCCAAGGGTGTTAGCCCATAATGTAGGTAGCAAATACAAAGAAATTACAAATGATTCACCAATGAAATACATAATGTAATTAGCGTGGAAACCAATTGAACACTCTTTGTATGATGATATGAAACCTTCTCCTCTTGATCTACTAGCTTGTGGGACTAAAATCTTGGGTGAACTAGGCTGGAATTCGGCTGTGGTGGTGTGGAATGGTTTATTAAAACCTGTATGTAAGGGTTCTCTATATAGTGTTCTGTCCGGGGCATCGATACGAGGTATCCAGGATTTCATGAGTAGGGAATAAGAAAGAACAACATATACGTGTATATCTTTAAATATGGCGTATTCTTGAAGAGTGATACGCCGTATTCTTCACAAATCTTGACAACTTGAATTGGGGATAAGATTTTCAATATTATACGTCGTATGCCTTCAACGGTTGATTTGGGCTTTGACTGCAGAGCTTTAGATATAGGTATTGTCAGAGTTTAATACGCCGTATGTCTTTTAAATTACCAATAATTAGTGAATTCTTCTAGATGTTGATACGACGTATCTCCAGAAGTAGATACGTCGTATGCTCTTCATAATTTGCATATGGATTCTTCATTTATGCTCCAAATCATGTTGTTTTCTGTTTCTTTACCAAAATTGCTTCATAAATACTGAAAATTACCAAAGTAATGAATTAAGTATCAATTTAGACATTAACACATAATAAATGAGCAATAATTGTAGGATAAATGATAGGTAAAAGTAGTATACATTTGATGTTATCAACACATGTTCTTCTATTGCAATGCCACAATTAAATGAGTCCAATTAGCAATATCTTGCACATACCAACGATAAGACCTACTAGAAAGTAGAAAGTGCAGATAAAAGCATATTTACGGATTCAAATTTTGGGGGATGAATGGTGGCTAGTTATGTGGTGGCTAATGTGGACGAATGGTGCAAGTTTTGAAAAAAGTAAGGGTTTGATAATGTTGGTTGGTGGGGAGATGGTGATATGAAAGAGATAAGGTTTACTATATAATGGATATATTAGGTTATAAAATAAGCACATAACAAAAGAGTAAGCACATGTATATGCGGTGTATGGTAACCTGCTCCACGTAGATGTCGTCACGTCGGCCGGTCAGAGAGTACATGGAAGACATGAAATTCAAAAGTATAAGAATTTAAAAGAAAACAAATTGGCTACATAGAATTGTAAACAGTGACAAGTTAATTAGATGCATTCCCAAGCAATTACACCAAATTAAAATAATAGATAATTTTTTTAATAATTATCATAGTTTGCTTTGTCCCGTGCTTGGTGAGGTTTGAACATGAGACGCCCAAAAATTTCAAGCACTAATCACTAGGCCTCACCTCTAAGCTTCATTTATCAATAAAAAAAATGGTATACTTTCATTGCATCAAACATGTGATATTGCTAATCCACATTGACTAATTCATGTTGCTTTGAATCTTGTCCTAGCAAGGTATCAAACATGTGATTTCACTTACTCACATTGTTTATAATATTATACAACCACGGTAACAAACATGT
>BPTQ01000001.1:125351430-125362840 GCA_019973895.1 Chrysanthemum seticuspe | reverse complement strand
TTTGCGTTCTCCTCGACGAGAGCTTCGCAACGAGCTAAAGTATGTCCAAATTGGAATAGAAATGAATGAGATATCGTGTCTCAAAGTGAGGCACAAAATCTGGAAAACAAAAAACTATCCCACATCGCCTAGAAGAGGAAGTGGAGACTAGTTTATAAGGAAATCATAATATTGGCTATCAAATTCCTTTAGGTTGGTTATGCTCCCACTCCTACGTGCGCGCGCGCAGGGGGGGTGCAGAAAATGGGATTTCGAGCTAAAATGAGTTCGAAGCTTCTGAACTCATGCGAGCCCGCGCGACCTGCGGACACGAATGCAGCTCCGAAATCTCGCCTACGCGGGTATCTTTTTGCTGAGAATTACGGTTCCTTATTTGATAATATTCCAGAATATTCTGTAATCTATTTGAGGAATAGATTTAGACTTTCTGCTTAAGTCTTAACAGATATATGCAAATCGTGTTTTTAATATAACAGATATGCATATCGTTTATTTTCTGGCGTATATTCTATCTTGCTGAACAAGGTAGGTATTGCCTATAAAATAAAACGCAGCTCATTCAGTTTGATACATCCATAAACGCATCTCATTACGTGCAGTATCCAGCAGCCTCTTCGATCAGAAACACGCAAGCCACCGTGAATTTTCAGGCAAGTTTGTCAGGTCCGACTGTGCAACAGTATTGAGCGTTGTACCCTGGGAAACAGACGGCGAATCTGTTTTAAGGGAATCGTGTTAAACACGAGCCTCGTTCACGACCTTTACTGCTTTTCTTTAAATAACGTTTTATACTGTCTGTCTTCTGCTTCTACTCCTTTCTGTCTGCGTTTATTTACTGTTTTTACATTCTGTTATTTTATAATTATAATCTGCTTTATACTTTTAATAAAAGTGTACACCGTTTCCCACAAAACTTTACTCTATTATGATATAAGTATTAACACAACCATTTTCTCATTCAATTTTAACAACCACTTATCTCTTATATCCTTACAAATGGAACAGAAAAAATTATGTTGGAAATGATAAAAAGTAGGTAATAACATATAATGATAAGCTTGACCCTTTTTTATATGAGAAATATTCCATAGTGATGGCTATGAAAATGATAAAGAAATGCAATGCAAGAGATGAAGAAATTTGAACTGAGCATAAATTATGTGCTTCATTTTAAAGATTTAAAATCGTAGCAGCTGAAAAAACGCATCTACATCTCAAGTTGGTGAAGTTGGTGCATTAATTAGTATGTCATAGGAATGAAATATGAAATTATAAATACCAATTATGCCCTTTTGCTAATTTATAAAGATGAATGATCAAGATTACTTCTCATTTTTCTCAATCAAAATCTCTTATCAATCGATCCGGATTATATATATTAGTTTTCGAAGCCCGCCCAATGGGTGGGCATGACTTGTAATTTTTATTTTGATGGTGTTATTTAACGGAAGATTACTTTTAAGGATGTGGTCATGAATTGTAATTATGGTTTGATGGTATTTTGTTATTGTATTAGTTTAAGTTTCACTTAACGGTAAATTATTTGTAATGATGGATATTTCATTGTATATTTTTATTGTATTAGTTTACGGTTAAAAACTTTTTATTTCGTTTTATTTTGTTATTGTATTAGTTTTTGTTTGAAATTTTTTTAGGAAAATTTAATTTTTTAATCATGAAAATTAGTTAACCATTATTAATTATTATACTATTTTATAAAAAAACAATTTACAATTACAATTTGTTTATGAATATTGTAAAGAAAAATTAATTAATGAAATTAAGCTATAAACATATTAAATAATAACGTAATATAAACAGCCTCTTCGGGCAGCCAGAAACCGAACGGTTTCGGTTTTGGGTTCTATAAAAACCGAACATTTCTGTTCGGTTTCGGTTTTGGCCAAAAACCGACCCAAACCGAACCGTGCAGACCCCTAGTTGTAGCTATGGCAAAATAGTGGCTAACTTGTTCTTTTTGGAAACAGCGTGTCTCGTGTATGATGAATCCATTCAATTTCGACCCAAGATTAGCAAAAATGTTGAGAGATAAAAAATATTGTGCTTCTGAAATGCTACAGGTAATACATGTGTCCTGCCTCAAGTTTTTACTTAAGTCACACACAATAAATAATTCGAGATGAAAATTTTTTATGAGCTTTTGCTTTGCTTATTTGGATGAGAATTTACATAGGCAATCTTAATCTGGAATTCATCTTTTATTTATGTCTATGGCAGAATTATCTGAATGAAATGAAGGATAACATGACTGAGCAAGCAAATGAGCATCACTCTCACGTGCAAGGATGTTGAATGCTTTGGAAATGTAATTTCATTATAATATCTCTAGTTGAACTATTTTTGGCTCTGAGATCGACCATTTATTATGGTCGATCTCAACAGTTGGGTTAAGATATTAGTAAGTTATTGTCTCGTATTACTTTTTTATGTATCACAACTGTATCAGTCTGTAAAATTTTATATTTTCTGCAGATATATTATTAATGTTAGCTTTTAAGTTTTAACCCTGGGTGCCGCTAAAGCAAGCCGTATAATAGCTTTTGGATTTTAGAATTAGAATATATAATAAAAGCTAGATGATGCAAGAAATAGAATTTGACATTGCTTTAAGATATGAACTTCATTATGGCGAAATGCCTAATATGTGATCAAGTGACAAGTCAAGCAATTCAATCCAGCTACTCATAAATACAAAACCATTAGCATATTCTTTCTCATAAATAAATTAAAGTCTCATTAGTAGCAGTGCATCTTCACATTGAAACCGTCTTGGCCAACTTAAATTTAGTTGAGGAGTCGGAGCCCGTAGGAGCAGTTATCAAGTTTCCAGTACCAGACATGTAAAAATTGTTGTAATTAATTCTGGTTACTAAATCTGCCAAATGTGGAAATTGACTCGCATTCAGCTTGAAAGATATAATCCTGAGGAGGAAGGCCATGCAATCGTCAAATTGTTTCTCAATGCGATCTACTTCCTTCTCACATCTGTCTTTGATTGCAGAAACTGTTCCACTACTGGATAATGTCTGCTGGACCAAATAGAAGTCTAGTACTAGTCCAAGTATACTGTTGATCCAGCTTGCAATTAATGCCCACACCTTATCTGGGACTACAAAGCATTGACGCTGAATTGACAGTAAGTAGGCCTCGTGCACTTCAATCACTTCATCAAGAGATCCAGCTGCTGCCATGCCTTTACATAACTCGGGCCATGCACTGTGGTAGACTTTGTCCATAACATATTGATGAAACGCATCAACGAAATGAAGTAGTTTTTGCTCCACCAACAATATATACTTCCGGTTAACTGTCGTTGTGCCTCGTTCCTTCCACATCAATCTTCGAGTTTTATCAAGGACAAATTTTGCACGCTTGACCCTCAATAAGAAATTCATCACCTTGTTGTACTTGTTTAACGCCTCAACATTTGCAATAAGTTCAAGTGGCTAAGGGACCTTGTATGTGAACTTAAGTGAGTCTAGGTCATTGATACCAGCACAACTTTTACGGGGACTTGGCGCAAGAAGTGGTGTAGTCTGTTGAGCATCCCTATTTGTTAAAGACACAACTAAGGAATACGGCGAGCTAAGTATTGTCCTGTCAGCAGAGTTTCTAATTGATTCCTGTAAAACCGTGTTTAACTCAAAATCATCATCCCATGATTCTCCTTTGTCCAGATTATTATAAACCACTGTCAAGAAATGTTGTAGTAGATCACCAGAGCCTAACAAATATACATCACGCAAAACTCTTAACTCATCCATCAATTTCCAGTCATGTAGCAACTTTGACAGTATCTGATCGCCAATATGATCGACCTGCTTCTTGATGTAAAAACTAAGGCATTCTTGCAGAATTACAACAGGAAGTGGAGTAGATTTTGGTTCAACAATTTGAATCCAGCTGAGGACTTTTGACACAGGGGTGCTATTTTTCTGAAACGGTAAAAGCTCGGATGTAATAAGGTCCTCCTTAAAAGACGGGAGAATAGTCGGAAATGGAAATAATGATTCCACCACTTTGATGTCATGTTGAGAGCGAACGTTTTCAGCATCACCAAACGGAAAACCAGAGGCATAACTTGTTCCTTTAGTTGTGGTCCCACCGTATATAGCCTTTCGCAATTCCTCATCATTCAAAGGAGGGAGAACATAGTTGTTAGACAAGTTTAATGAATTCCAATCACTGGTGTTTGCTTGAAGGAGCTTTTGGCATACAATGATTGCGGGATTTTGAGGACAGAAGGAGCTAACACCAGAATCCACACTATCTCCTTTCCTATTAGCACCCTCCCTAGTTGCAGGCAGCGCATCAACCAAAAACTTGTACCAGATCTTCTCTGAGTAGTCATTGCTTGTATCATTACCTTGTAACTTCTCTGTCCCCGCATATGATTCATTTGCAGAAACAATTTTATTATTTTTCCAAAAGAACAGAGACATGTGATCTCCGTGACCCATAAGAGCTGTTAATGACAAACAAAATATCTCTGATAAGCTTAGCTGCATCATGCATCGTTGGCTCTCATATTAACGACAAGATCCCTTCCGTTTTGGCCCTTTGTTGACCTTATGAGGTAACTCTTGTCCCAGAATTCAGCCGCATCTATTGCAATCACTTTATTAGCATAAACGAACATCTCCAATATACCCTCAAAGATCCAGGAATCAAGAAGCTCAATATACGGCAATAAGCATCCAACAAACAGATAGAGCAGCATCCTGTATGAATCTTCCTCGCCACCTTGGACAAGGCAAGCATGGTTAAGTTTGTCATTAAGATTGAGTTCTAGTCCAATTTTATTTTAATAGTCATTTTACTTTATTGTACTCTTTATAATTCAGTTTAATTTTAGTGTAATGTTTTGTCTTTCAAGTTTATGAAATTTTTTTTATGTTCTTCATTACTGTTGCATTACATCCTTGTTCATTCAGGATTTAAGTGTTTGGAGTTGTCCTAAATTACATGTTATAACCTCAGTGAGTTGTAGGAAGTTGATTTCATAAAAAAAACACACCAAGTTTTGTTGTTCAAAAGCAGTTTCAAGGTTTTCTGCCCCATAAGGGGTGTTTGGCATAAAGCATTGTTTTTAAGTTTTGCATAGTTTTAGTTTTTAGCCCAAGTTGATTCAGCTTTATTTTAGTTAATGTAGTAGTTTCATAGTTAGTTTAAGTATTTTTAATCAGTTTCCATTTTTTTAAGTTGATATCCAAAGTTCCAATGTTTAAAGTTAGTTTAGACTGCCTAAGATTGATTCCATAGGATTTACATGTTTTTGCTTAGTTTTGGTTGCTTAATAAGGTCTTTCATACTTGTTTTAAGTTCCTAGTTCAGCACCATTAGGTACCAATTCCATTTTACCCATTTTCAAAAATTGCATTTACCAAAAATTTGTCCAAACAGCCTTTAGTTTTTGATTTTTCATTTCTTCATTTTAAGTCCTTTTTACCTGAAATTTGGTATGCTAAATATTTGGTTGCTATTATAGTTGCTGATATTTTTTATTAATTTTTTAAAATTTTTTATCATAGCTTTTTGACAGCCCCTTTAGAGCTGATTCTGTCACAAGAAAGTTGCGGATCTGCTGAAGTTTTTGATTTTTCATTTGTTCGTTATAAGCCCAAATGACCTGAAACTTGGTACGGATGATATTTGGTTGGTAATCTAGTTGCTTATATTTTTTATGTGAGCTTTTGAATAGCTTTGTTTTATTAGTTATTACATTATCATCTTATGATAAAAGAAACAAATGCTTATATAACTTCCTAACACTACCAAATACAAACTCATTCTCTATAATTTTAACATAATTTAAGAAGATGCATAGTATGATCACTGATCGATTAAAGGCTCTCTTGGAATATTTACTCATGAAAACTAAAACTGGCAAGAGCTTGGATCATCACTAACTAACTTATCAAAAAATATTTATAACCACAACTTAGAGATATAGAAATGTAACTCATGCATACCAATAAGCTAGTAACTGATGCATTACCATACTGAAGGGGCCCCTCCTATGAAGAGAATCTGAAGACGGTGACATGCTGCTCATTCTTGTCATATTACGAGAATGCAAATTTTGGTTTGGAACACCATCAGCATCTGCACCTTCCACATCACCAACACAGTTACATTCTGAACCAGGCCGAGGAGTAACATCTCTACTCATCGAACCAGAGTCATTCGTGACGTCCACTTGGAGAGATATGATGGGGCGACCTGTAATTCCCTGCACATTGCTTCGTCTCCGCAGCTCCTCCTCAGCGTTTAATAACTATTAATCATCACAGTAAGAATCCACTAATTAATAACTCTAATAAAAACATAGCAGATAACTTTTTATAACCATCACATACATATGCAATCACCTGTTTCAGCACTTGCTCCAATTTATGCTTTCTTTCATTCAAAATTTTCAACTTCTCTTCGATCTCTTTCTTCCTTTCCTCTTTCTCACTTAAAGTATTATCTTCAGGAGGCTGCAAGAAAAAATGTAACAATAATCACATGCAAATTCATTCCAAATTCACAAAAGCAATAACGAATGAGAAACATAGAAAAAATTCTCTGATACACTTACTACTACTACTACTATTACTAATCCTGTCCCATACTCCCATAAAAGTCAAGAAGCAAGAACGTTCAGGGACATTGTGGTACATGTGAACTTGTGTAGATGTGTTGTCCGTATATGATATTAACTCATTAAGGCTGAGCTAAGGGGGCCTAGAAGTTGGTTTCTTGAAACAATTGTTGGCAGACATGTTGCAAACCCATGTGCTAAAGGTCACGGTAGCACACATATTACGCTTGGTAAGATGTAGAGGTCGAGTGAATCGATGATTAAAAGAAAGGGCTGCAGTAAGGGTGTGTGTTTGCGCATGTATGCTTACTGACATGAGGCTCGAGGATAATAATAGTTGTGAATAATGATTATCCATAGATGTTGTAGAAAAGAGATAGCTTCAAGAATGCTCATGTAACCATAAGTCCATAAGTCTTAAAACACACCTTAGCTTATATTAACCCCACTGCATACTTTGTTATGATAAAACCTAGTGTCTGTGTATGCCAATAAAAAAATTGATAAGTTGGCTTTGAAAAGTCATATATATTTGTTTTCTATCTTCAACAAAAAAGTTGATCTTGACATAGTTTTATACTTTTATGAAAAACATTTACAGAATAAATAGAAATGTACAATTTAAGGGTCTAGAGTCGTATATAGTTTGATTCTTGATGTGACTCAAGTAAATGTAGTTTTACCTGGTTTGTTGTTGCAGTGATGATGCTGATTGGGAGGGTGAAACAGAAAGCAAGAACCGCTGCAAATATCAGTCCCAAAAATGCTGATTAAGTGCGAGGCTAAACATAAGTTACCTGATCAGAAGTATGTTATATAGTGGGACCGCACAAATAACCAACAACTATGTTACTTTAAATTTATGGAAAATGATTGGGAGGCCTAAAATATGTGACTAATTATGTGCCTAATAGATGTGGCAATAAATTATTGGTTTGTGAAGAAGCGGGTCCCCCTGTTGTCCCCAATAGGATGTTGACACATATGTTTAGGCATATTATTAGGCATACGAGTTAGGCATCCCAATCAATGCTCTAAATTTATATATGAAATTTTGATAAAGACATGCACCTTTACACCATTCTTATGCATAGATAGACTTGGATTGTGGCGCGTCACCTTTGCCGCTAAACAACAAACGTGTTAAAGACATGCACCTTTACACCATTCTTATGCATAGATAGACTTCTGATTAAGTCCCCGCGATATCTTGAACCCTTTCGCATTGGAGAAGGAAGTCCCTTTGAAGGAATCCTTGGAAGCTCATGCTACGATACTTGCTAAGAAGAAAGGTGTTAAAGGAAAGGCCATTTTGTGTGGCATTGGCGCCGCGCATCTTCCTAGGTCTGACGGGGTACCTGTTAGTGTTGCCACGGTATCCCGCCAACACTCTGATTTGTTGAAGAAGCTAAAGGAGGCGGGGGATGCTGCAAGCCATGTGGAGGGCTCATCTCTTAGGCGTTGTAATAGCATGTAGGTTATATCTTCGTTGTAAATATCATTTTGTAAGAACTCATGGTCCTTAATGAAATATTCCTTTTGTTGAATGTTTGTACTTAGCTATCCGCCTTTGAATAAAAACGTACTTGTTGTCTAATACTCAAACTGTTACACAAGCGCGAATAATATGTGGAGTTCATAATCATGTATGATCCATCCTACTTACAATATAATGTCTAAGTATTTTTTTAACATAATCGTGTATGGTGTGATATGCAGCGTACTGTAAATATCATAGTAAGGAGCCAAGAGTCTTGATTCCTGGTTTTGTTAAACGCGCATAGTATGCATTGTTGCGCATCCGTCGTGGAATGCGCATTTGAACTAATTCCAACGTCTTGAAAAAAGGTGTTTAACAAGGATGCATGATCCAATGTTGATGGGTTTGCAACCCTCTTATTCAACAAGTTGTTTAGTAGGTTTACTCATCCTTTACACCATCGTGGGTTGTAGTAGGTGCATGCACGCCGTGTAGGCAAAATATAATATAGCAACAATGTTGAGTCATAAATATTATGTAATTAGTAAAATGAAAATGTGTCGCGGAGTTAGCTAGAAACCACGACGTTTTATTAATACTTGCAAGTTTTTGTAAAAGAAAAAGAGAGACATTTTCGTAAATAAAACAGAATGTAAATACACGGATGTTTATTGAGCACTATACTAAAGTGCAGGGGTGTCCGTGCGCTGGGCCGTATCCGTTCCTAGAGATAGCATCGTTTGAGATTGCAGATGTTCCATGTGCGTGGTAGCTCACGGCCATCCATGTCACGCAGCTTGTAGGCGCCTTTACCTAATGCTTCAGTGACCTCATAAGGTCCTTCCCACTTTGGTCCAAGTTTTCCTGTATCTTCTGCGTGGCTCGCATAATTGGCTCGATATACGATGTCTCCGGATCTGAATGAAACACTTCGTTCTTTAGTATCGTAGTATTCCTTCATCTTTGACTTATCTCTCGCTTCGCATATAGCTGCGCGCTCGCGCCTTTCTTCCAACAGGTCCAAATCGATGCGCCGCTCATCATCATTGGTTGTAACATTAACTTCAGCAGTGCGAATAGTTGGCATCCCAATTTCTGCTGGTATGACGGCTTCTGTCCCATAGACAAGAGAAAAGGGAGTGTCTCCCGTGCTAATTTTGATTGAAGTTTGGTGCGCCCACAAAACATGCGATAATTCCTCGCACCAGTCCTTGAAGGGGTTGTCACAGAATTGTTTTCCATTGTCTGAGATGATTTCCCCAGGTAATCCGAAACGGCATACAATATTTTCTCAAACGAACCGTTTTACCTGATTTCCTGTGATTGTTACGACCGCCTTTGCTTCAATTCACTTGGTAAAGTAGTCTATAGCTACTATGAGGAATTTCAATCCTCCTGCTGCAACAGGAAAGGGACCTGCAATGTCGATGCCCCATTTATAGAATGGCCATGGCGACGTAAAAGGTGTTAGCTCCTGTTGTGGTTGACGTGGAATGGGTCGATGCCCCATTTATAGAGTGACTCAAGTAAATGTAGTTTTACCTGGTTTGTTGTTGCAGTGATGATGCTGATTGGGAGGGTGAAACAGAAAGCAAGAACCGCTTCAAATATCAGTCCCAAAAATGCTGATTAAGTGCGAGGCTAAACATAAGTTACCTGATCAGAAGTATGTTATATAGTGGGACCACACAAATAACCAACAACTATGTTACTTTAAATTTATGGAAAATGATTGGGAGGCCTAAAATATGTGACTAATTATGTGCCTAATAGATGTGGCAATAAATTATTGGTTTGTGAAGAAGCGGGTCCCCCTGTTGTCCCCAATAGGATGTTGACACATATGTTTAGGCATATTATTAGGCATACGAGTTAGGCATCCCAATCAATGCTCTAAATTTATATATGAAATTTTGTTAAAGACATGCACCTTTACACCATTCTTATGCATAGATAGACTTGGATTGTGGCGCGTCACCTTTGCCGCTAAACAACAAACCAGCTACGTCCCACAACCTATTAATTATAGCCGATTCAGAAGATGGTATATTCTTGTTGCAGCTTTTATAGCACCAACTTGTGGATACTCGAAATCGCCTTCTTGCATTATACTACCTTGGTTGTATACCTGGTCACCACCACATTTATGATACCCTTTGTTGGTCTCGCTTTCAATGAAATTCCTAAGTAAACAATACATGACATTTTAGATGCACCCAATGTCAGCCAATTTGTATTTTGACACGTTATTTAGATTACCTATCTTGACCCGTTACCCAACTGAACAACATGAATCAAGAGGGGAAAAAAATGTTGACCTGTGATTTCCTCCTAACACATAAATAAATTTCAATCATTGATAATACAAAATAAGTTGTGGTTTCATATTTTAAGACTGAACTTATTTTTTTGTGTCTGCAATAAACTTGTTGCTGCTTGATGGCCGTGAGCGAATCGTGGCGTTATTTCACCATCCAAATCAGACAATCCAGAGCTATGTCTAGAACACTGCTTTTTTACATTATGTTTGTTACGTGAACGCCCGCCCGCCCAATATTCTTTAGTTAATTTTCATATTAGATTTTTTTTCTTCTAAAACCGACAAAAAGAAGAAACACCTATGTGACAACCCGTACTTTCAGGTCATTTCTCGAAACAATTCATGCTTCACAATTTCAACATTTATCGTAAACTAGGTTTACGTGTTCCAAATTCGCGTAACCTTAATGGTTTAGCGGCGAATTCCTGATCATAACATCACGAACATTTCATATGGACTAAGTTTAGTCTACATTTCATTAACATCATTTGCATCACTTTAGTTCATTCATGACATTGCATTTCACCTTAAACACGTAAATTTTATATTAAATAAACGTTATCGCGTGAGTTATTATTTTGAATATTTAATCCGTTACTTCCAAAAATGATCCCGATATATTTTTATACTTACGTTTAGTTGATAAAAACTATATTTTTAGTTTACCTAGTGTTCTAAATTTATTTTGTATATAAATCGTTAAATTTATATTATTACGACGTTTTTCTTAAAAACTGCCTAAAATATTTTTAACATTTTTATGTAAGGAACACTTTAAACTCACTATATTGTTAATAGCACGTCAAAAATTCTTTTTGCAGCATTATTATATTTAAATTGCTAAATATATGTTTTATTTAAATCTTGTGATCCATTTGATTTTTATATCAAAAATAGTTGATTTGCATTCATATTTTTATATAGCCCTAGTAAAAACCTTCATTGCCTAATTTATAAGTTTTATTATTGAGTGCGCTATTGCAAATAAATTATATTTTAAATG
>BPTQ01000001.1:125275510-125348863 GCA_019973895.1 Chrysanthemum seticuspe | reverse complement strand
GATTAAAGTATCACGCTATACCTCAGTGTACTCACTCTTGTCATCATACCAGTTTATCAAGTGAGTTTTCATAGCCCCGTTTTACAAGTTTTTACATTATTTCAAACCTACGGGGGAGAATACATTGCACAACATTTTTATTACGATACCAAGTATGTTAAATTCATTTACATTGCTTAAGTTACCACGTTGCCAGTTAAATGTCCCCATTTCAATGCATGAGCCGTTAATTTTCTAGAAGCGTGTGTGAGTGGATAGATCTATCGAGGGTGACGCCTCCATCCGGGTTGGTGAATCCCAACTAGTAATACGGATGCATTTCATTTAATAACATTATTGAGTTGTCTGGCAAACACTCTTTTGGGGCCTACATTATGAACAGTCTCGTTTCGGTGTCATGGGCTTAAAGCAATTGTAACATTTTTATGTGACATGATTGTCATACCTGTAACATTTTATGTGACATGATTGTCATACCAGATCTATACTTGCGTAGTCGTATAAAACATTTACATAAACCTATGATTTCTCACCAACATTATTGTTGACCCGTTTTAGCAATGTATTTTCAGGTAACTAAGGCATACTCATCATGGCATGGTTAAGGAACCTTTTGAGTCGCGGCGTCGACTTATATCATTGTACATTATGGCATTTTCTTTTAAAACCATCGTTTGGACTTGTAGTATATTTATATTTCCGCAAACTTTGTAAACTTTTGGGACCTATGTTGTAACTCTGAACGCTTTTGTTAAATATCAAACGATGTGTTTTTAAAACGACATTTTAGGTCGTTCAATATAACTGTGATTGTGGTGCTATGACAGTCTATCCCCAGGAATTCCATTCCGCTGCAAAACAGGTAAATTGGGGGTGTGACAGATTGGCATCAGAGCTTCGGTTATAGAGAACTAGGTTGCATCATTGACCCTAGACTATAACTACATCATCATAGCATCTCATCATTTCATCATAAATACATATTCACTATACGTGCGGTTTTATACGCACATTTTACGAGTTATTTACTTTCATTTCGAAATCGATTGTCACATAGATGCCTTCAAATACCCATCCCATTATACTCACATCACTTTGACATGGAGAATGCCTTGTCATTTCCTATCACAATTTTAACATCAGTTGACCCAACACCGATAACACCAGATGATGACACTGAGACCTTTTAGCAGGACGAAGTTGCAACTACACCATCACGATCACTATTGATTCACTGTAGGATCAGGACAATTTTTATCACTCAGTTGGGACAGATCATACCATTGGGTAGAACTTATAGGCTTAGTCCTAATGAACCTATTTTCTTAACTCACCACAAGGATTCCATTATCATCATTGTCATTATTTTCATCATCATTATCATTTCGAGCACCATCCGTACCATCACATCTCATACACGATACTCATACACCTGACTTGCAGCTTGGGAAGCGTGCATGATTTGACACACCATTACCATCTACCACTAAGACTATAGACACTACACCATCTCATAGGTTTGAGGACTGTGAGAGTTCTAGGGCTATTGTTGCTAGACCGCCTACTACTCCTACACTTGAAACACGATTAGACCACCAACAGGAACAGATAATAAGTACCTTTCTAGCTAATGTAATCTTTATCATTTATTATCTCTACGATAATCACCACCTTGTTTATTTCATTCCTTACTCCAATTGCCCAATTTACCATCATTTCGCTACGATACATCCCTGTCTTACTAGGGGTTAGGCCAACTTTAATTTTTGACCAATTAAGAGACTATTACTACTCGACGAGGTTCTCCCATGTATCCTACAAACCATTCCTCAAATCATATTTCAAGTTATTTTGCTACCCTTTCATAACATTATTTCACTTAAATTTATTTCGAGCTATTTTATCACCATCTTAGAAACGTTGTTTCACAAAGTTTTAACGCAAGTTGTTTTATTACCAACTTATCAATTGGTTTCAGTCGTTTTATCAACTATTTAATATCTTCATGCGAAACGATTTTCATGTTACTTTGAAAAATCATTGAGCCATTATCTTACAAAACAAAACGTTGAATACCATCTAAAACTTCGGAGGAACATAATATCATTTCAACAAAAACAAGCATCACATCATTTGTCCTTGATTATACATGGCCTGATCACCTATGTATAATTCAGGAAGAATTATGTCATGAAAGTAACAAGCATCATTTCAAATCTCCTAAAACAATTCTCATTTAAAAGCAAAGTTTTATAATCAGATAAATCGTGCATAAACATTTCTTTTTGTTAACACTCTATAGATGCTTACGTTATTTATCTCTCACTCAACCGATAAGTTAGGATTTGACGAGTGACGTTTTAGGAAAGACTTCCTATACCATCTGTGAGGAGGATTCCTCGATACAAGAAAACAATGAAAGGATTTTGGAATTTTCAACTAGGGCTAGAAGTAAGTAGCGAGACGTTTCAAAACTCAACAAAAATCTTAAGACATCACGAGACATTCCGAACCACTATTTTGGATTAGAATCCAAACTCTATCATTCCAAAAGTACTAGCTAGACCGAGTTATGAGATTTAATACGAAGCGAATACCCACGAAGCAACACTATAGGGATATACCAAGTCTTCTAACTGAGGCTGTAGAACATCCTGTTAAACGTGGCCTCAACAATATGTGAACTTCCCTACAATGAGTGTCCCTTAAAGGAAAATTTGGTTAAATTAAGGTTATCGATATAAACTTCCCCTAAGGCATTGTGTTCTCTAGAAATTCCAAGTAACCTCACTTCCATATCAAGAGATGCCACAGGTTTGAACATGTCGGACAATCAATGACTCCCCATCTACAAGTGAAACTAGAACAAACATTCTTCGACATAGTATGAGCTGATATCTATTTTCTTGCTAGCATGATAGCAATATAAGAGAGGAATTATTTTAGAAGTACTCAATATTGAAACAAATCTTGAAAATCAACCACTACATCACCTCACTTAAATATTTAAGGTTTGTGACTTTACTACATGGAGCATGGAAACACTTCGTTAATCAAACAATAAACATTTTAGTCATAGAGACTAAGCACCTTAGGCAAGTTAGACTCAGGTCATGACATTCGATAGGACTAGAAACGCGAGGAATCACAACTGTTACCTATAATCTATTCTTTTCAATAAGGTCCTTTCCGACAGATTTAACATTTTGAAAGCTAACACGAGACACGTGGTATCAATTCCAGTTGTACCTATTATAAGCTATTCGATTCACCTTAGACTGCTGACAGTCATGTCAGGATTTCCATGAAACCTACTAGGACATGATTACCGCCTACTATCCTCAGCTCAATGGTTAGAGCTAGAGAGTAATTTCCACATTAGATAATATGCTCAAGCCAGTATGACTTTCCAGAAATGGTTAGGCAAAACATTCTCCATCGACAAGTTTCTTTGCAACAATAGTTAGCTCATGAACATATTGACTACACCAATTGAGGCACTGTAAGGTTGAGGTATCAATCACTTATTCAAGGATTAAAATCAGGAAAGTCCAATTCATAGGTCCATAACTCATTCAGGAAACAAGCAAAGAAGTCATACAAATCAAGAATCAGTTACAAGTAACAACATATAGCTAGATAAGCTACATCGTTATACGATGCAAATTTTGGAAATATGTCCCATAAGCTGCAAACCATTAGAATTTCAAGTTGGCAACAGAATCTAGGTTCGAAATCTTGCCTTGGAAAGGCGTGGTGCGATTCAGAAAAACATTGAACGAACCGATACGACTCATATATCCTCACCTTTCACCGACAACACCGTGAGACCTAACAACGATTGAATTCAGGGACTGAATTCCTTTTTGGATGGGCGAATGTGACAACCCGTACTTTCAGGTCATTTCTCGAAACAATTCATGCTTCACAATTTCAACATTTATCGTAAACTAGGTTTACGTGTTCCAAATTCGCGTAACCTTAATGGTTTAGCGGCGAATTCCTGATCATAACATCACGAACATTTCATATGGACTAAGTTTAGTCTACATTTCATTAACATCATTTGCATCACTTTAGTTCATTCATGACATTGCATTTCACCTTAAACGCGTAAATTTTATATTAAATAAACGTTATCGCGTGAGTTATTATTTTGAATATTTAATCCGTTACTTCCAAAAATGATCCCGATATATTTTTATACTTACGTTTAGTTGATAAAAACTATATTTTTAGTTTACCTAGTGTTCTAAATTTATTTTGTATATAAATCGTTAAATTTATATTATTACGACGTTTTTCTTAAAAACTGCACGATAATTGTTATATCACTCAAATTTCACAAGGAATGTATTTTTACAATTTTTATAAAATCATTATACTCTATTTTGATCTATTAAAAATTTACTTGTACCAAAAAGCTACCATTTACCTTACAAGTTAATTATACCTACACATTTTACTTATACACTTTATCAAATTTTACACAATATATAATTAAGAAAAGAAAAAAAAAAAAAAAAAAAACAAAATATCTTCAAATCCCTCCCCCCTTGGCTGACCAAGGGGGAGGGTGGCATTAAATTGGGTATGGTTTTCTTGATTGCTTAAAATGATACTCTACATAAAGTCTTACTCAATTATTTTCACTCATTCCATCTCATATTCAAGTGTTAGAAAATTGTTTCTTCTCTCTTTTGGTTCTCCATCAAAACCGGCCATAGAAGGTTTTTACAAGGGATCACAAAAGTTTTTCTCAAGCTCAAGTATTTACAATCTAGATCACACTCTTAATAAGGTTTTGAAATAAAAACCTAGAGTGTTTAGGCTAAACCTTGTTCTTTGCACCTCATCATATTAACTTGTAAGCATATCATTTATATTTTTCATCTTTCCTTTTCATTTCATAAGTATCTCTTCATTTTTGGAGCAAACATGCAAGACTTATGTTGATTTATACCATTTTTACATGATTTTTAGAGTTATATATATATAAGGTCATCCTATAACTATCCCCCTTGGTATATGTTGGTCTTGATGATGTTTAGGAACCCATGACACCCTAAGAAGGTGTATGGTAGGATTAGATTAGTTTTGGAGTTGATTTGAAGGGATTGGAATAAGTTTAGTACGAGAAAAACTATTTTTGATAAGTATAAAAAGTGATCTGTCCTTATTTTGATTTTCTGGAAAATCCGACAGTAGGCACGAATTTTTGGCCTTGATATTTAGAAAATATACTTTAAAACGAATCCGTGGCCGCTTGAACGGATTAAAACGGAGTTATAACGAAGAAGTTATGAATTTTTAAAGTTTGACGACGAAATATATTTTTTCAGAAAATTTCAGCAAAGAGTTTTTGTTTTGTACGAGTCAAAAACGAGCCTTAAGCTTCATAAATTATTTCGACTTGTCAAAAATATATTAGTATACTTTGATACGAAGCTAAGGACATATAATACGTAGAAAACGGATTTGAAACGACAAAGATATACACGTTTTCATAAAATTTCCGTAACTATATTTTTAGAAAAACTATATTAATTTTACGAGATAAGTGTTACGGTAACTACAACGACCATGTTGAAGGCAGTTTTTAACTATGATGTAGAACTTTTTGTAACGAGATGTCTTCTAATGAAATTAAGATCACCAAGCATATTTTCTAAAACGATCAACCGTTTGTATAGCGGAGTTGTAATAAATTAATTACGGTTGTTTAAACTTTGCCGAAACTCACTTTTTACACAACAATTAGACAAAATCACCATCTTTAACCCTTATTATCTTTATGTTCGAGACCTTTATGTCGAAAACTCCTGAACTGAAACTTTTAGATTTTGATACAAGCTTGCCAAAACCGTCGAGTTCGTTTCCTAACGATCGACGTACACCATTTTACGACTAGTTTTTCAAAGCCATTTTTGTCACTTTCAAGAAATTTCCGACGACATGATTTTACGACGAAAAGTGAAAATTTCACAATAAATCATTACGAAACCATTGTAGGATGACATTTTGACGTAAAAACTTGTAAAGTGATTTAAGAATGGTCAAGACGTCAAAAGAGTATTTTCGACGATAAGTAATATTTTTCAAAACTCGCAAATGGTATAAATAACATACGAAATGCATGCATAGCATTACATTGCAACTCATTACATATCATATCATTCGTAATAGGTCCAGATTCAAGTTTCCCGCTATACCTCAGTGTACTCACTCTTGTCATCACACCAGTTTATCAAGTGAGTTTTCATAGCCCCGTCGTACATGCTTTTAATTATTTTCAAACCTACGGGGGAGAATACATTGCACAACATTTTTATTACGTGAACACCAAGTATGTTAAATTCATTTACATTGCTTAAGTTACCGCATTTGCCAATTGAAAGTCCACATTACCTGAACATGAACCGTTAATCTTAGAAGCGAGGGTGAGTGAATAGATCTATCGAGGGTGACGCCTCCATCCGGGTTGGTGAATCCCAACTAGTAATACGGATGCATTTCATTTAATAACATTATTGAGTTGTCTGGCAAACACTCTTTTGGGGCCTACATTATGAACAGTCTCGTTTCGGTGTCATGGGCTTAAAGCAATTGTAACATTTTTATGTGACATGATTGTCATACCTGTAACATTTTATGTGACATGATTGTCATACCAGATCTATACTTGCGTAGTCGTATAAAACATTTACATAAACCTATGATTTCTCACCAACATTATTGTTGACCCGTTTTAGCAATGTATTTTCAGGTAACTAAGGCATACTCATCATGGCATGGTTAAGGAACCTTTTGAGTCGCGACGTCGACTTATATCATTGTACATTATGGCATTTTCTTTTAAAACCATCGTTTGGACTTGTAGTATATTTATATTTCCGCAAACTTTGTAAAATTTTGGGACCTATGTTGTAACTCTGAACGCTTTTGTTAAATATCAAACGATGTGTTTTTAAAACGACATTTTAGGTCGTTCAATATAACTGTGATTGTGGTGCTATGACAGTCTATCCCCAGGAATTCCATTCCGCTGCAAAACAGGTAAATTGGGGGTGTGACAACCTATAACCATGAAGCAGAAATCAATTGAATACAAAATTGAAATCTAAAAAGATATACTGAGATAAACAGAATGGCGTAAAAAAATAAGAAAGTTTTATTCACCATGAGCCTAGACATTCATAGATCCCCCACGCTCAGTTTATGTATCATAGGCCAACAAAGGGTGATGAGAACACACATGCTGCAGTTGATCACGGGTCATTTTAGGCACAGGTCGAAACAGCCAGGCCAAGTTGGCATGCTAACAGTTTCTGTCCATTCTTCTTACATAAAAAGAATGCATAAATTATATTTACAAAAACAATATGTTATAAAAATAATAATTGTAAAACTTTAAACATAACGACGGGGTTGTTTACATTGAAAATATTCATTGGGCGTCTCTTGACCCATTTGACCTGTTTCCTTTTCAGCTACATTCCTTAATTTGACCTAACCCAAATAAGCTCATACATAAGTCAATTCGTCAAATTTACAACATCTAAGTCAAATCCTTAGAAATTTGTGTTGTGGGTACACGAGTCATGTAATTTGCAGTCCAATGATTGAATCAAAAAACACAAATTATTCTCACCTCTTGGAAACTCAACGTGTCATTGTCTTTCATGATCACTGGTGAGAATAAGTCATATACCACATTTAGACAATCTGCTGTTGGTGTGGCCACATCCATGACATATGAAAGGTATCTGAACAACAAACATTTATATTATAAAATCGCCCATGTTTAATTATAATGATATGGATATACATTTCGAAATGAAACACACCTGAGCTTGGTATATGCATCATATACCCCATAGTAAGAAGCAAATTTAGTTACCAACCACCTCCATTGTCCATGAAGCAACAAATTCTTTTGCTTAAAATTTTGGGCTTTCATTGCTGCCTCTAAAACAGAGTCATAAGCTATCGTTTCAGCAACTATACCACACTATAAAAGAGACAAATTAAAGATACGGTATTAGTAATTCTCACAGGTGTAATGTTTGCCAAAAAAGTTAGAAATCGTTATATTTAGTTTACCTTAACATTGTTATTCTCATCTGCACTGCTTGAATAGTGTATATTCAGTTGTATTTTTCCGACAAGCTAATGATCCGGTTCATGGTATATTGGCCACCAACGAACCTTATCGCTCTATAATAATTTTTTCTTTATCAGACATCTTAAACATATGAATAATAAATTCATTATAGTATTTAACCATACCAGATCATCTGCTATATCTACCAGCTGAGCAACGCCATGCCCACAATATTTTCCTTTCGAATCAACAACTTCAATAATCAATTCATCTCTCAAGCCATCTGGCAGACTGCATTTGAATAAAATATTATATATTAATCATTTATATTTTGCTAGATCAAGAAGGAAAGTATAGGGAGGATGCACGGGTGCACGCACAATACATGTGTTTCACTGGATCCAGCTTGCATCCTTGCTACATCAGCATCGGACGAACTTTTTAATTTCAATGAACATATATACGTTTCTGCATTGTCATTCAAAAAATAAGTTAACAGCAGAAATCTGAAAAAAATGAAACTAAAAAAGTATAGATATATTTTTACCTTGTACTGCTTCATAAGGTGTTGAAGTATTATGCAAACTTGTTATTCCAACTTTAACGATCCCTGACACATCTTTCAAATACCGTGTGCCAAAATGTAAATATGCCAAACTTTAATCTGAAAGTGATCCGTTAGGAGAAATAACCGGTGCCACTCGAACTCTACTTAACGCCTCCCATTCTGAATAAACCCTTGCTTTCATGAATGACAAACCGCGATTCAACTTTTGCAGCTTCTCCACTGAAGGGTTTTTTATTGATTGAAAAGTGCAGCCGATAGGTTGATCCGAGACCAATTTAACTTTTCGTACTAAATCAAAAATAAGAAGAAAAAAATAGAAATCAGATATGCATACCATGAAATGTGAATTAAATTTTGATATAAGACTATAAATCATACCTTGAACTCTTATCTTTCCACATGTTTACAGAACATGATGTGATGAGGCCGACTCGATTAGAACTGGAACTTAAAGTAAAAACAGCATAGACTACCATTGAAACATTTAGAAAAACCATACGGTCGGAAACTGAATTCACTAACCTCATTATAGGTGGTTCTTCCCTTGCTTTCCACTTTCTCACACACTATGCATATCAACATCAAAACAAAGATTAGCGGACAAATAACCTCGGTTTGGAAGTCTACAATAACACATATAATAATTTGCATGGTCAACATAAGAGTGGACAAAGAGCAAACCTTTCATGCTAAACTGTCGAAGTCCTCTATTGCCTTTATCAGATCCAGCTGCACGTTGTACTCGTTTCCTTTTATTGCTACTGTTTAGAGTTACTCACTAGTGAACTATTAAAGTATAGCTAGGATCATCAAAAGGGAACTATATTTAACAACAACCAATACACCGCGAACCATATTTAATAACAACCAATACACAATCATCTAAATAACATGTTTCAGAATACCATTACTTTGTTGATTATCACCATGATTTTCTTGTTGATCATGGGATTCCTCATTATGGACAACTAACTGCATGCAGAACCCTAATTAATGAATTTAATTGTAAGTTACATTACATAAGCAGGTCATTGTGAGAAAACACAACCAATCAACATTCTTATACACATAATACATAAATGTTAAACAACACTCTAAGAAAATATCAGAATGATTACTTGGGCATGTTCTGAACATGCCCTAACTTCTTTATTCGTGTATTGCTGCAATCTTTTGCTTTAGGGTTTTTTTTAAGAGATTGATGATGGTTGTTTTAAGCAGATGTTGAGGTTCAATTGAATGGAGGAAGAATGTGTACCGAATTTCTATAGGCCTGACATATTAAATCTAATTTAGGGTTAACTATATTTAAGAAAAATACATGTATACGGTTGGTTTCATAGGTTTATAGATTTGGACTTGCAAGATTTAATTCAAAACATTGTGTTGGTCTAGTTGTTATCATGTTTCTTTGTAGACTAAGAGACCCAAGTTCGATCCTTGCAAGGCTCCTTTTTATTAAAATTCTGAAATTTACATAATATTTAATTAAATTAAAAAATTATTGCCAATTATAGGCATTTATAGATTATAATATGCAACATAATTATCAAAATAACTTGTTGCCTAAGTGGTAAACACACAAGTTATTTATACTAATCCTACAAACGACCCAAGTTTGAATCTCACCATGATCATTTTTTATTGGATTATGTGGCATTAAGGTGGCATTAATGCCAAATGCCTCCTGTGTTCTTATGGTGAAAACTTTAAAATGAAACACAATAGGCACAAATAGTAATAAGACACATGGCATTTTTATTTAAAAGAAAAACAAAATTATTTCATATGATTTAAAGGATATTTTGGGTAACTAAGCATTTCCTAGTTTTTCTCAAGCATACATTCATACGGTTTAGGGATGAGCATTGTTGATACAAAAGTTGGGCGTTCCTTATTTGGACTCCGGTTCCCGTATCAATTGGATCTTGATGCTTGAGACCTGCGCACTAAGTAAACAGAAAACACCGTTAGGCTTATCGTGGGATTGTCTCCCACGATTATCCTCTGGCGTGAGAGTAAGTAATCGGTTTTTAGGGTCTTAGTTGAGAGTTAGGGTTGTAGATCGTACCTTTTAATGAGGTCTGGGATGCCCTTTATATACACACGAAATCCTTATTGGTTTCGTGTTCCCCAACCTTCGGCGTATCCCTTGCCTAAGTCGGTTGGCTAATGCATATCCCATAAATAAGAGATATCCAATATCAAGGTCATAAATAACTTTGAGTTTGGGCCTTCATGAGCCCAAACTGTTATCGGATCAGCCCAGTCGTGTTGGGCTCGCTAGTAGCGGTTATTGGTCGGGTTCGTGACCCGAGTGCGGACTATACGTCATCATGTCCCCCCAGTCTAGTATGCGCAGGGACTACCTGCGGATGCTAGACTAATAGTTGTATACCATAAATTCATGGAAGCGTAGCGGAGAAGCTAAAAGGTTCCCTGTCTTGAAGAATACACGGTGAATCTAGTCACAATATTTCAAATGCACACCTCGTAAATCGTGGGAAAGTAACTGAAAATATGTCACGTCAACATATCCTATCCACACATTTAGAGATAGTGGAGTCCACGTGTCGATCATCGCGTGGATGTAAAAACTTATATAAACCTCCACCTCCCATTACTGTGATTATCACAGTAAAAATATTTCCGCCATTGTTAAAAAAGCTCCAAACTTTCAACCAAGAAACCCTTAATATTCCAAAGGTAACCGCGCGTGCGCTTCTAAAACTGTATCATGGTCCGTGGTTTGACTGATTTTACTTCTGACATGACCGAGGATGAACTTCGCGAGTTCACCTCGGATTATTATATTCCACTCGTGCTGCATCCGGTAGTCCCTGGCCGCGCAGGCGTCAATAGCGGATTTCCCCGAAGGGAAGGTAGGGGTATACACGCGCTTTTTCGAATGTGTGAATCAACGCGTGCCTATATCCTTATTCCTGTGCGACGTATTAAACTACTATCGTCTGCACATATCCCAGCTGCACTGTATATGTGCGGCAAAAATAACAAACTTCGAGGTTAATTGTCGTTTATTGGCGATTAACCCCACTATCTACCTGTTCTGCGCGTTTTACCACACAACGTGGTCAAACGGGTGGGTCTCGTTCGCTAAACGCGCAGGGAGGCTGCAATGTTACGCTGATAAACTGGACGCGCTTAGGAACTGGAGGGAAATTTTTTTCTGGGTTGATAAGGCGTTATTTCCCTGGGACTTCGACTTCTATACCCAGGGTTCGCTGCCAAAGGATGAGCGCCCCCTCCCTGGAACATATAGCGCGGAGGATGCAGAAACGATAAACACCAATCGTCTTCCCATCAATTCCTACCCCGAGGAATTTTTGGTGCATATGGGCATCAGTCGTAACTACTTTGGTAGACCTGATGAGGTGCCCATCTTCTTTGACGTGGATGGCCAGGGTGGGTGCTCGTCCTTTCGCATTCCTTTGCTTTATTAATGTGAGCCTTTCTTTTCATCTTTGTACTTTTTGTAACCTGTTTGTTGTTTGTCTTCTGTTGCGCAGAGATGGATCTATTCGGAGTTGTACAATTGACGAAGCCGTGCCAGGTTACTGTGGGAGCGCGCCCGTCGAGAGAGAGGAGGAAGAGCCCATTCTAGAAGCTACAACGGGGCGTACCCTAGAAATGGAAATGGGAGAGACGGGAGGTAGTTCCTCCATCGCGCTAGAGGCGACCCCTCTACAAAGCGTGCCTAGCCCCCAGGTACCTTCTCCATTAGTGGAGCCGTCACACATAGATGTGGCGGAAAGTATGGAAGAGGAGGAGGAGGCAAGCCATGGATTGAAGCGTAAGAGAGCGCTTGGAGGCGATGGTGCAAGCTCATCCAGGAAAAGGCGTCCTGTCATTCTTGACGTGGAGTCGTCATCAAGTGACGTTGCATCTGCCCCCCTTCAGCTGATACTGCTGCTTCCCAGTAAGTATTATGTTTAAAACCTTTATCAGCATTCCCTTTTTATATTATGCAACAATCGCTAATTTTCTCTTTTTTTTTTTTTGTGCAGTAGTGAGCACTCTAGAGAGTCGCCCTCCAAGGCTAGTCCTGTTCGCGCTGAATCTTCTAAACCTAAGAGCCAAAGCGCTGAGCCATTGGCATCTGGGGATGCGCCAATGGATCAGCTTGTTGAGGATCTGGTGTTGGCTGCTGCGCAGCAAGCTTTGTTGGTTGCGCAGCTAAAGGCAAGGCATTCTGGCGAAAGTAGCCAGAGCGTGCAAAAGGACCAGCAGATTGCGTTGCTAGAGGCACGTTTGGCCAGTGCCCAGGTTGAAGCCGAGGCAATGAGCTCGTATGCCCAAAGACTTGCTGAAGAAAAGATGTCACTGCTTGAGCCAAATAAGTTAGGAGCGTACTGCGTCAACGGAATACAAGGCTTCATGTCTTTAGGCGTTGAAATATCTGGAAAAGGGGAAGGAAGAGTTGTTCTCTCAGTTAGGAGATTTTGCTGCAACTGTGGGAAGCTCGCTGGAAGAGCAAGAGATGAAGTTGCGCAAGCTCATCATTGAGTATGATGAGCAGCTGTATCCCCAGCTTGTGTCAACGATTGCTGAGCGCAGGTGGCTTATCAGCCACGGTCTGCGCCTTGCTGCCCTCAGTACCCTAGAATCTCGAGAGGTAGTAGATGCATTTGGAGGGGTTGTGCAGTGCTCGTTGGCGTGTGGCAAGGCAGAAGCGATAGAGGAGCTTCAAGAGGGTGGTCTATTGAAGGTTGTTGTTGATAAGGTGCATGGTTATAATGAGCACGCGTATGATGACCTGGTCGCTGCTATGGGGAAGATGAAGCTGCTGGAGCTTCCTCTAATTGCGCAGTTGGAGCGAGACCAGTATTATCCCATAGGGGTAATTATGGAGGGACTAACCTTGGCCCACCATCGTGCTGAGAATGCAGAGGCGCTGCCCGATTATTATTTGAAGCCTGATGAGTCCCAGCTGCAGGTGCCTGTTTTTGCCCGCCCCCGCGATATCTTGAACCCTTTCGCATTGGAGAAGGAAGTCCTTTTGAAGGAATCCTTGGAAGCTCATGCTACGATACTTGCTAAGAAGAAAGGTGCTAAAGGTCACGGTAGCACACATATTACGCTTGGTAAGATGTAGAGGTCGAGTGAATCGATGATTAAAAGAAAGGGTTGCAGTAAGGGTGTGTGTTTGCGCATGTATGCTTACTGACATGAGGCTCGAGGATAATAATAGTT
This sequence comes from Chrysanthemum seticuspe, assembly GCA_019973895.1. Lineage (NCBI taxonomy): Eukaryota > Viridiplantae > Streptophyta > Magnoliopsida > Asterales > Asteraceae > Chrysanthemum > Chrysanthemum seticuspe. The sequence goes on along the minus strand of BPTQ01000001.1, from coordinate 125,334,980 downwards.
GTGAATAATGATTATCCATAGATGTTGTAGAAAAGAGATAGCTTCAAGAATGCTCATGTAACCATAAGTCCATAAGTCTTAAAACACACCTTAGCTTATATTAACCCCACTGCATACTATGTTATGATAAAACCTAGTGTCTGTGTATGCCAATAAAAAAATTGATAAGTTGGCTTTGAAAAGTCAGATATATTTGTTTTCTATCTTCAACAAAAAAGTTGATCTTGACATAGTTTTATACTTTTATGAAAAACATTTACAGAATAAATAGAAATGCTTTTAAATGAACCAAAAAACATTATACAATTTAAGGGTCTAGAGTCGTATATAGTTTGATTCTTGATGTGACTCAAGTAAATGTAGTTTTACCTGGTTTGTTGTTGCAGTGATGATGCTGATTGGGAGGGTGAAACAGAAAGCAAGAACCGCTGCAAATATCAGTCCCAAAAATGCTGATTAAGTGCGAGGCTAAACATAAGTTACCTGATCAGAAGTATGTTATATAGTGGGACCGCACAAATAACCAACAACTATGTTACTTTAAATTTATGGAAAATGATTGGGAGGCCTAAAATATGTGACTAATTATGTGCCTAATAGATGTGGCAATAAATTATTGGTTTGTGAAGAAGCGGGTCCCCCTGTTGTCCCCAATAGGATGTTGACACATATGTTTAGGCATATTATTAGGCATACGAGTTAGGCATCCCAATCAATGCTCTAAATTTATATATGAAATTTTGTTAAAGACATGCACCTTTACACCATTCTTATGCATAGATAGACTTGGATTGTGGCGCGTCACCTTTGCCGCTAAACAACAAACGTGTTAAAGACATGCACCTTTACACCATTCTTATGCATAGATAGACTTCTGATTAAGTCCCCGCGATATCTTGAACCCTTTCGCATTGGAGAAGGAAGTCCCTTTGAAGGAATCCTTGGAAGCTCATGCTACGATACTTGCTAAGAAGAAAGGTGTTAAAGGAAAGGCCATTTTGTGTGGCATTGGCGCCGCGCATCTTCCTAGGTCTGACGGGGTACCTGTTAGTGTTGCCACGGTATCCCGCCAAGACTCTGATTTGTTGAAGAAGCTAAAGGAGGCGGGGGATGCTGCAAGCCATGTGGAGGGCTCATCTCTTAGGCGTTGTAATAGCATGTAGGTTATATCTTCGTTGTAAATATCATTTTGTAAGAACTCATGGTCCTTAATGAAATATTACTTTTGTTGAATGTTTGTACTTAGCTATCCGCCTTTGAATAAAAACGTACTTGTTGTCTAATACTCAAACTGTTACACAAGCGCGAATAATATGTGGAGTTCATAATCATGTATGATCCATCCTACTTACAATATAATGTCTAAGTATTTTTTAACATAATCGTGTATGGTGTGATATGCAGCGTACTGTAAATATCATAGTAAGGAGCCAAGAGTCTTGATTCCTGGTTTTGTTAAACGCGCATAGTATGCATTGTTGCGCATCCGTCGTGGAATGCGCATTTGAACTAATTCCAACGTCTTGAAAAAAGGTGTTTAACAAGGATGCATGATCCAATGTTGATGGGTTTGCAACCCTCTTATTCAACGAGTTGTTTAGTAGGTTTACTCATCCTTTACACCATCGTGGGTTGTAGTAGGTGCATGCACGTCGTGTAGGCAAAATATAATATAGCAACAATGTTGAGTCATAAATATTATGTAATTAATAAAATGAAAATGTGTCGCGGAGTTAGCTAGAAACCACGACGTTTTATTAATACTTGCAAGTTTTTGTAAAAGAAAAAGAAAGACATTTGCGTAAATAAAACATAATGTAAATACACGGATGTTTATTGAGCACTATACTAAAGTGCAGGGGTGTCCGTGCGCTGGGCCGTATCCGTTCCTAGAGATAGCATCGTTTGAGATTGCAGATGTTCCATGTGCGTGGTAGCTCATGGCCATCCATGTCACGCAGCTTGTACGCGCCTTTACCTAATGCTTCAGTGACCTCATAAGGTCCTTCCCACTTTGGTCCAAGTTTTCCTGTATCTTCTGCGTGGCTCGCATCATTGGCTCGATATACGAAGTCTCCTGGTCTGAATGAAACACTTCGTACTTTAGTATCGTAGTATCCCTTCATCTTTGACTTAGCTCTCGCTTAGCATATAGCTGCGCGCTCGCGCCTTTCTTCCAACAGGTCCAAATCGATGCGCCGCTCATCATCATTGGTTGTAACATTAACTTCAGCAGTGCGAATAGTTGGCATCCCAATTTCTACTGGTATGACGGCTTCTGTCCCATAGACAAGAGAAAAGGGAGTGTCTCCTGTGCTAATTTTGATTGAAGTTTGGTGCGCCCACAAAACATGCGATAATTCCTCCACCCACCTTCCTTTGTGTTTGTCCAAGCGTGCTTTAATTCCTTCACCTAGACTACGGTTTGCACGCTCGACCAAACCATTGGTTTGTGGGTGTTTAACTGACGCGAAGTGTTGTACAATATTCTGTTTCTCGCACCAGTCCTTGAAGGGGTTGTCACAGAATTGTTTTCCATTGTCTGAGATGATTTCCCCAGGTAATCCGAAACGGCATACAATATTTTCTCAAACAAACCGTTTTACCTGATTTATTGTGATTGTTACAACCGCCTTTGCTTCAATTCACTTGGTAAAGTAGTCTATAGCTACTATGAGGAATTTCAATCCTCCTGCTGCAACAGGAAAGGGACCTGCAATGTCGATGCCCCATTTATAGAATAGCCATGGCGACGTAAAAGGTGTTAGCTCCTGTTGTGGTTGACGTGGAATGGGTCTGTGAACTTGGCAGTCGCCACACTTTCTGATTAAGTCCCGCGCGTCACGGTGCATCGTAGGCCAGTAGTATCCTGACCGTAAAGCGCGCGCCACAACGGATCGAGGTCCTGAGTGCATACTACATGAGCCAGCGTGGATCTCTCAGAGTACGTAATCTGCTTGAAGGGGTCCTACACATCGAAGCCATGGTTGTAGAAATGAACGCCGATATAGTACACCGTCCCGAAGTTCAAACCTCTGTGATGTGCGCCGTACTCGCCGGGCTTCCTTCTGCTCTTGGGGCAATACGCCCTTGCTTATAAACTCGATGATTGGGGTCATCCATGTAGGACCTTGCTCCTCTATCACTGTGGATATCTCCATCTCCGAGATGGACTTGCTCTTCAGAGTTTCCACCAATACTTGTTTTGACAGGTGCGCAAAGCTTGTAGATGCAATCTTGCTCAGCGCATCCGCCTTTCTATTTTCCCCTCTAGGAACTTGTTTGATTGTGAACCTGTCAAAGCCCTGGATTAGGGACTTGGTTTTTTCCAGATATTGAATCATGTTCTCCTCTTTAGCCACATACTCGCCCAACACATGGTTGGCTACTAGGCGGGAATCCACATTTGCTTCTAGGTTGCGGATGCCCATTCGAGCTGCAATGCGTAATCCAGCAATCAGAGCTTCATACTCAGCCTCGTTGTTCGTGGCTGTGAATTCAAAACGCAGTGCGTAGGTGAATTCCATTCCCTCTGGACTCGTGAGGATAAGGCTTGCGCCTGACCCGACAACGCATGAAGATCCGTCCGTGAACAAAATCCATGGTTCTTGTAGTTCCACCTTGCTTTGTGAAGGTGCGTCCTCAGTCTCCGGTTTTTCAATAATGAAGTCAGCTAGTATCTGCCCTTTAACCGCAGTACGTGGTCTATAGGAAATGCTGTGCTCAACTAGCAACACACTCTATTTTTGTAGACGTCCCGATGCGTCTGGTTTGGAAATGATTTGCTTGATGGGTTGGTCTGTAATCACCGCAATTGGATGCGCCTGGAAGTACCTGCGTAGCCGTTTGGCGGCGAATACTAGTGCTAGGACCAACTTTTCCATTGCGCTGTAGTTAATCTCCGTTTTCTTGAGTGCTTTGCTTACGAAGTATACCGGTGTTTGCACTGAATCTCTAACTGTTAGTAGCACAGCGCTGACTGCCCCATGGGTCGCGGACAAATACATGATTAATTCTTCCCCTGGGCGAGGCGCAACTAGCGTGGGGAGTGTTGCTAAGTGCTGTTTAAGTTGTATGAAAGCTTCTTCTGCTTCCATAGTCCATCGAAAGTCTCCTTTTTTTGTGCACTTCTTGAGTGTTTTGAAGAGAGGGAGTGACTTGTCTGCTGATTTGGACAAGAATCTATTCAAACCGGCCAGTTTTCCGTTCAGTGATTGAACTTCTTTCAACGTGCGTGGTGAAGGAAGTTGGATAACAGCCTTCGTTTTTTCTGGACACGGTTTGATGCCATCGGGCTCTATCAGATATCCGAGGAACATGCCTTCTGTAGTGCCAAAAGTGCATTTCTTAGGATTTAGCTTCATGTTGATCTTTTTTAGTGTCTTAAACGTTTCATCAATGTCGCGCACCAATTCATCTTCAGTATGGCTTTTTATTACAAGATCGTCGACATAAACTTCTAGGTTGCGGCCCACCTGTCCTTCAAATGCATGATCTACCAACCGCTGGTAGGTGGCACCTGCGTTCTTTAAGCCAAAGGGCATCTTGGTATAACAATAAACGCCTTGGCTTGTATGAAAGGCCGGTTTTTCCTCATCTTCCTTAGCCATCTGGATTTGGTGATATCCTTTGTATGCGTCTAGGAAACACTTAAGTGGGTATCCACACAGAGATTCTACCTTCCAGTCTATCTCCGGTAGCGGGTAGCAGTCTTGTGGACATGCCTTGTTGAGATCTGTGAAGTCTACGCACATCCTCCATCTACCATCGCTCTTATTGACCATCACTGGATTGGAAAGCCAGTCATGGTAGTAAACCTCTCGCATGATACCTACGTCCACAAGTTTGTGTACTTCTGCCAAAATTGCTTGTGCGCGCTCAGGAGCCTGGCCGCGCTTCTTCTGTCGTATTGGGGAGTATCCTTGTCGAATTCTCAACTTGTGTTCTGTAATCGAGCGTGGTACACCGGTTATGTGTCTTGGTTCCCATGAAAAGATATCCAGGTTATTTTGCAAGAGCGCGCACACAGATGCCCTGCCGTTATCAGATAGCGATCCCCCGATCGATATTTCTTGCTCTGGATATTCAGGATGAATTGCAACCCTCAGGTTTGGCACTTTAGTTGCGCGCTGTTCTAGGATGTGTGCCGCCTCACATGTAACTGTGTTACATTCTCCAGGGGATACAGTGGTATTATAGAGAGTAACAATGCCTCCTTCTATCGGGAATTTGAGCATCCCATGTGTTGTAGACGGTACTACGCGTATGGCTGAAATCCCTGGTCTTCCAATTATGCCATTGTATGGCGAAGGGGATTTGATCACCATAAAAGTCATCCAGGCTGTTGTGGAGTGTTCTTTATTGCCAACACTGACTAGTAGGCGTATTTGCCCCATGGGCCATATCTTTTCTCCTGTAAAACCAGTCAACGACGTCCTGACCGGGCTTAACTGACTTCGTATCTCAGGTCGCAGTCGTTTGAAACAGTGTTCATACATTATATCTGCGGATGCTCCTCCATCAACATACATGCGGTGGATATCGTGACCCCCTGCGTTGATTTCAACGGTGAGCGGTTCTACCACTGCTTTGTCTGCAGCCAAGGTGGGGAAAGAGATCTCGCTTCCATGGGAAAATTTTTGGCTGATCTTCTGCCTAGTCATTCGCTGCCATGATTGCATCATGTAGATGGTATCAGCCTTATCTTTGGGTACTTCTTTCTTGTTTCCATTCTTTTGTTTGTCTTTCCCTTCCTTGATGTTTTTAACCAAATGGTCCAATCTGCCTTCTTTTACTAATTTATCAAGTAGTTGGCGCAATTGGACACATTCATTGGTGGTGTGGCCCTTCTATCCATGATAGTTGCAGTATCCGCTCCCTACGCACCGATCTTCTGGGGTGCGCATTGGCGGGGGCCTCGGGAAGTTCGCGCCTTCCGTCGCGAATATCTCCTTCGGAGTCTTGGTTAGCGGGGTATATCTGTTATTATCTCGTCCGCTACCCTGGCCGCGATAGTTCTTGTTGCGGTTGCTACTCTGGTCAATAGATTGTCTCCGAGGTTGTTCTTGTGATCTATAGTTTGAGTAGCCCTTCTTGTTGTCTGCCGCAACAGCTTCTCCTTGGATAAAGGACCTTGTGCGTTTCATAAGTTCATCAAAGGTTTGGGGAATCTTGTCGTTCAGCCTTTTGATGAGTTCTGGGTTATTGATCCCGTTCATGAACCCTGAGATTTTCAGTACTTCAGGACATGCCTTAACATGTACGCACTCATCTTTGAAGCGCTCTACATAAGCGATTGTAGATTCCCCATGGCGCTGTTTTACCCTGGCAAGTTCGACAGGGTTTTTGGCGCACTTCTTCCTTTGAGTGAAATTCAGGCGAAACGCCTTTCGTAACTCTTCAAAGCCATCAATGCTTCTGCGTGGAAGCTTACTGAACCAGTTTCGGGCGCTTCCCACTAATGTGGAATTGAACATGTGGCACCACACAGGCTGTGGCCAATTTTCAATGGTAGCGGCTGATTCGAAAATTTTTAGGTGATCATATGGATCACCTGTTCCATCGTAGGTTTTCACGTTAGTGGGCATGCGCCTTCTCTTATTTTTTGAGAAATCGCTGATGCGCCGAGTGAACGCATCCACCTTTTGGCGGCGCCAGGGAAGAGACATATCTTCCTCTTCCTGGTCGCGATATCTTCTCCTGGACTTCCAGTGTCCAGTTTCGCTGTCCTCGTTGTCCGAGGAATCACCAGAGAACGAACTTCCCCTTTGTCGGCGCTTGCATTGACCGTCTGAGAAGTCACTAGAAGATGAGTTTCCCCTCTTTTGGCGCTTGCGCCGACTGTCTTCAGAATCTGAGTTTGAAGAGCTTCCGTTCGGGGAGTGCCGTCGTCCCAGTTTGTCATGGACCTTGCGGCTTCCCAGCCTAGCGTGGACATTGGTACGCCATCCGTCCTCTTCGTGTTCTTCCAGATGTTGCAGGTCAGCTGCTTCATCATTCTAAACTCTCCTCCCAATCCTGGTAAACACTGGAGGCCGGCGGTTATCCTTCCCGCGCCTCTCCTTCTGATGACGCGATGGGGATGCCTCATACTCTGTGTCGAAGTTTAGTCGGGCTTTTAGGTTCTGACTTGACCCCTTTTTTGCATGAGGGCGGCCAAGGTTTCGTAGTTCTGTGACACGAAGTCACTTGGCGCTAGTTCAAGCGCGACTCCTTCTAGCGCGAGGGTGTCTGTTTCCATATCTGGACTCCTGTTTTGGAGAGGTGCGCCTGGTGTTTTTGTGAGGTCCTTCTCTGGTACTGACTGCAGGGGAGTGGTAAAAGGGTTGCGCAGTGGATCTTCTACGTTGGTTGTTGGCGTAGCGGCATGGGTTGTCCCCATGCGTTGTTCCACTGCTGGGAAGACCAGGCATGGGCCTGACCCTTGGTTTCTAGCCACACTGGTTGTTCCAGAGGCTTGCTTAGAGGCCAATCCGCTCTGCTGCTTCTTCCCTTGTTGGTCACCATGCGATCGCTGACTTAGGTTTCTCTGCTTTGTCATTCTAGTTCTTAGTTCTTAGTGATGGGTCCCACGGATGGCGCCACTTGTTGATACAAAAGTTGGGTGTTCCTTATTTGGACTCCGGTTCCCGTATCAATTGGATCTTGATGCTTGAGACCTGCGCACTAAGCAAACAGAAAACACCGTTAGGCTTATCGTGGGATTGTCTCCCACGATTATCCTCCGGCGTGAGAGTAAGTAATCGGTTTTTAGGGTCTTAGTTGAGAGTTAGGGTTGTAGATCGTACCTTTTAATGAGGGCTGGAATGCTCTTTATATACACACGAAATCCTTATTGGTTTCGTGTTCCCCAACCTTCGGCGTATCCCTTGCCTAAGTCGGTTGGCTAATGCATATCCCATAAATAAGAGATATCCAATATCAAGGTCATAAATAACTTTGAGTTTGGGCCTTCATGAGCCCAAACTGTTATCGGATCAGCCCAGTCGTGCTGGGCTCGCTAGTAGCGGTTATTGGTCGGGTTCGTGACCCGAGTGCGGACTATACGTCATCAAGCATGGGTACCGAAAAAACGGTACGGCACCGGAACCGTACCGGTACCGGTACATCATACCCGGTACGGTACCGGGACTACGAAACAAGCAAAAAAAAATTCGGTACCGCTAATTCGGTACGGGATAAAAGACGGGAAATCCCGGTTTTGGTACCGGAATACAAGATCTAATTTTTTCAGTAAATAATCCTCTTAAGAAGAGACCCATTCTTATTCTAAGGGATTTATACTGTAAGTATATATGTATTTCATGAGAATACTAACGATATTAAACTACATATGTGTAAATATATATAAATTACTCATTTGCAAGAGAATAATAACGAGATTAAATATGTATTGCATGACTGCATGAGGATACCAATGAGACTTATAATGCACATCTTATAGGATGTATTATCGCCATCGATTTCTTATTCGTCATGGATTTCTTTTTATCTGCTGATGCATCAAAAGATGAAATTATCAATAAAGACAACAGTTAACCGGGACAACACATAGAAAGTTTTAATTTAAAGGAAATCGGTGCTCAAACGGGAGTGTACCGGAAAATCTATACCCGGTACCGGTACCTGAACCGGCACCGAACATGTACTCGGTTCCGGGAACGGTACCTTTCTTTGGGTCAGGAAAAAAAACGGTACCACCAAAACGGTGCCGGTTCGGTACGGTACCAGTCCCGAGCTCATCACTAATACGGTTATAATTTTTGACATATTAAAATCTCCTTGTTCTCTCACATAAAATATCCCACCCTTTCATCTCTCTTTTACTCTACCATTGTTGTCATCTAACCCTAGCCACCCAAAACATATATGGTCATCTTTCTCCCCTTAAAAACCAATCGGATCATCTTTGTTCACGACAACCGGGGTTTAGATTCTAGAAGCACAACATTAATAGGTTGTTGTGTATTATCGACAAAATGAACGAAAAATTTTTCATTGTTTTTTTGGGATCCTAGAAGCGGCGACGAAAATAATGGGTTAACCCTTCATACACAATCTGGCAGTTGGTATAACTCCAACAACATATTTGATTTTCGAAACAAAACAAGATTTCAAAATTTAGTGTTTGTTTCGAAGTTATACTTGACGTATTAGTTGGTGTAAGAATTAATAGATTGTGTGCAAAAAGTTCCGCAATGCATCTGGAAAAAATAAGAGATGTCCTATTCATTCTCAACGACCTCTTTCCTGTGCAATAAGTTTCGCCACTAATGTATGCACTAAGAACCAAGAACAAGGTCAAGGGTGCGAGATCTACTAATAAATGGTCGAAGGTTAAACATATTGGGTTAAAGGCTTCAAATAAGTGGTAGACCCATTATGACTTTTGGTTTCTCGTGTGCAGATTAGAATTTATCAGGATTTGTTTTAAATTTGTGAAACAATGGTCAATGATTATCTGCAATAGTAAGTCTTAGTATTAGTTGTATCACTCGAATCATTATCAGATTTGCAACAATATGTATTAGTTTTTTAATTTGATGTATGAATGATAATCAGTTTTGTGTAACTTTTGTAAATTAACCCTTTTGCTTGTATTGGGTGGTGGAATTTTGGCTAGGAGAATGCAATGGGCATGTCATTAAAAATATGTCATAATAATTCAAGCATTTCACTAAAAATATATCATAATAATTAGTGTGTCACTACAAATGTGTGTCACTACATATGTGTCAAGGAAATTGTGATAAATATAATGTGTCACTATAAATGTATTAAAATTTTGTAGTGTGTCATTAAAAATGTACAAATTTTAATGAGTCATTATAAATGTTTCAAAATTTAATGTCACTACATATACGCTAAAATTTTAGGGTATCACTATATATGTATCAAGAAATTTAGTATCACAATATAAATGTGTCAAAAAAATAAAAATAAAATAAAAAAAAATAAAAATAAAAAACTAGTGTGTCACTATATATGTATCAAGATATTTATGTATACATGTATATGAATATTATTGTCCTTATAAATTTAATGTGTCACAAATAAAGTATAATATGTAGTGTGTCACTATAAAAATTGATGTGCCATAATTTAATATTGAAGAGGATTTACGAGAGACACATATTAAAAAATTGTCTAACAAAACAAAGAAGCACATGTGAATGTTAAGAGACGCGTGGGTTTGGCTGTAAAATGGTTTCAAGAATTGCCATTTATTTCAATTTATTTATCATAATGCCATTACAATCATATTAAAGATCTTTAATCACATGTGATCATCAATGATGCATTTAACAGTCCAGATTAGTGCCTATTATTTTCTATTTTAAACAGTATACCACAATAACGCCCCCCCTATATATATATATATATATATATATATATATATATATATATATATATATATATATATATATATATATATATATATATATATATATATACATATATATATATATAGATACATATATATATATATATAGATATATATATATATATATATATATATATACATATATATATATATATATATATATATATAGATATATATATATATATATATATATATATACATATATACATATATATATATATATAGATACATATATATATATATAGATATATATATATATATATATATATATACATATATATATATATATACGTATATATATATATATACGTATATATATATATATATATATATATATGTATATATATATATATATATATATATATATATATATATATATATATATATATATATATATCTATATTATATATAACAGGAGGCATTTGGCATTAATGCCACCTCAATGCCAAATAATCATTTTCATGCCACCTAAGCATTATATGTCCACCTAAGCAATTTAATAATCCAACTATTAATCCAACTAATATTTTTGGTTTTAATGTATAATTTATATTAATTTTTAATATTATTTTTTCAAAATTCGTTTTTATAAAAAATGTCATTGGTGAGATTTGAACTTGGGTTGTTTTTAAGAGTAGCATTAATAACTTGTGTGTTTACCAATTAGGCTACAAGTTATTTTGATAATTATGTTGCATTCTATAATATATAATTAGGTCTATAAATTTCGAATTTAATAAAATATTTAGGAATCTGTATTATTTTAGGATTGTGTTTGTGTGTTGATATTTACTTAAAATAAGATTATGATAAGTTTGGTATGAAATCATTGTTATCTTAAGTTTTTCCTTATTTTTTAACCTAATTTGACACTATATATACACCCTTATTTACAATGGTTTTACACAATTACATATTCTGTATTCTTCAATCTTGAATGTCGAACATGGAGTCCAAGAGGTTCTCAAAGAGACTTTCAACTGCCAAGCACAACAACAATTCTGAGAAATCAAAAGAAGCTAAATCAATGAGTGTTAAACATTCAGGTTGTTTAGGTGTTAGATATTTGAATTTAAAAAACACAATATGATTGTTTTGTTTTTATATTATGTATGTGTTTAGTTTATACGTTTTGTATTTTGCAGGAATGAATGTGCAAGAAACAAAAAAACGTGTTGGTAAGAAAGTGCCTACAAAAATTTCATCAGGTACAAGTTTGAGTTTTTTAGAATTTGTAACATGTTGATGTTGTTGTTTAGTTTTTTTATTTTGCTTATGGTTTAATAGGAACAAGTAATTCTGATTTTAACAAGAAGAGACAAATCAATGACACTATAATTGATGCACAAGATGCAGGTAATATAGAAGTTATTATGATATTATTGTTGCATGTTGCATGAATGTTTTTTGTTTTTTTTTTTATTATATTTGTAAGCGGTTGTATGTTTTTAGAATTGTTAGGAATTAGAAAATTCCATGTTAAAGTATCGGTCACCCCAATTATGATCTAGCATAAGTTAGCTCGTAGACGTGTCGTTGTTTACGTTATTTAGCAGTTTATTAGTTAGTTTGTAGCGTAGATTAGTTTAGTGCTACACCGTGGAGGAAGGACGGGTCTTTACCCACTGTATCCCTGATCCACAGGCCGATAGGAGGTCGTGTATTGTGTAAGTATAAATACCCCTTCCATCCATGGAAGGGGTGGTGCTTTTGAATCTAATATTTCCATACTTTTGTAAACCTCTAGCAAAAACACCCAACTCTCTAACTTTCTCTCTCTAATGGACAGTACTGTTGATCCAGAAGCTGCAGGTAATAAAGAAGTTATTATGATATCTGTAAAATTGATTTGGTTATGAGTTAGATTATGTGTTCCACGTTTATGTGTTTTATGTGTTTCTAATATTACATTCTTTATACGCATGTTTACATAGTGCATACAAGTTTATAAGGTTTTATCAGTGTTCCACGTTTATGTGTTTTATGTGTTTATAATATTACATTCTGTATACGCATGTTTACATAGTGCATACATGTTTATAACCTTTTATTCTGAAATAACACAGATAAGATTAAGGATACAATTGAGACAAGCACAATTAGAGATCCTTCTACAGGTAGTTAATCTTAATGTTCTATATTGTAGATATTTTTGTTATTGTTAAAATTGAATTGAAAACTTAATACAATTTTGGTACCTGTTTTGAACAGTTGCTGCACCATTAGGTGATAACAGTGTTATCGATATGTCGTTATTTGAAAGTGACACACCCGGAAAAAAAATCTGGAACCCATGTGCAGACTGTTTCAATGGCATCAAAGGGTAAACCTGATTTGATTTATTATATTGTGCATTTTTTTAAAAATTTGATAATATAAGTATTTGATTTAGAGTTATTTGTCTTAGTTAAACCTGCGATTGCCAAAAAATTTAGGAAGCAAGTACCATCTTTAAAGTCTCAGACAGCTTATGATATCTCACAAAGTGACACACCTGCTAAAAAGTCTATATCTAACATTGTTGATTGTGGAAGATCAGAAAAAGGTACAATAGTTTTTTAAATAGAAACATATGTTATATTATGAATGATTTGGTACTTATATATTGTATATATGTATCAGTTGGTAAAAAAGGCTCAGTTGATTACAATACTGTCAACTTTAAAAGGATGGAATACATTAGAAACCAGCAAAAAGATCCTAGAAGTGCTGCTTATTTGAAGTCAAGAAATTCCAAATTTCGTTATCAAGAAGTCTATTCAGAGACACCTAAGGCTGGGTTTAAGAATAGTTTGTCAGGCAGACAACAAACAAAAGAAGGTTATACTGTACATTCTACGTCGTTTGGAAATTCGTCTGATGGTTTGTGTTTTACTGATTTACAAATATAAGTTATTTTGTAAATGCATTTGATATATAACAATAATTTGTAACAGGTAAATCTCATTCTAAAAAAGGCAATGGAATGCATAGTTTCTCCAATGGAAGTGCTTCAGCAGGTATATTCTTATATTTTAGTTTAATAGGAACAAGTAATGATTATTGTAACAAGAATAAATAAAACAATGAGACTTTAAATGATGCACAAGCTACAGGTAGTAAAGAAGTTTTTATGTTATTATTGTTGCATAACAGGTCAATCTTATTCTAAAAAGGGTAATGGAATGCATACTTCCTCCATTGGAAGTGCTTCAGCAGGTATATTCTTCTATTGTAGTATAATTTACATTGTTGTTAAAATTTGTTTGCTAGATTTTTAATGTTTAAAAATATCCAGATGAAAGACTAAAGGAACGAATCATAACTCCGATAAGAAACGTTAATCCTATGGCTACAAATATGGCAATCAAAGGAAGATGTATTTCTATTTGGCATTCTCACAAACTAAATGAAGAACATGATCCATATAGTTTGGACTATGTTTTCCAAGATCTAGAGGTAAGTGTTTTATTTTTAATTTTTTTTATATTTAATGAAATTAATATAAATGACCACTAATTTTTAACAATGTTTATCCAGGACAAGCGAATCCAGATTTACATCAAAAAAGAATTAATGTTTAAATTTGAGCCTCTGCTTCAAGAAGGGCAATGCTATATATTATCTAACTTTGGTGTGGCGGAAAATGGTGGAAGGTTACCATTGTTACCAAACAGATGGAAAATATCTTTTTTCAAAGGGACTAATGTTACGCGTGTTGAACAAATAAATGATAATGTCATTGGCTTTATATATGAGCCATTTTCCCGTATATTAGACCCAGTGAATGAGTATCATGATCATGATTGTGTTGGTATGTATTTCATTGACACCTACTTATAATATTTATTCCTATTTAGTATTGTAAATACAAAAACATTAACCTATGTTATTGAACAGATGTGATTGGAACAGTGGTTGCTATTGGGAAAATCGTAGGTGTGAACAACCATGGTGGTCCAAAAATCCGCAGAACAATTGTTATTGAAGATGCTGAGTATATTAAATCTTTAATATGATAGTTATATTCTATACAATTTTACAATGTAAATGTATTTATTTATATCATATTATGCAGATCCTACAGGCTTGAGTGCACTTTTTGGGATAATTGGGCGTTAATGTGGAATGATTATGAAAACAGGTTGGAAGAAATTGGCCATATAGACATCCTTTTGATGCTTGGGAAGGTCAAATATTGGGACAGTAAGTTTTTTTGAATTTATTTATAAATATTTTGCAAGACAGTTAAATAGTATGTTTTTTGTTAATATAATATTTTTTGTTTTTTTTTTTTTTGTTTTTGTGTTGTTTGTACAAAATCAGATAAACCAGCTGTGCATAATGCGTTATTTGGAAGTAGGATTTTTATTAACAGGAAGATTCCGCCGTTATTGTTATTCCGGAAAAGGTTTTTACAATAATTATACTATTTTTGTTGTCATATAAATACGAATTTAACTTTAAGTCTGTATGTAATATATTTTTGAAACATACAAGGTATGAATCACAAGAAGGATATAATGCAAATGAATTCAAGATCCAGTTGCACAATCAAGAGAAAGTTGTTGTTACACCTGCAGAATTTATGCATGGTTGTGTAAAGAGGTTTGTTGGTATGATCCGAAGTATTGAACCGGTAAGATAAGAGTATTTTGTTTCATTTATTTAATTATGAAAAAGCATAATACATATGTCATAATATAGTATTTGAATATGATAAATAAAAACTATGGAAAATGCAGGATACATGTTGTGTTGTTTATGCTACTGTGCATAGCATCCAATATGAAAATGGTTGGACGTATACAGCGTGTAAAGCATGTAACACAAGAGTAACAATAGTTTCTTCAAAAGGTGGAATGAATAGTCGAAACAAGAAGCAAGTGTGGTTCTGTAAGAAACACGGTGAAACGTATGCTGTTGCATCGAGGTATTAATAACATTGTGTTTGAATTATTATTTGAATATATAAAATTATGATTAATTATTGAAATACTAAAACTTTATTATTTGTTGGTTTTAGGTTCAAGATCATTGTGCGTATTGTTGATGATAGTGGAACCGCACATGTGGTCTTATTTGATAACAATGTACACAAGATGATTAATTTGTCTGCACGGCAAATTATGGAGAAACAAGGCATGGACCCTGAAGAATACTTCCCAGATGAAATTAACCAGATTATCGGGAAACAATATCTATTTAAAATTAAGTATTCTGAATTTAACCACAGCAACAACAGTCATATCTATCGAACTGAAAAGGTGACTGATGATGTTGACACAATCATGTATTTCAAAAATGGTTTCCTAGATGAAGAGGTATGTATATTTGCATTTTAAATTACTTTATGATTGTCCATTCTTTATTATAAACTTAAATTGTATATAATAGTTATAAATATAAATTGGAATTGTAACACATGACAGGATGTAGAAGATGAGGAATACAATATGGAAGATTTTTCAGACAATTCGAATGATGTGTTATACAATAATGAAGGTGGTTTAGATGATAATGTAGATGAGTTTGGCAATGGTGAAGACGATTCTGAAAATGAGGAAGATGATTCTGAAAAAGAAGATTTTGGTTTGAATTCCGACAATGTCTCAGATGATAATGAACATGATATTGACGAATCAGATATTGGTGAAGAAGATATAGATACTCCTCATGTTGATTTTGAAGATGGTACATATGATTTAAGTGATTTAGAAGGCGTTGGAAAGAATGCAGAAAATCATTTTAAAGTTGTTGAGAATTTAAATACAAAACCATTAACTGATATGGAGGAGGTATTATACATTTTTAATTAAATGCACTTTTCAATTGTTTATTTTATACAAAGAAAGTCAAACTGACTTTGTAATTGTTGTACATTTGCAGAATGCTGAAGTACACACTCCTAAATCTGCAAAGAATACAAGTGGTGTTGTAGGTGAAGAAGTTGTTGATACTATGATTGATCCAGTTGGTGTTTTGAAAAAAAGAAATCGTGGAATAGAAGAGTTAGCAGAGAATGATTGTGCTGATGAGGAAGATGTTCAAGCAAAGAAAAAGATGCAAGAAAATGATATAGAAGACAATGATGCATAGAGCATGCACTGCATCTTATTTATCCTATCTATTTTATTTTTATTGATCAACAATCTATTGTTTTAGTTTTTGATTTTGGCAAACATATTATTATTTATGTTATTATAGGATGAATTTTAATTTGGTATTAAGTTTACACATTTGCGTTAATAAGCTGCATAATAGTAAGCTATTGTTTGATAATCAAAGACATACATTAAAACATATATCATCTTACATATAATACTTTACAACCGAAACCATAGTCTTACTTAAGAATACATATGACCAACGTAGAACGTTAAACAGTTGCTTGAATGTTCCAAATTACAAAAGAGTAAAACCATTTGTTGTGCCCAAACGATAACCAAAGTATTCCTGAAAATCATTTTCTAACAGACATGAAACACAGGGAACACACCTGTGTCAGGACCATTCAACTCCTCCAGTTCGAACATGTACTTGAACCTTAGCATTTTGTCCTTCTTGAATTTGCAAACTTGAGCAAACTTCTTCCATTCCCCAAAGATGTTTACATGGTTTGTTCGATCGGGATTTTCTAAGTGAAGTACCATTTTTATACGCATCTTATATACTATGTCTTTGTGTCTTATGAAACACTTTTTATAAGTATGCATTGGATGTTTCTCAAGGAAATCAGCTGGTATGCACTGTAATTAAGTGTAAAAATTAGAATAATATGTTATTAAGGTTGACATCAGAACCATTACAAAATCAGGTATAACTACTTACAAGTCGTTGTCTGTCTATGGTATCTTCATAAGCCACATAAAAAGAATGAGTTTTTTCACCAAAGTGGTCCATGTGTTTATCCCAAAAACATTGATGCCTCATTCTATCATCAGCTGTAATGACACACGACAAAAAAAAATTAAAACATATTTGATATATCATTACATTTAGTCTTTTAAGTATTAAAAGGTTTAACATGTCATACCCTGTTCCCAAAAATCAAGGTTGGGTTGATGTTTTCTCAGTTTTGTTGCTCCAAGAAAATGACAATCAGTTATTGGACGACCAAGCATATTAAAGGCCTGTAAACGTAAGTAGTTGTTCCTCTCCCTCATGAAGACTACATACTCCCCTACTCTAAGATTGAATCTTTCAACAATATTTTTCCAACCCACATCAGACATAACATATTGATAACAACCTTTGTTTCCCTTATCTTTTTGACGTCTGACAACAACATTGTACCGACGTTTGTTGACAAAAATTTTGATGTGGTCCTTTTTCTTTAAACCCGGTAGGAAATCAACTGGAAGTATCTGTAGTTTCGTATAATTTGAATAATTCTGTTTAATTATACAAAATTCAAAAACAAATTGTACGTAGGAAGGGTAAATACCTGAACCATGTTATGTTGAGGGACAATCCTACTCAAATACCTGCTAGGCCGTCCAACTATTGCCTCATAACCACCTGTTTCATATCCATTTGCATTGTAGCTGGTCACATAATAGGAATCGTCCCCTTCTTGCACAAAGTGTAATGTCTCAGCATCAGTTGGTATGAATGCAAAACAAAACTGTGACCATCTGTATCCGGTCAATTCGTATTTGTTACCACCAACTTTGACTATTTCAACTTTAACCCTGACTCTCTCTACATGTCAAGTAAACATGATTGTTACCAGTGTAACATTTTTCAGTAAACACATCTGGAAGATACTGTATAGAAAAAGAAAACATGTTTTTAAAGGCTTAAACAGACACATTATATTTAACTGATATCATGAATTGTTTTAGATAAGAACCTGTTTTGCAGGAAATCCTTGCCGATTAATACGAACAATAAATTCCATAGGCATTATCCTACATATAATTATAGGTAACTAAGAAGTAAGAATGTTGGTTATATTTTTGATTATACAAACACTAATTACTGTGTTTTAAAAGGCTATTAACATATCCATTCATCATATAACATAATCTTAACCCTAAATTATATTTGGGCTTTTTATTAAACCAACTATTAAGCAACATGCAACTTCATAACTATAAACATATGCGTATATAAACACCAAAATTATCTTCTGATCTTTGATTTTCTACTTAAAAAGTAATTGATTTCAATTTGTGTAACTTTTAAACAACAATCAACATCTACAACTTCATATAACATACACAGTAACAATGTAATGTAATCTAAAATATGAATTTGTTGTAACGTTTACCTTTCGTCATTCATGATAGAAATTGGGACGTTGGACCATCTAATTCAAAGTGTGGTTATGTTTATGTGTGTGACTTTTAATGTGTTTTAACTACTTGAAAAAGATACAATATAATATCATAAATAATATTTTATACTCAACAAAGTATACTTTTTTGTAATTGTAAAAAAAAAATTAAAAAAAAATATTGTAGGAAACATAAATAAAATAAAAGCACATATGTGTATATATAGTGTATTTGTAGGAAGCATATTTGTTGTAAAATTTTGTAGGAAACATTTGTTTATTTAGCTATATGTATGTGAATTTTTAAAAATCATGGCAAATAAAATAAAATATAGTGGAACTATTAATTAGAAAATAAATATAGTTAATAATTCATATAGTTTGTTTTACACACTTAATAATAAAAGCAAACTAAATACCACATAATTAATATTTAACATAACTTCGTTCAACATACCTAATGATAATTACCAAACATATGTCTTAATTACAAAACACAAAATACCAAATAAAGTAGTTTGTTTTAAACATATTTAACCATACGGAGGAACATTTATTCATGTCCATGATATTTTTTTTAGCAAATATGGAATATTGGAAATTGTGTGTTTTGGCCATGTTCAACATCAACATCTTCACCATTGGATATATACTTGAAGCGAATAATCTTGGTGTAAGGAAATCCACATAATACGGCAAGTTGCTTCCACTTCCCAAAGACATTGACATGATTGTTTCTTTCAGGATTTTCATTGTGAGGTTGCATGCGCACTTTCATCTCCTGTCGATATTCTCGGTGTATAATAAGGACACGATCATACATATGCATTGGATGAGTACTAAGGAATTTAGCTGGAATTGCCTATAAACTTACATACTGTAACTAGTAATAAGCAACTGTTTTGATTATTAATAATTCTAAAACAAAAAAATTAATCAAACTTTACCAATCTGTTGTAGCATTGAATGTCTGCATATGGTTTGTAAAAGGTCCTATCATACTCTCCAAAATGGTCCATGTGAGATGGCCAATAGCAGATATGGTTCATCCGATCATCTTCTGCACATAAGAAGTATGTATAGTATATGTTAATAATGTTATTAATTAAACATATGTAATTAGTTAATTAAAACATAAAATACATACTCTGTTCATGCCACTCCAGCTGATGTTGCTGCCTCCTTAATGTAGGAGATCCTTTGTATAGTATCTGGGTAATCATGGTACCATCAGCATGAAAAGCATCGACCCCCAGTTGATTTCCAACGTTCTTGGTTAACACACAGACAGTTCCGGCTTCCAGCCCTATATCGTCGACCATTGTGTTCCATGTTTGACCCAACAATCGATAACAAAACCTGCCAGTATTTACCAATACCTCTTCACGTCTAACATGACATGGGTAATGTTCACCATTTGCTATGATAGTAACAACATCGAGTTCCTGTATCCCAGGAAGAACCTCAGCTGGTATTGTCTGCAGGAATGTATAACAAAAAAAAAATTGAAATTGTAAATATAATGTATAGTATCAACTTCCGTAAGTTTTATTTAAAAAGAATAAAATGTATTGTTACAGTATTCAATACCTGTGGCAAACGAGGATCTGGAAGAACATAAGTTTTAAACCTTGGAAATGTAGACCTGTGTCCATCATAACCAACCACTTCATTACCATTACTTAAATATCCAGTGACATAAAAGCAGTCCTCTCCTACTTCAATGAAATGTAACAAGTGGACATCTAAAGATAAGCTTTGGTTGCAGAAATCTGTCCATTTTGGACCTGTCAAATACCATTGTCCATCACGAGGCCTAACCAACTCAACCTTGAAACGATATCCATCAGGTGAAATGATGTATATGTCAATATTCCCATGGTACGCTTCTAAGTTGTAAACTTCAGGTAACATCTAAAACAAAAATAAATAAAAACAAATTTAAAATGTTTATTAACAAAACACCAAATTATATATCTCAGATTTGTGGAATGAAGTTTATAGTACTTGAAACTCGGAAAAGTGCTCTTCATCTTGCTGAATCACAAACTCGATACACATACTTCCCTGCACAAACAAGTATATTTTTTAAAAACATTTTTTAAAAAATAAAAAATGAATAACAAATCATTTACATATATAAAAAGTTATTATAGTTCTGTTAACATATGACTTAACAACAACACATGTAACCTTTGATCAAAGTGTATCTAAAGACGTTACTTACTATATAAGATGAAAGTTAGTCCAATTGAAACATTACATCTGTTTTTAAATGATATAAAACAGAGCATTTACATAAACGTACATTCTAAAAATCGCCAAAAACATAAGATGTAGTAAACGTATTATTATATACAAACATATTATACTTTTGTAAACATATGACTTAACAACAATACATGTATCCTTTGATCAAAGTGTATCTAAAGACGATAATTACTATATAAGATGAAAGTTATTCCACTTGTAACATAACATATGTTTTAAATTCATATGAAACAGAGCATTTACATAAATGTGCATCCTAAAAATTGCCAAAAACGTAAAATGTAGTAAACGTATTATTATATACAAACGTATTATACTTCTGTAAACATATGACTTAACAACAATACATGTAACCTTTGATCAAAGTGTATCTAAAAACGATAGTTACTATATAAGATCAAAGTTATTTCAATTGTAACATATCATCTGTTTTTAATTGATATAAAACAGAGCATTTACATAATCATACATCCTAAAAATCGCCAAAAACATAAAATGTAGCAAACGTATTATTATATACAAAAGTATTATACTTCTGTAAACATATCATTAAACAACAATACATGTAACATTTGCTGAAAGTGTATATAAAAACAATTCAAAATATATGACATCATATTTATTCCTATTTTGACATACAATCTGTTTTTCATTAATGTAGCAAACTTAATACATATAAAATATATAAGTGAAACCAAAGACTATATAATTAGGGAGTTAAGATTGTTTACATTACAAAATTTGTGAATAAAAACTACCAAATTATGTTATTCACGCAGCTGTCTACACCATTGAATTTCAAAAGAGAGGACTCCCTCATGCTCACATTTTGCTATTTCTGAAAGAAGAATACAAAATTAAATATCCAGCACAAATAGATCGGTTTATTTCATCTGAGATACCAGACAAAAATGAAGATCCATAACTTTATAAAATTGTTACCGAACACATGATCCACGGACCATGTGGTCCAGATAGACCGACCTGTCCGTGCACGGTAAAGAACAAATGCACCAAAAAATTCCCAAAGGAGTTTAATGATAAAACCTTCATTGATGAGTCTGGATATGCAATTTATAAAAGAAGAAATGACAGTACAACAATAAAAAAGAGCGGGATCGATTTGCATAACGGATATGTTGTACTGTACAATCCAGGCTTACTGCGGCGTTTTCAATCACATATAAACGTAGAGTGGTGCAACCAAGTAGGTTCCATAAAATATCTATTCAAATATATTAACAAGGGACCAGACAGAGCAACAATGGCAATTGAAGATGAAGATGTCAATGAAATCAAAGATTATTACGACTGTAGATATCTGTCGGCGTGCGAAGCAGCGTGGAGGATCTATGGGTTTGACATACACTACAGGTTCCCACCTGTAGAAAGATTACCGTTTCACTTACAAGGAGAGCAATCTGTTATATTTGAGGCAACAGAAAGCATTGATTTTGCATTGGAAAAGGCTTCTGTGAATGAAACAAAGTTTGTTGCGTGAATGGAACGAAACAAAACTGACACAAAAGCTCAGAAACTTCTTTACCATGAGTTTCCAGAACATTATGTATGGAAGCAAGAAGAAAGGATCTGGGTTCCAAGGCAAAAAGGCACATGTATTGGACGCGTATATCATGTGCCACCTTCTTTCGGAGAAATGTTCTACTTAAGAGTATTGCTAAACAAGGTTCGGGGAGCAACAGATTGGAAGGATTTTAAGGAGTACGATGGTGTTGTTTACCCAACATATAAAGACGCCTGTCAAGCACGCGGTCTGTTGGAAGATGACAAGGAATATATAGACGGTTTGATGGAAGCCAGCCATTGGGGAACAGGAAATTACTTGCGGTCTTTTTATGTGATGCTACTTATGACGGACAGCATGTATAGGCCAGAGATTGTTTACGAAAAAACATGGGAAAAAATGGCAGAAGACGTTATATATATCGAGCGTAAGAAAAGGAATGACCCAGGTATGATAACAACCACAACCTTCTACTTAAACATAACCAAAACAAATACATCTTAACCTTAACACTCCGCACGAACATCACTGAAACACTACTTATGTCTTTTACCAACCAAATCTAAAAATGGATAACAGATACAAATGTAAAAAAACATATGGCTAACACTCAAGTAGTAATTCAATCAAAAATATGAAAAAACAAATATAATACTTACACAAAAATGCAAACACATCCAGCAGATAATACGTCCCGGAAGATAATCCCAGCTTACTGAATAATTTAGTCGTCTGAACAACAAACTACACACACGCCCGCATGCTCCAATTCCCTGCAAAGAAACAATAAAAGTCAAAAATACAATTGTAAAAATACACAATACTGACACAGAATACTAAAATATACGACTCAGAGAAAACAAACCTGAACCTCCAAAACTGAAAACGGTATACGCTCAAACCAAGTCTGCTGCATCAAAACACAAACCATGTACATCTCAAGTGACACATACATAATACGATAACCAATAAACAAACAACTTTCGAATAACAAAAATACAATCAAACCTACGCAACCCAAACAAAATAATAATAAAATATAATGTCATTACACATACAAATATACAACCAAACATATGATGCACTCACAATTTTAAAAACACAGCGTCTAGGGGAAAATAATGTGTAAAATTCATTTAAAACACAAAATAAACCATACAAATACAAAATAGAATAACACGTCATAATAATATAACATTACAATATTTTACAGAACCAGAAACATAGTCTTCCTAATTCACATCCATACTTACATATTACACAACCTACAAACAGCAACATACATCCAAACAGACTGTTTAAACATAAATACATAACCAAATATTCAAATACATATCTACACCTTTCTGAAATATTCTGCCACACACTTAAACAACTAAACCATACGACATCATCTTTGAACCAACAACCAAAACGCAAAATACTTTGTGCATCTTCCACCCTTAACACCAACAACAAAGACTCTGTCTTTTAGCAGATATGGAAGATCGGATATTCAGGGTTTTCACCTTCTGGAGCATCCACCGTATAACCATTTCCAACATACTTAAACCTGATCAGCTTCGAGTACGGGAACCGACATGACTCCGCTAACAACTTCCACCTCCCAAACACATTTACATGGTTAGTCCTGGTAGGATTTTCTGGGTGAAAATCAATACGTACTCAGAATTCATCCCTGTATTCTTGGTGTATGATCAAAGTCCTGTTGTAGATGTGCATAGGGTTGTTTACTTGGAATGACGCATGAATGGCCTGGGACAAAATTACAGTTAAAACAAATACGAATGCCACAGATTTTAAAACATACAAATTGCATCGAAAAGTAAAAACAACAAATACCAATCTGCTTTTAGCTTGAATATGCACGTAACTCTTATAAAAGCTCCTGTGACCTTCTCCAAAGTGATCCATGTGGAACGGCCAGTAGCAAACATGTTTCATCCTATCATCATCTACAAAAAACAAATTTAGAAGCACTACATCCTAAAAGAATTACGCAAACAACTGTAAAAACATTTGTCTGAAAAATATATAACCAACTCAACTTACGCCTTTCATCACCCGTCAACTGAAGCTGCTGCCTTCTTAACGTGGCTGCTCCTTTAAAAACAGGGTCAGTAATAATACTCCCATCGTCACTGAAAGCATCAAACCAGAATCTTCGTCCCCTGTTTTTTGTCAGCACACATAATGTTCCGGGTTCAAGTCCTATTGCTTCAATCATCGCGTTAAATGAATCAGCAACCAACTGATAGTCATTACTTCCGGTTTGACGTCGCACATTACACCCAAAAGAAACACCATTTACAGCAACTCTTATTTCATCCTCCTATCCTAATCCCAACATGAGCTCACCCGGGATTGTCTAAAAAAAGCCAAAAAAACAAACGTTAATCAAAATCCTATAATTTTAAGACACAACAACATACAAAAACATTATGTTTTAAAAATTTTAAAACAAACAAATAGCATTAAACTACACAACCTGAAGCACGTGCGGATACGGTAACACAGTAATCTTAAACCTATTAAACGAAGCAAACGGCCCTTCATAACCATAAGCTTCTTTGCCGTTGCCATAGTAGCCAGTCACGTAAAAGCAATCGTTCCCTTCCTCCACAAAGTGTAAAACTTCAACCTCCTCATCAAGGTATCGGTTGCAAAACTCCCTCCATTTTTTGCCACACAGGTACCATTGTCCATAACGTGCTTTCTTCAACATCACTCTGAAACGATAACCATCCGAGCTGACAATATAAACGTGGTCACTACCATTATAACCCTCAAAATTATAAACAAACGGAAGGACCTGCAAAACAAAAAAGCACGTATATTAATCAAATTATTAAACATACAACAGCATACCATAATCAATCCAAACGTGCTAATAAAACAATGAATACTTGAGAATCAGGAAAAGTAAAAACATCCAGCATTGCAACAAACTCAATGGCCATTTTCCTATCAATTTGAAAACATACAAGTTAAACCAACATAACAAAACGTCATACAACCAAAATTACAAAACGTAAATATGACTTTAAAACAACCAAATATTTACAATTAATCATAAACAAACAAACTCATAAAAAATCTGTATTTTCAATTTCACCACATTTTTAACATCAACTTTATACACAACGTTTAACACGTGACTTATTAAAATGTGTCTTCTCACCATTATACTTATCTAAACTCAACAACATATACCTCATACAGGTACTTACCTAACGACAACTCTGTCAAAAGTATAAAACCAAAATGACTATTCCAATTCATATATCAGATTACAAAAAAAAAACAAAAAAAAATCAAATAACAAGTCAAACTAAATATTAAACATGTAGAACAAGACACTACTTAAGCTTCTAAAGTATGTAAACCAACAATGATCACATCATCTACACAAAACAAGTGACAAACACAAACCTACACAACCACAAACTCCCAAAAAACTTAAAATCAGTTGGCCAAAAATATTATAGAAACAATAACATAAGTTCAAAAACCAGATGCAAAGAAAACCATACTTAAAAAAAAACAATTAAATTACCAACACCCACCACATAGTACAACATCAAAACAAAACAAACTATTTGTATTCAAAACATTATTATATCAAACACTTTCCACTCAATAAAACCAAA
Source organism: Chrysanthemum seticuspe (assembly GCA_019973895.1). Classification (NCBI taxonomy): domain Eukaryota; kingdom Viridiplantae; phylum Streptophyta; class Magnoliopsida; order Asterales; family Asteraceae; genus Chrysanthemum; species Chrysanthemum seticuspe. The sequence continues at coordinate 125,308,890 of BPTQ01000001.1, read as the reverse complement.
TCATAAACATCACCCGCAAACACATGTACAGTTTTAATCATTACAAAAATTAGGCGTTTTTAAAATATAAAACCAAACAACAATGAAGCATAACAATCAAATAAAAAACAATTTCTAAACATAATACCCCACTTATTATCTTTTTAAAAAAAAAACTTAACTAACAACCACTATTCAAACCGGAAAAGTAAAACAACAAATCGTTGGCGAAATTAAAACATACTAATAAACCAACAACAGTACAAGTGTATAAATCCAAAAAAATTACTGACTATAACGGGTTAGGAAAAAAATCGCAAAATACCTTGATTGATAGCCGGAAAATCGGTCGGAGAAAAAGTTAGGTAGGAGATTAATGATTTATGAGAAACATAAAACAAAACTATGTATTAATTAAAACAAAATATAATGGTGGGAAAAAATAGGTGAAATGATTGCCAATCTTCTAAGTGCAATGCAAATTGATATACTGTGTAACATGCAGAAATACGTTGAATAAAAAAAATAAAATAAACAAAATTTACATAACCAACCCATTTGTTTCCATTTGCAGACTTGGAGCTTACAGACATTGAGAGGAAGAATATATGTCTAACATATATTGAGCACATGCTACTTTGTAACAACAAAAGCTTAAAAAATATACCAAACATGCCATACCCTAACGAGATGTTAACAATGGGCAACTACAACAGATTCGTGTATGATGAGCTGAAATACAACAAAGACGAATTGAGAATACAGCACGGAACGCTTTACAAGACATTGACACATGAACAAAAAGGCATATACCGAACAGTAATGGACGCTGTTACCAATGAAAAAGGAGGAATGTACTTTGTATACGGATATGGTGGGAACGGTAAAACATACCTATACAAAACATTATCCGCCGCATTAAGATTAAAAGGCGAAATAGTCATTAACGTTGCATCAAGCGGCATCGCATCACTTTTGTTAGAAGGCGGAAGAACCGCACATTCTCGATTCGCAATCCCTATAAACGTAGTGGAAGATTCAGTATGTCATATTCCAGCGGACAGTGACCTAGCCGAATTGCTAAGAATGTGTAAACTGATAATATAGGATGAGGCTACTATGACACATAGACACTGTTATGAGGCATTCGATAGGACACTAAGAGACATATGTCGGACATCCACATTCGAACAATCAGAAAAAGTATTTGGAGGTAAAGTGGTTCTCTTTGGCGGAGACTTCCGCCAAATATTGCCAGTGGTTACAAACGGCAGCCGACATAATGTCGTTCATGCGTCGATCAACGCTTCATATCTGTGGCAACATTGCAAAGTCATGCGACTGACTATAAACATCAGGCTTGGAACAGGATCAAGTAACTCTGAAAGAAAAGAAATACAAGACTTTGCGGACTGGATATTAAGCATAGGAAACGGTACAGTCGGTGGAAAGAACGACGGAGAAGCGACGGTTGAATTCCCTGATGATATGTTGATACCAGATTCGGACGACCATATCGCTACAATTATCGAACAAACATATCCGGATTTGGTCCAAAACCTCTACAGACCAAAATTCTTCGAAGAAAAAGCAATCCTCGCACCGACTCATGAGCTTGTGGATATGATCAACGATCGAATGCTGCAAAAACTACCAGGAGAATCAAACACGTACGACAGCTACGACTCAGTTGGTATTATCGATATGGATGCGAACTTTAACGAGTCACTTTACACAACTGATTTCCTAAATAGCATTCGAATTCCAGGCCTTCCACACCATTCTATAACATTTAAAATAGGAGCTCCAATTATGTGTATGAGAAACATAGATCAAACGGCGGGATTATGCAACGGAACAAGGCTTCAAGTGCTGAGGATGGGCGTCAACATAATAGAAGCCAAGATTATATCAGGCGGTAATGTAGGTACAATTTGCGCAATCCAAAGGATGGTGTTAAGTCCTTCTGATAATAAGATGCCGTTTAAATTAAATCGTAGACAATTCCCGGTCGCATTGTGTTTTGCAATGACCATAAACAAAAGTCAAGGACAAACATTAACACAAGTTGGATTGTTTCTACAACGGCCGGTTTTTTCACACGGGCAATTGTACGTAGTTGTTTCAAGAGTGAAAAGCAAAAAAGGGTTGAAGATTTTATGTTGTGATGAAGAAGGGAAGTACGCAAAATCAACTACTAATGTTGTGTACAAAGAAGCTTTGTTTAGAATTTAAGTCCATCGTTATATGACATTAAAAAATTTTCGTTATCTAAACTTTACAAACAACCGTCTATTCATTAACGGATCAAAAAATATATACGACGTCTTACTAACAATCCATCATTTTACATAAACAATGGGTCAATTTGGGTTTCGGTTTTATGAGAACGTCACTTTGCACAAATCAAATAAAATTGCTACAAGGAAAGCGCCCAAACGGGTTTAGAGTTACAGAAAATTCAAAAAAAACTTTTACTAGCCAACCTCCAAATCCTTTTATTCAATCTTTACATTTTTGTGCAACTAATAATTATCATTATACGAACTAAACACCTTCATTATTTAAACAAATGTAATCATAGGGTCAAAAAAATATTGTCTCCGCCAACTGAACAACCTGCATTCACTTCAATCCATACCCTACTGAATCTTAATATTTTAATCTCTAAATCTGAATATGCAATATACTCATGTTTCACTGTGTCAGTTGTCAACTTACCTATACATGCTTCAGCGTCTATATCACTTTCGAGGATGCCAACACAGACAAATAACTTCTGATATAGAACATCCAAATACATAAAACTGATGTTTGTGGCAATTTAAAACCATAGTTTAAAGTTTAATTACACATACACAACACACATTAACTTATAACCAAGTTATCAGGTAGCATTGTTCAACAAAACTATCATGCCATACACAACCACACACAAATTAAACCTACACCAACAAATAAACAAAAACATAAAATATGTTCAAATCCAACATACTAACGGTTTCGTCTGATACGGTACCAAAATATATTCTACCATCCAAACCATCTTCTTCTAACACATATGGAACAATGGAATCATCACCGGCATACGTACATTCACAGTTTGCTTTTCATCCTTTACCATCCTCATGAGTTTGAACCTCAAAGTTGTCTTTGTCCCACTCGCACCTCTTCTCAACATCCTTCCAATTAGTCTTGATGGTCACATGATTCTTACTGTCAGGTCTATCTTTATGTTTTTCCCAGTCCACATTCACATAGAAAGGTTCATCATCGTGAATCAGAACTGCATTGTGGTACTTATACATTTCATAAGGCCCAGCAAAATCCCATGGTATAGTCTGCATTCAACAAATTATTTTGGAATACAAAACATAAGTAAATGCACAATCCAAAAAGTAACACAAAACTGTATGTTGCAAACGTAAAACATTCTCGCATTAAATATAACAAACACTTACCAGCCAACCTCTGCCAGTTACGTAAGCCACAACATCTTGATAAAAGCAATCTTCCTCATCATCATGATCAGAGTGATTAAACCAGTCACATTTATGTTTCATACGAGGATCTACATTTCGTACATTCCAATGATATTAAAAGATGCGACTATATTATTATCAATCTAAAAATAACAGCAAAACACATGTTCTTGAGAATTACAATCTAATAACAAACCTTTGTCAATGGAGCTTTTTTTGAACGGTTTTTCGTCGTTCAAAATCACACGCGGGATGTTCTCCAACCGCATTCCTAAACCATCGTCAGCAAATGAAATCATAGACACGGTTCCTTCTTCAATCTCAGTGAACACCATACGCAATCCAACCTTCAGTCCTTCCAAAAAAACCAGCAAATCCCATCCAACTCCACTAAAAACATATCCGTGTGTGTTACCAGGAAGAGCAATGCGATTCTGTGTGACGGTCGCAACTAGCCGGCCACTCACTATAACTCTTACTCTCTTAATTTGAGGCATAAATTGCTGAAGAAGCAGCTGCATAACAAAGTAAATATGTATCAAACATAGCATATACAATTTTAATTAAAGTATGACAATCAATAAATTAAGGGAAAATAACTTACATCTGACTGGTCAAGGCTTCCCAACATACCAAAACAGCGCCTTTTACGAGTTCCTACATCAGCATTCTTATATCCACCAACTTCAGCACCTGCATTATCATACGCAGTTATATAGTACATGTCTTCTCCTTGACGTATGAAATGTAGCATTGCCACGTTCCGGTAACGACTCTCATCAAAAAATTGCTTCCATTCGTCCGAATACAATGCATAAAGGTTACCGGGAACTTTCTTGATCCATACTTTGTGCATTGTACATTTGTTGTGAATTAAATACAGCCATGGACTGCCTGTGTACAGCTCATTCGTAAAGACACTTGGTAGAATCTGCATTCAAGAACAGACAACGTAAATTAATTTGAAGTTTATTTATATCCATATTGGAAAATTTAGTAACATATATATATTATAAGTAACAACGGCTAAAAATTACCTGTAGTGTTCTAAAGTTTCGTGTGTTTGCCGGCACGATAAATTGAGTCGTCATTCTATTTAATCAAAAAACAAACGTCTATTAGAAGAAACTCTCAGCTTTTCAAAAACTACAATGTTATACTACAACCATGCTTCAATTATCCATCATATACAACAATGTTATTTACAAACATCTGCCTATAATTCAAAAAAAACTATTAACGTATTAATTTATGTTACAAACCTACAAACACAAGTACTAATCAGCTAAACCTAACTAGCAATAACAGTTCACTTTTACTGGATTTTAACCATATGAAACATCTACCATCATTAACATAATCATTAACTCATACAACATGTTTCATCATCTGATGATACTAATAACGAATGAAATCTCCCCACTAATTGATCTTCATTAAAAAAAAACTATTCCTTCAACTAAAACCATATACTAGAATAACAAAGTTGTTAAAAACAAATCATAATCTAAACGAAAAAATCATCAGTCATATTACAAATTTCAACATACATCTTCATTCAACCAAATATCATAACTCACCAATTGATCATCACTATTATTACCAAAAAACCATGTTTCTTGATGAGTAACCACGAATATGATAACAAACATCTTTAACTTTTCTGCTACACTACGCATGCACTCAAGATCGGAATATATATCGCAGATTAAAGATCATCTTAATAATCATTCTAACAATGCTATAATCATACAAAGATTGATAGATCAAGTAAAACTACTATATCAAAAACAAGTAAAAAAAAAACGAACACATATGATACCATTAAACCAAAACTAACCGGTTCTTGATGGCTTCTTCGAGAAGATAGAGTAGGTGGGTTGGAGAGAGTAAACCAAAAGTCAATATATATAATAGACACAAAAATCATACCGATAATCTTTCTATACACTAATATCAACTTATTCTAGCAATGATGATATGCATTGATAGCAGTAATATATTTTCTTTTGTGTATTATGTACACTTATTTAAAAACATACAAACACAAAACAAATACATCTTTTAAAATTGAGTGGTATTTTCTAACTTACAAAATGATAGGTAATATGCAAATATAATAAAATTCCATCTACTCATTCGTAAAATATCGCAAACGTTAATTTTACAAGAATGTGTTTATGTTATAGTTTTACATGATAGGTATTATACAAGTATCGTAATATACATGTCGTATTTTCTAACGACATGTGTTTGTCATTCGTATCTCAATATATTGTTTTAAGTCTCCGAACAAAATCCTTTTTCTACATCATATTTATACTTATGACGGTTATCTTAAAAAAAAAAAAAAAAAAAAAAAAAAAAAAAAAAAAAAAAAAAAAAAAAAACTAACAATGTTTTTTAAACAAGTCTCAAAAGCTTCACATTAACTATATAAGAAGTTTAGTTAAAATTACTTTACTAACAAACTTTTACATGATAAATTATAAGTTGTTTATATTTTAAACGTTATTCAACATATTTAAAATCAAACATTTATGTTACATACTTAAAATTTACATATAAAAACAAATACAAACACACACTACACTATATATTACAATTATACTATTCAACATATTTAAAATCAAACATTTATGTTACATATTAATAATTTACATATAAAACCAAATACAAACATACACTAACTATAATTGTTTCATTACGTTTCTATAATTTACATACACACAACAAATAACATTATTTATAAATATTAACAAAACAAAATTTAAAAAAACAAAAAAATCAAAACAAAATTATTTAAACATTTTTTTAAAACAATTCTAAATAAATCTTTTTAATTCACAATAAATAACAAACAAATAATTATAAGTCGTGCCCGCCCATTGGGCGGGCTTCGAAAACTAATATATATATATGTATATATATATATATAGTGTAGGGTTATTTTCAGAACCAAGAAAAGGTCGAGAACTGCGAGAACCGATCTTAGCCTTCTATTTTTTGATCAATGGTTATAAATGATGGTGGCATGATTGTAATTAAGTAAAAAATCAAGGAATGTTGTATAAAGGGTTTAAGGGTATTATTGGTATTTTATATAATCATTTCAAAACTGTTTAAGATTTAATTTCCCATATAATACGTGATCAATCAATATCAGTTATATTTTCAACTTTCTCATCTCCATCTAAAAAACCCTAGCCGCTATTACACGTACTGCAAATCAACTAAGAAATATTCGAAGATGATATTGTCAATCCAAAAGTAATAAACGAACAGACTAATTAAAAAACTTGGTGACAGGTAATAAATTCTTTTCTATTGTGTATGATATATTATTTTTTTATTAATTTTATATTTATTAACTCCTACGTGATTGACGGATACGAAACCAAGTAAGCATATGTACTGTACGAATTCTATATTGATTGCTTTCATTTGTTTTATTACACACAGTGGTCATAAATTAAAATTGGTGATGCAAATAATGAGATTTGATATTGTTTCATTAAATCTACATTTGAATTAATCGGCTTTCTTATTTAAAAATCAGTTTACATGTGCAGCAGTGCAAGGGGGTTTTATTTAATGATCGATATGAATGAAGTTTATGCTTTCGGTTCGGATTTGCACCATGTTTAATGAGGTTTTTTTTATATCTAATTAAATTTTTTGGCTTTGTAGTTTGTACGTTCGGTTTTTTATATGTATGATCAATACAAGAAACAAATATGTAAGTGTGCATATGTATTTTAAAAGACATGTTTATTTTTTTTTTGAATATCGAAAAACAGGAATTAGTTTTTGATTTTGAAACTTATATGGATAGAATTTAAAATTGGTTGAGTCTATTGGGGTTGAATTGGATTTCTTGTCTTGGTTGTGATATATTATGCACTCGGATCATTGTAGCTTAAAAATATCTTGTTTGTTCATATAGTGAGTTTTTTTTAAATAATGGATTTTTTTTACCATGGTGCTTCTGAATATGAACTAGTTGTTCAAGGTGTTGTGAGCCTATCGTGAGCCTATGGTGGTTTTATGGGTGCATACGTCGAGTGAGACAATAGTTATAAAGTAAGTAAATAATTTTAAAGTGTGCATATGTGTTTGAAGGTAGACACAAAATTAATGAAATGGGTTTGCACATGTGTTTAGATTTTTCATATATGTTTGTTAGTTGTTTATCATATAAATAACAATTTTTTATGTTTTCAGGTATTGAATATGTTTGATAAAGATGAGGATAATGACCAATATAGGAAGTGTGTCGTCAGCAAACATATACATTCTAAAGATAATTTGATTGTGATAAAGATGTAAAGACACATGTGCACATTGACGAATGCGAATACATGTACATACAAAGATCACGAGAGTCTCTTATTGCGTTAATTATTATTAATGCACATGTATAATCGATATATTGTACTTGCATTTTTTTAGACATATGTATAATGTTTATGTTATTGAATTTCAGTTTTTGAATATTAAAGAATTGTACGCTAAAATATATGTGCAATTATCTTCTTAAGTGAAACACAAACGCACCATACTTTTAAAAAACATAAATGTTGAAAAAAAAACTATTTAAAAATTTAAGTGGTTTAAGCAATTAAACACTACATTACGAAGAAAAACACATATTTAAAAAAACACATGTGCACCTTGACTTATATGAGAAAAACACATATGCATCTTACTTTTTGAAATCATGAAAAAAAAAAAAAAAAAAAAAAAAAAAATCCTAAAATTTAGGAAAAAAAACGTTTTATTAAAAAAAAATCAAAAAGAAAATAAAAAATGTACTTTTACTATTATGCCCTTTTGAATAAAATAATAAAATTAAATATCCAAAAAAATCTGATTGGTTGATGCTGGTTCTCGCAGTTCTCGACCTTTTCTTGGTTCTGAAAAGAACCCTTCCCTATATATATATATATATATAATATACATATATTTTTGGCTAATAATCTTTGTAAGTTTTGATTGCCTAACTCACCATTGTTCTGTCTTTCATTTTGATTCACTTCCATTGCCATAAAGAGTGAAAAAAGAAAAGAAATAAGAGACATGTTATTGGGAGGAATGGTTGAGCAAACGAGTTTTACTCTTTTATCTATTATTCTCAATGTATGATGCTTACATAGCCGTGTTTATTGGAAAATGCATCACAAAGTTTATTCATAATTGTGAGGTATTTCAAGCCACAAATATGTACACCTCAAAATATAAGTTGTATGAAGAACCATGCTAATGGAACTCTTCCCATGGCTCAGAAAGTCTCTAAAGAATATATGATAATTCTATTATGTTTAACTTCTTAGTATATCTACTTGGTAAACCAATTTTTTTTACATATACAAGGATTATTTTACAAAGTAGCACTTTCTAAATATTAAAATCACATGCCTTATTGATGCAGGTCCTTGGTAAAACATTTTGTTACCATTACTCTCACCAGCCCGACCTAGATCTAAGGACTTCGAAAGTGACGCCATCTTTTTATTGTCGAATAAGATGCGTTACACCGGTGCCGGGAAAAACAAGACCATCTCGGTCATTGACGATAAGTACAGTCACTAGAACTCAGCTGTACATAATTTCGGGCGGTCTCTACACTTAATTCTCAAATTACTACTCACTTTACAAGCATAAACTAATCTACTCACTAAGCATAGCTACTAAGCTAACAATAACAAATCCAACAATAATAAACATATTTCTAAACTAATATTTAAACTAATTAAGAAGTAAGGAAATAGAACCCGGTGAATGAGACGAGACTAATAAACCACCCGATCTTATAAACTAAGACAAACACTAAAGATTACTTCTTTAATAAGCATAAAGGTATCTACTCACTAAACATAACTACTAAGCTAAAAATAACAAATCCAACAATAATAAACTAATTAAGAAGTAAGGAAATAGAACTCGGTGAATGAGATGAGACTAATAAACCACCTGACCTTATAAACTAAGACAAACACTAAAGATTTCTTTTTTATTAGCTTCTATTTCACTGATTAGTTAATAAAGTTGTAAACTTTATATATTAATTAGCTTTATAAAAACTAAAAAAGCTATAAAAATTAGTAAATAAGCTAGCTTATGAGACCCTTAAGGTCCTCGCCTTAGATGTAGGATTGAATGCATAAAAATAAAAAATTTATAAAGGTTAGTACAAATAAGCTAAGAAATAAGCAATCTAAATAACTAAACTAGATCAAATAAGCTATTGTTAAGCTAATTTGATCTAAAAGTAATATCTAATAAGCTAAAAAGCTAATAGATCTAAACTAGTTTTACAAATCGACACAAGCTAAAAAGGTAGATCGAATAAGATGTAAAGAAAAATAAGCTAGCATAATTAAAAGAAAAGAAAATAAGCTAAAGATTAGATCTAAATCCACCCAAAACTAAGTTGTTCGCTTCGAAAAGTAAGCGCAAATTGGGTATATTTAAGGATTAGATTTAAGAGAATAAGCTATAGTTTAGCTTATTTGAGAAAGAAACTACTAAATTCAAAAGCTTTTTTTGAAATAATTTGTAGAAACTATTTTAGATTTAAAGTAATAAAGTAGGTTTGGACAGAAAATGAATAAATAAAAAAGGTGCTTATTTGACTAAGCTATAAGAGAGCTTATCCAAAATAAGCTAATCTAAGTAAACCAAAAAAAATAAGCTATATGGATGAGCTCATTTAGCTTATTAGATTAAAAATAGAAAAAGAAAAAATAGAGGATAAGATAAAGAAATAAATAAGCTAAGTTGGAAACAAAATCTTCATCTTCATTAAGCCAAAAAGTTGGTTACAATAAGCACTTGAAATAAGCTACTACAATAAGATACAATAGGCACTAAACAATACTACTACTAAAATAAACTACAAATATGTGCGTGTTTTGTGTGTTTCTCTCCTCTCCAAATGAGAAGATTCGAATATGCCTTTTATTGCCCAATTGATAGCAGGTGCATTATAGTAATTTTGTGCATCTCCAAATACTTCCAACGCATCAAGACATTTTCAGCCAATCATTGCGACACGTGTCGCCTTCCAATTGGCCAGCCACCCAGCCATGTCTGAAATCTTATACACGTTAGCGCCACCACCTGCATTAATTACCTCATACTTGCAATCATTGACTGTTAGAAAATGAATAAATAAAAAAGGTGCTTATTTGAATAAGCTATAAGAGAGCTTATCCAAAATAAGCTAGTCTAAGTAAACCAAAAAAAATAAGCTATATGGATGAGCTCATTTGGCTTATTATATTAAAAATAGAAAAAGAAAAAATAGAGGATAAGATAAAGAAATAAATAAGCTAAGTTGGAAACAAAATCTTCATCTTCATTAAGCCAAAAAGTTGATTACAATAAGCACTTGAAATAAGCTACTACAATAAGATACAATAGGCACCAAACAATACTACTACTAATATAAACTACAAATATGTGTGTGTTTTATGTGTTTCTCTCCTCTCCAAATGAGAAGACTCGAATGTGCCTTTTATAGCCCAATTGATAGCAGGGGCATTATAGTAATTTTGCGCATCTCCAGATACTTCCAACGTATCAAGACATTTTCAGCCAATCATTGCAACACGTGTTGCCTTCCTATTGGCCAGCCACCTAGCCACGTCCGAAATCTTATACACGTTAACGCCACCACCTGCATTAATTACCTCATACATGCAATCATTGACTGTCAGCGCCGCCGCCACGTGGCAGGCTGTGTTGGCCAGCCGCAGGTGACGTCAGCTAGTGGGGCACACTTTGCCAAGTGTCATGCCACGTTTCCTGTGTGGTATCCTGTTTGTCACGTGTCACCACCTAAGTGTTGCCACATGGTGCTAACGTGGCCTTGACTATAATTACCAAAACCACCCCAACCCGGATTGAACCTGGGACCTGTGGATTGTGGGTGAAGGTGATGCCCAGCTGTGTTAGAGCATACCTTCAATATATGTATGCACAATTAATCCTTTTATGCATTAATAAGCACAGTCCGATTATTATTAATAAAAAGGTCAAACTAGTTTTTGACCGGTTCATTTTAAGAGGCTATGGACCATATCAAAAATTTAGGAAAATACCGCCGGACTCATTTTTCGTGCCCTTTTCAATGGAGTGTTCGAGGAATTTTTCCGACTTTGTTTGAATCTTGATAAACGCTAAAATATTGTTGAAACTCATCCGAAAATCACCGTTTTTGCTTTGTTTTCGTACCCTTGTACCAGCAAGACATAATAACACATATCCAACATACTTGCAATATAATTTCACGTATTTAATGGTTATTAGTCTATTTTTGTGTGTTTTCTGTATAAAAATGATGTGTGTTTAGACCTTTATAAAGTTAGATATATATTTGATACCATTTAAATAACCCTTTAAAACTAATTTTAGTAAATATAATATATGAAAAATCTATATTGTAGACATGTAAAAATGTGATAGAAGTTTGAATATATGGTATAAAGCAAAACGTATTTATCCAAGGAGATGCTTTTTGTAATTTCGTTTCTTTCATTTTTTTAGAAAGTCAACTTTTTCGATGTATGTAGAGATGGACTCGTAATCTTTTAAAGGGTGGTGCACAAATTTTTTCTTATGATAATTATAAGTACTAAAGTTGCACCATAAGAATCTTACTAGCTAAAATCATATGTCGCACGTGCAAAAAAAATTTAAAAATTTACACTTCGTGATATATAAACGGGTGAGGCTCGTGCCACACCCAACTCCCAAGTGAGTATGTCCCTGGATGTATGTGAAGAAAAGTATCTTGAAAAAGCAATGTGATCACATGTTTGTTACCGTGGTTGTATAATATTATAAACAATGTGAGTAAGTGAAATCACATGTTTGATACCTTGCTAGGACAAGATTCAAAGCAACATGAATTAGTCAATGTGGATTAGCAATATCACATGTTTGATGCAATGAAAGTATACCATTTTTTTTATTGATAAATGAAGCTTAGAGGTGAGGCCTAGTGATTAGTGCTTGAAATTTTTGGGCGTCTCATGTTCAAACCTCACCAAGCACGGGACAAAGCAAACTATGATAATTATTAAAAAAATTATCTATTATTTTAATTTGGTGTAATTGCTTGGGAATGCATCTAATTAACTTGTCACTGTTTACAATTCTATGTAGCCAATTTGTTTTCTTTTAAATTCTTATACTTTTGAATTTCATGTCTTCCATGTACTCTCTGACCGGCCGACGTGACGACATCTACGTGGAGCAGGTTACCATACACCGCATATACATGTGCTTACTCTTTTGTTATGTGCTTATTTTATAACCTAATATATCCATTATATAGTAAACCTTATCTCTTTCATATCACCATCTCCCCACCAACCAACATTATCAAACCCTTACTTTTTTCAAAACTTGCACCATTCGTCCACATTAGCCACCACATAACTAGCCACCATTCATCCCCCAAAATTTGAATCCGTAAATATGCTTTTATCTGCACTTTCTACTTTCTAGTAGGTCTTATCGTTGGTATGTGCAAGATATTGCTAATTGGACTCATTTAATTGTGGCATTGCAATAGAAGAACATGTGTTGATAACATCAAATGTATACTACTTTTACCTATCATTTATCCTACAATTATTGCTCATTTATTATGTGTTAATGTCTAAATTGATACTTAATTCATTACTTTGGTAATTTTCAGTATTTATGAAGCAATTTTGGTAAAGAAACAGAAAACAACATGATTTGGAGCATAAATGAAGAATCCATATGCAAATTATGAAGAGCATACGACGTATCTACTTCTGGAGATACGTCGTATCAACATCTAGAAGAATTCACTAATTATTGGTAATTTAAAAGACATACGGCGTATTAAACTCTGACAATACCTATATCTAAAGCTCTGCAGTCAAAGCCCAAATCAACCGTTGAAGGCATACGACGTATAATATTGAAAATCTTATCCCCAATTCAAGTTGTCAAGATTTGTGAAGAATACGGCGTATCACTCTTCAAGAATACGCCATATTTAAAGATATACACGTATATGTTGTTCTTTCTTATTCCCTACTCATGAAATCCTGGATACCTCGTATCGATGCCCCGGACAGAACACTATATAGAGAACCCTTACATACAGGTTTTAATAAACCATTCCACACCACCACAGCCGAATTCCAGCCTAGTTCACCCAAGATTTTAGTCCCACAAGCTAGTAGATCAAGAGGAGAAGGTTTCATATCATCATACAAAGAGTGTTCAATTGGTTTCCACGCTAATTACATTATGTATTTCATTGGTGAATCATTTGTAATTTCTTTGTATTTGCTACCTACATTATGGGCTAACACCCTTGGGTGTTAGCCATGTTATGACTACTTTGTTTTTGTTATTTAATTTATTTAATATTTGATGCATTGTTTCATATAATTTATGTGGTTACCATTCAAATAGTACACTCGTTTACTTGTATAACATTTAATGTTTATTGTCTAGATCATCATAGTGTAACTCTTTAGCTATGTAGGTGGTCCGTATCACTATAATCAGTATACATGAGATGGGGTAAAAATCCGGATTATGTGTGCTCGACCTTAGTACTCTGGGAGTATGAACCCAGGGTTAGACAAATAACGCGAAAATACTTAAGTTAGTATAGTGCTCTTCAATAAAGTGACCACGTGAGAATAGTAGGTTTCGTAGGACCGATGGGTTAACGTAGGTAAATCACATAGATTAGTTGACACCACTTATTGCATGTTTGTAACTGATTAGACCGATAAATTGCTTCAGAGATATAAGTTGCATGAATAGGACAAGGTGATCGAGAAATCAGGCTTAGTTAAATTAGATAGAGATGCTTGTATGTGCATTTATGATGGACACTCTAAGAGTCTCAAATGCATGTAACCAATCTTGCACAAGTGTGATTTGTTGATAATATAATCAAGGCATTTATGAATAACTTTCCCATATTAAGAAGGTTGTTAGTGATTTTATAATGCTCGAGCATCCTCGAACTCTTATTTTGTGATAATGACTCGACCTTTCTAAAAACCATTCATCTACACTACTAAACAAGTAGCTTCATTTAAACAACCATAGATATAGAGACTCCAAACCGAACAAACTAAACACGCACAAACCACCTAGACAATAGTATCTGCATAGATTTTACTAGATATGTCTCGTCAATTAATTGTATTATTAACGCAAAATTAGCATCTACATAGATATTACTAGATATGTCTTGAATAAAAGCAATCAATTTACTCGTTGTAGCTTGATAAAACCTGTGAGACAGTAACTAAAGTAAGGTTACAGTATTGGATTTGGTTTTTATATTACTCGTTATATCAATTTGATCAAAAATGTTTTGTGATAAAATGAAGTCATATTACTATATACTTCATTTGCTAGTGTACTTTGCGTTATACCAACAAGAAACGAAACAATGTGCGTGTTCCCATAAATTACCGCAAACTTAATATTGATATTCATAATGGTGAGCCCTTGTTGTATATCGACTTGTTGTTCGTTCATTGATATGAGAATGACTCCAACTGTATCTTAAACAAATTTATGGTGAGTTATAAATACCCACAACTCCATACGTCCATCAAAAATAAAATTTACATGCCCTTATTGTAAATTGCTTTTTACATCACAATGTTTTTAGATTATGCAATGAACTAGCTACCTTTTGTGGCATTATTTTTACGATACACAATTTTAACCGCCCAATAACCACATCATAGGTTTTACACGAGATCTCAGAGCCTCGCCCAAAAGCTAGTCGATGGAACTTCAAATGATGGAACATTCTAAGAGTCTCAAATGCATGTAACCAATCTTGCACAAGTGTGATTTGTTGATAATATAATCAAGGCATTTGTGACTAAATTTCCTATATTAAGAAGGTCGTTTGCGATTTTACAACGCTCAAGCATCCTCAAATTCTTATTTTGTGACAATGACTCGACCTTTCCAACAACCATTCCTTTACACACTAAACAAGTAGCTTCATTTAAACAACCCTAGATATAGAAACTCCAAACTCAACCAGCTAAACAAGCACAAACCACATATACAATAGCATCTACACAGATTTTATTAGATATGCACAACCAGATTATAATTTTTGGCATTTCTTATAATATATCCATAATCAAAGGGTCTTTTTTAAAACTTTTACTACTTCTATTTAACCAGTGGTATACTTTGTTTGGAATCCCAAACCAAAACCCTAAAAAATTTCTGCCCCTTTCCTCCTGAAAATCGTTCTGATTCCAGTCGTCCAAGCTATTTTTCATTTAATACATGATTCACCGAACGAGGTAAACCAATCAACACATCTATTTACATTATTTGATTTTTTGTAAGTTCACTTTTTCAATAATCTTTGCATCCGATTCGGTTTTTGTGTTATAGGTTCGTTTATTACATTTTTATGTTACGTGTTTGTTACATCTAAAAAATTCTGAAAACAAGTTCTTACCATGGATTTTTAGATCTAAAACTTAACGTAATTTCGATTTATAATATTCATAAATTTTGTGTGTTGTGGCTTCTGTAGATGGTTAAAATCATTTGGTAAACCTTTTTGACAACATTATTTACTGTTTCATGACAACATTATTTACCAGGCATTTCAAGAACGGAATTTGTAAACCTCAAAGTACAAGTTGGATGAAGAACCATGCTAATGGAACTCTTCTCATGGCTCAGAAAGTCTCTAAAGAATACATGGTAGGTGTTTTAACTTGTTAGTCTCTAAAGAACCATGCTACTGGAACTCTTCTCTGTCTAAAGGCAACATTGGAAAAATGTTACAGGTTGGATCCAAATTTAACTTGGGTGGTACAAAGTCTTTGTCTTCTGTAAGTGGTGAAGCAAGGCTTGGATATTTCACTTTTTTCTTGGGGACAGAAGGTAGCTTACTACTCTGCCTGTGGCGGGCTTGGTTATAAAGCTTTTGATCTTATGAGTTTTCTTGTCAGCTGAATTCTTGTCTGCGGTTGAAGGGTAGTGTTGCCCTGTTTGTTATGGCCCTTAATTAGACGGCTACTTGCCCTTATCTATTCTACTGATTTTAGTCGGGCAAATTGTCTGAAAAGGCATCGAATTTGTCACCTTTTCCTTTTGTGGGCATCGAACTTTTTTTTTCTTCCTAAAGTAGCCCTAAACTTGCCTAATTTTCCTTTTGTAGCCTCTAATAAGAAATTAATTACATAAATTTACATAAATCATCCCTGTGGCTCTAAACAATTACACCGTTCATCCGCTTTATATCATTGTTTTAAAAAAAATAGATCAAATCTATCTTAAATTAAATTCTTCCCCAGGCCATCTCAGTTCTCATTCCCCCAAATCAAATCAAACAACCAACCCTCTTCCTCCTTCATTATGAGTAACCAACCCGAAGAATGTCATCCTCATCTTCCGAACCGTACAATCTACTTTTTTAATTCCATCAGATTCACTTTGTTTTAGATTCGGTTGTGATTAATAATAATTGTTATTGTTGACAGGAAGGGAGCGAAGAAGGATTTTTCGACAGCGATACTAGAGCGAAAGAAGAGTCCGAATAGGGTGGTGGTTGATGAAGCTGTCAATGATGATAACTCTCTTGTTGCTATGCATCTTACTACTATGGAAAAGCTTCAGCTTTTCCGAGGCGATACCATTCTCATTAAGGTTGTTTTTTGTTTGTTTTAAGATCTGTAATTATTACTGTGTTTGCAAACTCTAGTTATTATTGAATTTATGTTTATGCTAATGATTGAGATTATCTAGTTTATAATTGTGTTAGGGCTTGTATTTTATCGTTTCCATATGAGTTATTGGTAAATTGTTACACTTTTTAAACATAGGATCAGTACTCTAGCTACCAGAATTATATGTTACACTTATTGGTAAATTGTTACACTTTGTATATTTGACGGGATTTTAATGTGGTTGTGTTGATGACTTTATAGCTCTAAAACTTGTTAATGGATGAAGTGTAATGCATTTCATATTTGCTGATTAAATGCTTTTTGCAAGATACAGATATGTAGTATTAGGCTCATGAGTCTGCTTCCTGCCTATGACCCTTGCAATGTGCTGAACATAAAGCTGCCTAGTGATTGAAATTGATGGTCACGAGATTTGGTAACTCTTCAGCTATGTGGCATCATAGTTATTTACCATCTGCAATGCTGGAACATAAGCTGAAAAGTCTAAACCTGTTTAGTTTGGTATATGTTTGCATCTTGTATGGAGGCATGATAATATCAAGGGTCGCATTTATATGTTAGAACACTTGTTCCTATTTGGTTCGTTATGGTTACTTTTCTTGTCATTTCACAGCATATGTGATTTACCCTGGATTTCATATGTGATGTTTCATGTCTTGTGTGTTTGAATCAAGCTATGCTGTTTACCTATATGATCTAGAATTCACTGCAAAAAGCCTATGGCATGCTTAGTGACTTGCTATCTGCATCGCTGGAACATACGCTCAAGAAGTTATGAAAAGATTTGACTCTGAAACACATATCTTTTCTTGTTCCTAACAATGAAAACACTCGTAGGCCCATCGCCATAGATAGGATATGCGAATGAATGAACTCAAACTAGCTGCTTCGTATGCCCACACTTGACTCTATAAGAGCAACTTCAATTTTCATGGTAACTGATTATAGCGACACCATTTACTTTTCTTGTTTCGGTTAATTAATAGTCTCACTTTAATTAAGCTAATTTAGTTTATCTACCATTCTTGTTTCGGTTAACTAATAGCCTCACCTATACTTTTCTTGTTTCGGTTTACTAATAGTCTCACTAGTAGCAACTTTGATTTTTATAGGCTCCGCGTCTCAAAATATGGGTTGTGTGACTTTATGTATACATCGGTTACAGTAACAATAACAACCTGTGCACTGTAAGAATTGGGTGAATTGTTTAGATTGTTTTTGTATAAGCTTTATAAATGGATAAAAGGAATTTATGGGTCAATCCACCTGTTTTGACCCGTTACCCAACCCGCCCATATTGACCCATCTAGCCTCAATGCATATGCATAACCTCAAACATACTGTTGTAGGCTATTGTAACATAATGAATGAAATTTATAATGGTAGCACACCCTGATCCCCATAAATGTTTTATTCTTGTAATAATGCAGAAGCACATTAAGATTTAATGAACGACGAAGAATTGACAATGACTTGGAAGTCCAAAGGATCTTTACAACCTTTCTTTCCGTAATTTCCTATGTCGCCTTAAGGAGCGCTTCCAAGGTGTCCTCTTCTCCACCTGGTCAAAATTTCACACAACCATCTAATGCTTGCCAGTGAGTACCAGGTGCCTGATTCTTGGTGCATGCAATTGAAGTTGGAAACCGTTACTCGAATCTAATGATCATTTGCAGTTAAACTTTGATGGGAATGACATAATTCAACCGGCAGCAGGATTTCATACCTCAAAATATACAAGTATATTTCTTTGAAGAACAACTATATCATGGCTGAGAAAGTCTCTAAAGATATAGCTAAGCATATAATGTGTCTTGTTAGTTTGTTAGTGTTCATATGTATACATAGTTTTTACGTACCATTGTCATGTTTATTCGAAACCATTTTGTTACCAGTAAAGTGTTTTTGAGCCTTCATATGTTTACCATAGCTATTTGTATCAGCGACTTTCAAGTTCAAGTAATCAGAAAAGGCACGTGAATACATGATTGATGCTTCCATCCTGATAACAAGCTTCCTTGGTTCCTACCGAGTGAACGGCTTGGTGTTTTGGTTCGAAATTGGGATTAAGGGAGTTGCTTTGGCGGTTGTGGTAACATATATTTTGTATCTACTTACCCTTTTGGTTTACATGCATACAACATGTGACATTTCGATTAGAACTTTTGATTTTGTCGAATGTTTCACTGAGTTGACATCTATGAAATTCCTAGTTGTTGGTCTGCATGTTTGGAATGGTGGTTCTATGATTTGATGATCTTTTTATCCGGATTGATTCCAAAAGAAACTAAAGCTACTATTTCTGCAAGTGAATTTTTTGATGCAAGCAACCTCACTGATCTACACATTCCCTTTAGCACTTAGTTCGGCTGTTTCAGCCCGAGTTGGGCATGAGTTAGGATCAAACTTACCAAAGATAGCCAAACAAGTATCATACATTGGCAGTATCATGTGCTTTTGTGATTAGCTTTATCGCCGTAGCATTGACCACTATGGTACGGAACTATTGGGGGAGTATATTCACAAAGGATAAAACTATCATTTCACTAATACAGAAAGTTATGTCAGTGTTAAGTGCTTGTGAGATCGCAAACTGCCCACAAACTCCTATAAGTGGGATGCTAAGTGATTGTGCTCGACCAAACCTTGGTGCATTCATATATTTTGGTTTGTTTTATGTTATTGGGCTTCCAATGGCAGGGTTCATAGGCTTTGCTAAAGGAATGGGCTTGTTGGGTTTGTAGTACGGACTCTTGGTGGCCCAGTTGTCTTGCTTCATCTTGATGTTTGTTTCTTTGTTGAAAACGGACAAACTCTTGTGAAATAAGAATAAATTATTTGAAGATATCATAAACTATGTAACACTAGCTAAGAATCATTTTTTTTTTAATTTTTAATATAGAACGACAACTAAGTATCTCATAACGTATAACCACAAATTATTTCACATGTTCTAAGGAGGAGTTGAACCCACAACCATTTGGTTGGGGAACTTCTCACACAACATGCGGTACCATTAGGACACAAACTCTTTGGTTCTTTATATTTTAATATATGATTACAACATGTCCATTAATTATGTACAAGAAAAACAAAGTTGCTTGATAGAATTACTAATATAAAGCCATAATAGTATAAATGAAAAACAAAAATTCATTAAATGTGAATGGTTGAAATATCTAAAACATTAGTTATTTCCTATAATTTATATTTTTTTGGTCCGCTTCTATTTTATTGAGTATGTATCAACATTATTTTAAGATAGCGCAATTATTTCAAAATGTATTTAACTTTTAGCAAAGAAGTTTGACATGTATTAATTTATTTTACCATTAAATACACCAACTGTTTAATATTCTAATTTGTCTATTATTGTCGTCTATACATAAATCGTTTTCTACATACAGTAAATAGATACGACAATTTGATGTTTTTAATAGAATCTTTTAATACACACATGTATTTCATGACAAGTTAGACATATATGTAAAAATAACCCTTTAAAATACCATTTCCTTTAAAAAAAAATTTGAGATGAATCCCTCGCAGAAAAGATACAAAAATGTGATAGATATGAATAAGCCTTTATAAAGTTAGATATATATTTGATACCATTTAAATAACCCTTTACAACTAATTTTAGTAAATATACTATATGGAAAATCTATATTGCATATATGTAAAAACATTAACTAAAGTTTAAATATATGGTATAAAGCAAAATGTATTTATCCAAGGAGATGCATTTTGTAATTTCGTTTCTTCCATTTTTTTTGAAAGTCAATTTTTCCGATGTATGTAGACACAAACTCGTAATCTTTTAAAGGGTGGTGCACAATTTTTTTCTTATGATAACTATAAGTACTAAAGTTGCACCATAAGAATCTTACTAGCTAAAATCAAATGTTGCACGTGCAAAAAAAAAAAAAAAAAAAAAAAAAAAAAAAAAAAAAAATTTACACTTCGTGATATATAAACGGGTGAGGCTTGCAGCTCCCAAGTGAGTATGTCCTGGATGTATGTGAAGAAAAGTATCTTGAAAAAACAATGTTAATTAGTGAGATCACATGTTTGTAACCGTGGTTGTATAATATTATAAACAATGTGAATAAGTGAAATCACATGTTTGATACCTTGCTAGGACAAGATTCAAAGTAACGTGAATTAGTCAATGTGGATTAGAAATATCACATGTTTGATGCAATGAAATATACTATTTTTATAATTAATAAATGAAGCTTAGAGGCGAGGTCTAGTGATTAGTGCTTGAGATTTTTTGGCGTCTTACGTTCAAACCTTACCGAGCACAAGACAAAGCAAACTATGATAATTATAAAAAAAATTTATCTATTATTTTAATTTGGTGTAATTTCTTGGAAATACATCTAACTTGTCACTGTTTACAATTCTATGTAGCCAATTTGTTTTCTTTTAAACTCTTATACTTTTGAATTTCAGGTCTTCCATGTACTCTCTGACCGGCCGACCTGACGACATCTACGTGGAGCAGGTTACCATACACCGCATATCCATGTATTTACGCTTTTGTTATGTGCTTATTTTATAACCTAATATATCAATTATATAGTAAACCTTATCTCTTTCATATCACCATCTCCCCACCAACCAACATTATCAAACCCTTATTTTTTCAAAACTTTTATCTAAACTTGCACCATTCGTCCCCATTAGCCACCACATAACTAGTCACCATTCGTCCCCCAAAATTTGAATATGCTTTCATCTGCACTTTCTGGTAGGTCTTATCATAGGTATGTGCAAGATATTGCTAATATGACTCATTTAATTGTGGCATTGCAATAGAATAACATTTGCTGATAACATAAAATGTATGCTACTTTTACCTATCATTTATCCCACAATTATTGCTCATTTTTTATGTGTTAATGTCTAAATTGATACTTAATTCATTACTTTTGTAATTTTTAGTATTTATGGAGCCATTTCGGTAAAGACATAGAAAACAACATGATTTGGAGCGTAAATGAATAATCTATATGCAAATTATGAAGAGCATACGACGTATCTAATTATGGAGATACGTCGTATCAACACCTAGAAGAATTCACTAATTATTGATAAATTAGGAGACATACGGCGTATTAAACTCTGACAATACCCTATATCTGAAACTCAGCAGTCAAAGTCCAAAACAACCGTTGAAGGCATACGGCGTATAATATTGAAAATCTTATCCCCAATTCAAGTGTCAAGATTAATGAAGAATACGGCGATCACTCTTCAATAATACGCCATATTTACAGATACACACACGTATATGTTGGGAATATTCTTTTTTATTCCCTACTCAAGAAATCCTGTATACCTTGTATCGATGCCCCGGACAGAAAACTATACATACAACCCTCACATACAGGTTTTTATAGACCATTCCACACCACCATAGCCGAATTCCAGCCTAGTTCACCTAAGATTTTAGTCCCAAAAGCTAGTAGATCAAGAGGAGAAGGTTTCATATCATCATACAAAGAGTGTTCAATTAGTTTGCACGCAAATTACATTATGTCTTTCATTTGTGAATCATTTGTAATTTCTTTTGTTTTTGCTACGTACATTATGCGCTAACACCCTTGGGTGTTAGCCATGTTATGACTACTTTGTTTATGTTATTTAGTTTATTTAATATTTGATGCATTATTTTGGATAATTTATGTGGTTACCATTCAAATAGTATACTCGTTAACTTGTTTAGCATTTAATGTTTATTGTCTAGATCATCAAAGTGTAACTCTTTAGCTATGTAGGTGGTCCGTATCATTGTAGTAAGTATACACGAGATGGGTTAAAAATTTGGATGATGTGTGGTCGACCTTAGTACTCTGGAAGTATGAACCCGAGGTTAGAAAATAATGCAAAAATACTTAAGTTAGTATAGTGCTCGTCAATAAAGTGACCACGTGATAATAGTAGGTTTCGCAGGACCGATGGGTTACCGCAGGTAAATTACATAGATTAGTTGACACCACTTATTGCACGTTTGTAACTGATTAGACCGATAAATATCTCCAGAGATATAGGTTGCATGAATACGACTAGGTAATCGAGAAATCAGGCTTAGTTAAATTAGGTATAGATGCTTGTATGTGCATTTATGATGTCATCAATACTTTACACTAAATTATTGCACTAATGAACTAATAACTTAGTAGAAGTAACATGGCTAACACTTCCTTCTCTATAGTGATTGCAACCTTACCATAATAGTAGTTTAGTTTACTTTTATTGTTTTAGTAGAATAATTACTCAAATCAAAACTCCCTTTAAAAATGTAAAATTTCACTAGGTTAGTCTAGACAGCATCTACTCCTACGAATGACTCGTACTTACCCCATTAGCTACATTGATTGGGTACACTGCCCGTTAGTGTTTGTCTATAGGTTAGTTCGGTAAAATATAAATTTAAAACTTGGTAAAATAAATAGACTGTAACGGTGTATCATGATTTGAAGGTATACGGCGCATTAGACTAGAAATACGCCGTATTTAAATGAAGACAGATTCCTTAAAAAATTTCTTGTTCGCATTTTAACCATGGAGGATCATACCGAGCAATATCAGGGGAGTATTCTGCTTCTATCTCTACCCATTTTATGTTTTTGTATTTATTTGTACATCGAGGGTGTTGTACAGTTCAAGTGGGGGGAGATAGATATAATTAGAATTTTACTTATCATTTATCTATAAAAATGCCTTTAATATGCTAAAATTTATTTAACATGTTTTTCGTAGATCATTAGTAGCATAACCTGCACACGATACCCTTATTTTTATTTGTGAGAATTCTAGGCTTTACATTTCCTCTATTTTACTCAAATTCTACATAAATATGAGTGTGCATGTGGTTTGTTGTAGACTTTAAAACTTGGTTTGGTATTTCTATTCAAGACCATAATAATGAGCATTGTATTAGGGATACCTAGTGTAATTGGCAGTAATAAATGAATAAGGAAAATTATTATGATTCACTCAAATGGCCCATGTTGTTTGCATATGTTTGTTTATTAACTAACTAAACTCGTTAAAACCCTTTGTTAATCTCATCTTTAGAGTAAGATACCCCTACAGTAACCTGTTGAGCCTATCTATTCGTTTGTTGAACCGACTATATGTTTTTGTTTCGTTACACCTTTATACCTTAGCCTATCATGTAGATTAAATTCTATTGGTTGGTTGCTAGTTGCTACATGTGTCCCATGTATTTCCTATGTTCGTGTAAGTTCTTTGTTCGATCCTTTTATAGAGAGACATTTTTCGGGCAAATTGCACAATGCAATGAGAATGTGAAATTATGTATTTTGAGTCATGTTTTTGTACAACCAGTTTCACTATTTATTATTTCCTTCGAGTTTTTAAACATTCATGATTATTATAGATGATGGTAAAATATTATACTATTAGATTTTATTTAGTTTTTTTTTTAAATGAAAAGAAAAGAAAAAAAATAGAGAAATTTATGAGTTAGTGCATATGTTGGTACGTGATATAAACCAACATTTGTTATTATTAGTTTAAGTGTTCGTAATATAAAACACTTGTTAGTTTTTATTCATTTTAGTGTATTAGTGGCTATAACTTTGCCACTATTGTTGTAATATATTTTGGGACCTTGTGGGAGTTGGTTAATTGGGATAGCCAACTTGGTATGTTTTATTAGTGTGTCGATGATGATTGATCGAGGTATCTTTAAGTCAAATTCGTGTGTCACTAAAGCGTGTATTTTTTGTGTTAAAGCGTGACCGAGTCAATGATAAATGTCTCTTTCGGGTTTGTAGTAAGGTAGTAGCTAGTAGCACTTGATAGTGTCAGACTTAATCTATTTGTTTTGTTATTTTTATTTTAAACCATTTATAAATGTTTTTGATGCCTAATACGTACCCTTTGTCATTCTTCATCCTAACCTTTAGCTTACTCGAATGAGGGAATTGAGCAATGATAGGTGTCCTATTCATGGATTTTGATAAGCATTTGTGGTTTTGTCGCCTTCATTGGTGTAATATTATCGGTAAATATTACTTTATCCTAGCCTTTAGCTTATTCTATATCATTCAAGCACAAATACTTGAAGTCAGACTCTGGGAATTCATGAATGCTTTCGTCTTCTCTAACCACAACGATCTTTGACATACCCGATTAGTCTGGTACTCTCAACGTTCAACACTTCTTTGATCCTGTAGTTAGAGTTCAAATCATATCCGTTGTCTCTTGTTTCTCTTTGTTTAACTTTTTATACTAGTTTCTTCTGTCATCATGCCAATGTTGAATCGACAATCTGGCTTCTTCATTAAATCGTTTCCAACTTGATCACTTTCTTCATCCACTTGTCGGTGATAATTTCTTCAATGTCATCTTCCGTATAGTCTGTTGGTGGCACAATGAAGATCGACAATACATACGACTTCTGATCAGTGTTTTCGTTCTTCAGATAAGCAAGGTCATAGTTTAGGAACTTTGATGGTGGTTTCGATGAATCTCTTTCACAGCCATAGTACACTCGACCTTAGCGTGACCAGTACGGATCAAGTAGCTCTTCTTTACTATCTTCTAAGTGTACAGTGGATTCCATGTACTTTTCCATTTCTTGGGTATGATACTCGTATTCGAAGCTGCTTGTGCACCAGTATCTGAGCATTTCAAATCGTCTGTTCCATTCAGTGAAAGTCATCAATGGTTGGAGCTTTATTCCACTTCTTCATTTCTCAAAATTTGTCCTTGAATTGCTCAGACGGCTCAGGTCGGATTTCTCCTTCTTCCAGTTCATACCAATCATTACACCCGTCAGAATCTGAAGAATCCGCATCATCTCTACCCTCAACTTCAGCTTCTTTCATCAAACATTCAAGTTCTTCAACATTCCATTCTTGAAAGACAACATCTTGTTGTTGTTGTTTTTGTGTAGATGATGCCAGTGGTTGTTGTTGAGGTGTTTGTTGTCGATGGGTTTTCTGTGCAGCAAAGGATGATTCACCAACAATGTTACCTCTGTTCGCATTCTCCCCCTTAGGATTACCATTGTCGGGGTAATTCCGGGGATCTCTGCGAACTAGTTCCTCTCTATACGTAGATTGAGCAACTCGTTCCCGGTCTGCCCTTATCTTCAACACTTCATAATTCAACATTTCAAACAACACTGGATCTTCATTATGAAGTGTTTTATCGGCAAGCATGTCTACACACAAGCTTCGTATTTTCTCCATAAACATCTCCTTCTTCACGACACCGCTCACATGCTTATGTACATCAGCCGCTAAGACCTTTCCAATGCCGTCAGCCAACTTATCGATTTGGTCCTGAGTGATGAAGGTTTCTTCCACTACTTTCTTGAGTTGGTTCAATTGAGCGGGTGTGAAGTGTGTTTGGGGAGATGATGTTTGTGGTGGTGATGAGTGGCAGGCCCGGATTTGGGCATGTGCGGGGTGAGCGACCGCATAGGGCCTCCATTTTTCAAGGGCCTCCTATTTCTAAAACTTGAGTATACATATAAACTAATTTATGGAGAATTTATTGTCGTTAATGGGTGATTTTGAATGGAGAATATAAGATTTTTTAACAGAACAAAAACCTACCTGCGTTTTAATGGAGAATGTGAAGATCTGAGATTTGTTGGGGAAGAGAACATATATGTGGGGCCCCAAGTTTTTTTTTACTCTAACATCAGTATTTTGACTATTTTCCTTAGGTTTCTTATTAAACCTTCAACTTTTTAAATTATCATTTTAGGCTTTGTCCAAGTTATAAAGTTTTGTTTCAAAATTAATAATTTTCTTTTGTTGCAAAGATTTAAACTCTTTTATGAAAGTTTAAAACTGCCCCATATGAAGATTTCATAGAAAAAACCATATTTATGGTTGTAGTTTTATATGATATATTTTTGATAAAATAACTACAAGAAATCTTCGTTCATATAAACGTAGTTATAAATTAGATTTTATGGATTGCTGTAAGAGGTTTTGAAAACTATCATTACACCTTAGAAAAAGAAACAAAAATAGTTATTAGATCATAATGAGATTAGCAGGTTGTTGTACGATCCATATAAAAAAAGCAATGAAATGATCGTTTAATTATTTTACTGGTGCTTTGGTTTTTAGATTTAACAGGCCCTAATTTAAAAATACGGCACAGGGCCTCCAAATTTTATGAGACGATCATGATGAGTGGCATGTTGTTGTTGGTGGTGTAGTCAACTAAGACTACATGATGGATGTGGTAGTAGTAGCAACAACTAAGTCTTCTAACACCTGTGCCGACTCCGTAGGATTTGTTTGCAAGTCTGGTGAGAAAGCATGAACCTCCAACTTTGTGATGAGCGGATTGGCACTAAATAAATATTAGGGCACACACCAGATTGATGGAACACTCTAAGAGTCTCAAATGCATGTAACCAATCTTGCACAAGTGTGATTTGTTGATAATATAATCAATGCATTTGTGAATAAATTTCCCATATTAAGAAGGTCATTTGTGATTTTATAACGCTCAAGCATCCTCGAACTCTTATTTTGTGACAATGACTCGACCTTTGCAACAACCATTCATCTACACTTCTAAACAAGTAGCTTCGTTTAAACAACCATAGATATAGAAACTCCAAACCGAACAAACTAAACACGCACAAACCACCTAGACAATAACATCTACATAGATTTTACTAGATATGTCTCATCAATTAATTGTATTATTAACGCAAAATTAGAAATAGACCAATTATAAGTGCTTGAATGAAAGCAATCAATTTACTCGTTGTAGCTTGATAAAACCTTTGAGGCAATAACTAAAGTAAGGTTACGGTATTGGATTTGGTTGTCATATTACTCGTTATATCAATTTGATCAAAAACGTTTTGTGATAAAATGACGTCATCTTACAATATACTTCATTTGCAAGTGTACTTTGCGTTATACCAACAAGAAACGAAACAATGTGCATGTTTGCATAGATTACCGCAAACTTAGTATTGATATTCATAATGGTGAGCCCCTATTATATATCGACTTCTTGTTCGGCTGTTGATATAAGAATGAGTCCGACTGTATCTTAAACAAATTTATGGTGAGTTATAAATACCCACGTCTCCATATCTCCATCAAAAATAACATTTACATGCCTTTATGGTAAATTGCTTTTTACATCATAATGTTTATAGATTAAGCAATGAACTAGCTACCTTTTGTGGCATTATTTCACGATACACAATTTTAACGCCCAATAACCACATCATACACAATTTTGTCTCGAATTTTATTTTGTGACAAAGACGCGACTGGTTTTTTATTTATACTAGTATTATTTTAATATGTTAAGTTATTGTTAGGTTTGTTTTCGCCATTTCATCATTGTCCCGCTTAAATTGGACCGGAATTGGTGTAAATGAAGATAAATACATCATTTGGTGGCCTATAAGTTACTTTCAAAAAGTAAGTGGCCTATATATGAAAAACTTAAAAGTTGGGTGGCCTCCCGATATATTATCCCACTAGATTTTACTAGATATGCAAAACAACATTATAATTTTTGACAATTCTTATAATATATTCATAATCAAAGGGTCTTTTTAAAACTTTTACTAATTCTATTTAACCAGTAGTATAGAATCCAATCCAAAACCCTAAAAAATATCTGCCCACTTCTTCCTGAAAATCGATCTGATTCCAATCATCCAAAGTATATTTCATTTAATCCATGATTCTCCGAACAAGGTAAAATCAATCAACATTTGCATCAGTTATGCTTTTTGTGTTATATGTTTGTTAGATCTAAAAACTTTACGTTATTTGATTTTCTATAAGTTCATTCTTAAACTTTTATGTTACATATTTGTTAGATCTAAAAAATTCTGAACACAAGTTCTTACCATGGAATTTTAGATCTAAAACTTAACGTAATTTTGCTTTATAATATTCATAAATTTTTATGTTACAAATTTGTTAGATCTAAAAATTTCTGAACACAAGTTCTTACAATGGAATTTTAGATCTAAAACTTAACGTAATTTTGCTTTATAATATTCATAAATTTTGTGTGTTGTGGCTTCTGATGATGGTTAAAATCATTGGTTAACCTTTTTGACAACATTATTTACCAGACATTTCAAGCCCGGAATATGTACACCTCAAAGTACAAGTTGGATGAAGAACCATGCTAATGGAGCTTTTCTCATGGCTCAGAAAGTCTCTAAAGAATATATGGCAAGTCTTTTCTGCTTAACTTGTTAGTATTTGTTACCGATATAAGGATTCTTTCCCCAAGAATGGCACCTTTTAAATATTAACATCACATGACTTATTAAAGCAGGACATTGGTAAACCATTTGGTTACTATTACTCTCACCAGCCCAACCATTTTGTTCCCAAATCCGATGGTGAAGATTAAAAAAGGGTATCTTCTTGATTCTTTGGATATATATGTTCTTTGTAGTCGTATAAATTGTAAGAACTGTGATTTTTATGACACTGTAAATTATTTAGTTACTTGATTCTTCAGTTAGTTTGAGTATCTATTAGATGCGGTAAAGTACTAAATGGGTGGTTTGGTTACAGATTAAACAGGCATTTAAATGCATACCAGGAAAACATGACAAAACCATCTTTTAACGACTCAATTGAACAATAAAACGCACAATGAGTCGATGACTAAATCAGGACAGCTGAAAACTTGGACCTCATTCTATACTAATTGATTTCCGTGTAAGTAGATCACTTGTGTCGCGCACAACTCTTAGTAGGCAAATTAAAATTTTAGTTGGCCATATAAAATTTGTAAGAGTATATTATTGCTAGCAATATAAAGTACTCAATGGGGTAAAGTACTAAATGGGCGGTTTGGGAAACATATTAAACGGGTATTTAAATGCATACCAGGAAAACACTTTTTGTATGTGCTGAGAGAGTTTAATTCAAACTCTTGAATGAATTGAGTGAGTTTCTTGTTACGTGTGTAGGAGTGTTGGAGAAAATTCTCAGATTGGGATGGGTTTTGGGGTATAAGAAATCCAGGATCTTCCTGAAGAATCCAGGATCTTCCTGAGTATTAAAACCCACTCTGAAGCTACTTCAACTACCAAACGCAACTGATGCTCCTGCTGGCGAAGGTGCTTTCGGTTCTAAAGAAAAGCAACCCAAAAAGCGTCGTTTAAATGCCATTATCCCCCAGGAAAGATCAATGCCTCGGATACCTGTCGGCGCGGATGATGGATCAAACGATGCAACTATATATACCATCAACAAGAAAACAAAAGGATGGTACATCAGTTGATAGCCAGACGAAACAAAAGTTGCTTTTTAGTTATCAAACAAGCCAGAACTGCCCAAAGTGCCCTCTTCTCCCTTGTTGCATTCAATTGAATATGGAAACCGTTACTCGAATCTAATGATCATTCGCAGTTAAACTTTGATGGGAATGACATAGGCAGCAAGATTTCATACCTCAAAATACAAGTATATTTTTTTGAAGAACAATCATCTCATGGCTGAGAAAGTCTTTAAAGATATAGCTAAGCCTATAATCTGAGTCTTGTTAGTTTGTTAGTGTTCATATGTATACATAGTTTTTACGTACCTTTGTCATGTTTATTCGAAACCATTTGTTAACAGTAAGGTGTTTTTGAGCCTTCATATGTTTAGTGTTTACTATAGCTATTTGTATCAGCGACTTTCAAGTTCAAGTAATGAGAAAAGGCATGTGAACACATGATTGATGCTTCCATCCTGATAACAAGCAAGTCGTTAATTTCATCATGAATTCACATTTTATTTTATTTAGACAATCATGGTTAAAGCAGTTTCATGTACAAGTTGTAGCAGTTTAAACAAAATTTCTAATATGAATTTCTTTTTAATAGTAACTAGCAGGGTACCCGCGCGTTGCAGCGGCGGATATTTTGAAATAAAAAATTTCGATGAATATTGTATTTTAGTTTATTTATATTCTTTTTAACAATAAATTTACGGATATTAAGAATTTCGTATAGCCCATGCCCGTTCGGGCGCAAACCCGTTGGCCCGTGTCTGCTCGAGCCGAGCTCGTTTAGTCCGCGCCCGTTCGGGCTCAAGCCCAGTTGGCCCGTTCCCTGTTTGGGGCTTGAATATATGTATAATGTGCTTTATTATTTGTAGTTGTGAAATTTAATACAGAAATTGTGTTTAATTTGGTTGTACAATATGCTTGATAATTTGTATTTCTTATAAGGGTGTTTTAATAACTGGATTAATTGTATTTATTGACCAGTTAAATAATTGACTACATTAAATAACATTAATGTGGTGTTTTGTTGTACACTATACTTCTTGTCATGTACGTCTGAAAATTATGTGCATAAAGTGTTGTACATTATGTTTCTTTTCTTGTAAGTAGTAGTCATTATAGTCATTAATAACATTGACCACTTTGTTAGCATTAATTTTGTAAATCTGAAAATTACATTTCTTATTTTGTTGTACATTATGCTTATTTTGTTGTAAATCTGAAAATTGGTTGCAGCTATTGTACATTGTGCTTAAATGGTTGTAATTTTTTTTGTGAAGGGGCGTTTTTAATAGCATTAATGTTGTTTGATAGAATTTTGGTCTTAAAATGACACCACGTTTTATTTTGTTGTACAATATGCTTACTTTGTTGTAATTCTAAAAATTGGATGCATTAAAGTGTTGTAAACCATGCTTAATTTCTTGTACGTCTTAAAATTAAAAGTGATGTACCTTCGTGCATTATAAGTAATATAGATAAATATACTAATTTAAATTTTACATCAAACCAATTGCAGTCTTTAAGAAACAAACTTCAGTTGCTCTAAAAAAAGCTAAAACCTTTGACCACAAGGACACAAACTAAATTAGTAATTGCTCATTAATACAACACATCTTGAGCCACGAATAGATAAAAATAACCTAATACACTAGATAGATTTCAAATAAAAAGATAACTTAATACACTATAACACAATTGTCATTTTTCACTAAATATGTCCAACTTCCAACCACTCTAAAATTTAGACAAGTTTATAACTTTTCTATAAGGGCCTTTCTAAAATCACCCTTATTTAATGAGTCGAATAATACCACTTCATTCGCAGTGCCAAACAAAACCCTAATAAATTTCTCTGCCCATTTCTTCTTGAAAATCGATCTGATCCCAATTTTTCGAAATATTTTTCATTTAATTCATGATTCTCCGAACAAGGTGAATCAATCAACACAATTATTTACTTAATTTGATTTTCTTTAAGTTCATGTTTTAATAATACTAGACGAGTACCCGCGGCTAGCGGCAGACAATTAACGATATGCAATATTGTGTTAAGTCTTTCGTATAACGTTCAAATAGCTATGGTGATATTTTGGTTACACAAAACACTTAACCTAAATATCGTTATAACTGTATGCCGCTATAAGAATCCCATTGATATGCACATGTATGCGTCTAGTAATTACCAATATAGCCGAGTACCTACGCCTATCGGCTTCGGTCTATGGTTTTTGACAAAATACCGTTGCGACAATTTTTGTGTGTGTTTCATTTTACAGTCGAGTATCACATATTGCGACGACACTTTATAATATTTGACAAAATATTATTACATCAATCTTGTGTTCTTTTTAATTGTACTTGTATTGCATTTCAGTGTTCTTAAGAAATACTTCATAGTAAAGTATGCAAAATTATTCATCAAATATTTTAGTTACCATAAAGAAATGTTTCATGGTGTGTCCTATATTCAATAGTCCACCTACAATTCACATCCTGTGTGGTACTTTGTAAAGAAATACCATTGATTTTATAAACTACTTATTAAAACGTATGAAATGATACTTCATAAAGAATTCTTGTGACTTTACGTTATGTTCATGTTAATTTTTCTTGTGTTCTAACTACATTATTATAAAACAGTTTATAATATTTCACAGCAGCGTTATACACTATGAGCTGACATTTTACTTTGTGTGTGTTTTTAACAGCGTTGCCATAAAACAGTTTTTGGTATCTGGCTTCGGCTATCCGCATCCATGAGCCGATATAACCATTAATGATCTGCGTATGTACACGTATAGTTACCCTAAGAATATCGCCGTATGTCAATATTGCTATAAATCCAATTCACAAAACACATTGGTTTTATAGTGGTATCGATAAACTT
>BPTQ01000001.1:125233118-125275500 GCA_019973895.1 Chrysanthemum seticuspe | reverse complement strand
CGTATTTTTCACATTTTTTTTAAAGTTTTTTCGTTTTTTTTACGTAACTGAAATTTGCATTAATAAATCATATATGATTAAACACTAATTTGAATATCACATGTGATATTAGTGTTATATCACATATGATATTAGTGTTATATCATATATGATATGTAATATCACATGTGATATTAGTGTAATATCACATGTGATATACATATCATATCACATGTGATATCACATATCATATATGATTTAATACTAATATCACATGTGATATTCAAATTAGTGTTTAATCATATATGATTTTTTTCATGCAAATTTCAAGTAACGTAAAAAAGACGAAAAAACGTGAAAAAAACGATTTTTTTTTCTTTTTTCGAAATTATATCAAAGTGCCCGTCTATAGAAAGATAATTAAATGCTCTTTGCGACGGTGTAAATATTTTCACTTAACGATTAACGGTTTAAGAGATATTTAAATTATAAAAAATAGGTAAAATAATAAAATGCTTTTAATCTTAGCCATTGATTTTTTAAACGCAAGAATTATATGTGTGCTATATGTTTGTGGTGTAAGGCTGTAAGCTGCTTTCTGTCGTAAGAAGCGAGCACATGTTGTCTAAAGTGTCTGGGCCTAGAATATGGGCCTTGAACAAAACTACATGTAACATACTAACATTCGTTCAATCTTAATATTGTAGTCGATGAAAAAAAAACATCAAAAGAGAACTTTCTTCTGAAAGATGTTTGAAATGTTAGTTATAGCGAATTCATACAAATAAGTGAAAAAAATTCAACCAGAAACCATAACTTCCACCATAAAAGACGAAAAAAACATATAAGAGCGCTGCAAAAGGTTTTTAAAAAGTCTAGTAGTTTTTTTAGTTTTCAAAAGGATATCTTCGGTGACTTCTTAGGTGAATTTAAATTCGAAGACACTTTTTGTCTCGTGTGAATTTGTTGATCATGATGGTGGTGGCGTCGGCAGTGACGGACCCAGAAAAATAGGATGTGGGGGCAAAATTTTTTTTTTTTACGATAGCAACAAAATACGAAAGAAAAAACTAGAAACGTAATGTTAAATCGAATATTTTTACTTAGACATGAAGGATTTATAAGGCTTTAAAGAGTTAAATGTTGGATTTTAATATGTGAGTGGGGGGCAATTTGAGTTTTTGGTGGGGGTCACTTTTGAAAAAAGGCCAAAATTAAATAAAAATTACACTAAAATATCAACTTTTTCGGTTAGCCATGGGGGGCGCTTGCCCCCCGCACTTTCTAAGTGGATCTGTCCCTGGGCGTCGGTGGTTAAAAGGTTAAAGAATGTGTGTTTGGGTTAATGTGTGAAAGTTGGTGTGTGTTTTTAAGGTTAGATGTCTGGACATGAAATAACGAAAAGACAAAAAAAACATTTGCAGTTAACGAGGCGTTAGGGTTTGGGACCGTGAGGAAATGAAAAACGGGACGTTGGGGACTACGAGAGCGTAACCTAGATATGAGAATTGTATCCGCCAATCCGCCCTGAATTTGAGGACAAACGTTGTAATTGACCCTACCTATAAACATAGTCAATATAGTCATTTTAAGCAGGGTTATTATTTATTTATTTTTAATTTTTAATTTTTTTTTGGAAGCATCTTGCTCGTTAATTCATGGCGTATTGATGGTTGTTGTTGCTATATGATTGTCTTTCATAAGAAAATTTTACAAATATGGTACGATGCATCTCTTAGAACGAAATATATATATGTAAATGTAAAATGCACATAATCGTATATGTGTGTCCCCTAATCCTCATTCCAACAAACATACACAAATATAAAAGTTATATTAGCAATATTAGAGGAACCTAAATTACTTATTTAATTATTTATACGATTATTGGAGGCAAAAACCAACAAAGTGTGAAAGGTATGATACCTTTATGTTGGTTTCAATACTCTCACTTTCATAAGTCTTCTGGTTTTAGCTTTATAAAAGCTGTTAATGGTCCCGGTTAGTTAATCATTTATTTGCATTATTTGTTCCTTTTTTTTTAGCATTAATCGATGTCGGAGATTTAAATAAGATTTGATGTATGTCACACGTTTAAAGTTATTTTGACACAATGTACCATTTTTAGGAACTTTACTACAGTTGTATTTACTCTATTAGGATATTGTAACTCTGTGACTTATATCGTATATATTTTGTACATTTCAAATGATAAGTTTGTTTTAGACAAAAATACATCGTTAGTTTCTAAACTTGTCCAAAACTATCGCATTTGTCTAAAAATTGAGATTTTTGTCGCCGATAGTCCAAACCTTTGGATTTTGAGGCAAACTCGTCCCTTGACCCGTAATGCTCAGGTCAACGTCCCGTTATATGTCCATAAATCTCGTTATCCGTATTGTTTTGAGGGAATAATCTTTTTTTAACCGTGACGATATTTTCTCTCGCTCGATGTACTTTGTAGCAGACGTCTAATCCATTTTCCCGCCATTATGTCTAATATAACTAAGTCATGTACTCATTAGTCATCCCCAAACTTGTTTTAGAAGCCTACGCAAAAAACCCTAATGCAATGTCACTCGTGAAATTTAATAATCTAAGTAAGAAATTATCAAGCCCCATCCTTGGATTTACTCTATGGCAAATTAGAAATCAGCTTTTCTTTGATGACCACGAGATAGAGCAAAACTCTGCAATCAGGAGATATAGTAAGTGTTTTTTAGGTGATAATTGTTTACACTGATATGTTTGTACGATTGATTAAGGTATTTCCTTTATGGTAAGATAATCGTAACAGTGTTTTATTATGTGTTTCAACAGCTGGTCAATCGGGTTCGTTTAGCATGCGCTTTCATCACAATGGTACATTCAGAAATTGGCCAGGTAGAATATACGAAGGAGGTAAGGAATGTCAAGTTGATTATGTTGAAATGAATGAGGTATTTGTTGATGATATGGATGCTCTCATGACCGAAATCGGTTATGCTGAAGGACAAACCAATTATTACTACTTTGTTAAGTCTAGTAGTACATTGGATGATGGCTTGTTTAGTTTTCGTGATTCTGTGAATCTTGAGTTGTTGAAAGACATTGTCAAAGACCATAAGTTGATAGATGTTTACGTTGAAATAGGTAAGACTATATTAGAGTTGTCGGAAATGTCCCCACAATCTATTAAGACTGTATTTTGGGAGATGGATCATGACAGTAGAAAAGTAGTTATTGTTGTTATCCAATCGTGCTGTAGACGATTGGTTTTAGATGACGTTGCTAATGAGCCTGTACTATAGCCATTTATGCAACTAGCACAACTACCTATGGACGTGAGTTGTATTGGGGAATCTAGCGACTTGCCAAACATTGAGCATGTATTCTCGACACTTGACATGTCATTTTCCAGCCAACTTGTTGATAACAGTGATCGTGCATTACTACTTATTGATGAGGATAATACTATTCAGGAGCCTGATAATTTTGAGGTTAATTGATAACGCTACACGCGTCGTTCGGGGTCAAAGGAACTTCCTTTTCGTCGAGCAAGTTTTTCAACACCATAGGCAGTGAACCTAATCGTTGTAGTGTAGTATTAGGGTAAGCCACGGGAATTGATATCATTCTCTAGGGGAATAGGAATGCTAGTGAGAAGTTACTATGCTAAGGTTGGGGTTGAGGAAGATTATTTTTTATTTTTTTTTATGTTTTTAGGAAATGTAAATGTACGAATCTCGGGGTTTGGATTTGGGGGGTTTTGGTATTTCTACCGATTACTCTACTTATCTAATTATCTAATCTAGTGGGTAGTCTATGTCTAATTATTGTGTGCTCGTATGATGATTTAAAGATGTGTTTACTTAGGTTTTATTACTCCTTAATTATCTCCTATTGATGGTTGAATTGTCACGTCCTTATTCTTAATCGCGTTGTGTGTCTAAGGTCGTAGGGTATGCGTTTATCCCTAACTCTTTGAAACTACCAAAGGTTATTGCCTACAAAATCTCTAGGATTTATAAACTTAACACTAAGGTACTCTTCGGATGGTTTAGCCTACAATGACTCTAGGTAACTATAAGCTAAGGTTCACAAAGATTAATCAAGCATTAACTATACAACGGATGACCTATCACAATACTAGATCATTAACAATTAAGATAAGAGACAACCAATCAATATTCAATAATTAAGTTTCATATTCCCTAAGCAAACACACAAGTAAATTAGCCGGACATGGGAAACATGCAAGCATACACACAAATAATTGAAGACATACTTGAATTAATGAAGTAAAACACTTATCTTGATGTAAGATAGGGTATGGAACCCTAAAATACTGTACAAGACAGCGTTGGTTCGGTTTAGGTTTTTACTCCAAAGACTACACACTCAAAACTAAAAAATTCGGATTCTATATATAAGATTACACATGCGACGGCGTCACCCTTTAGATTGTGACGCCGTCGGGTCGCCGTTATTAGGGTTTCATCTTGGCCACGTTAGTCTTGCGACGACGTCACCTTATGCCTGTGACGCCGTCCCCTTCAGTCTCTGACGTTGTCTAGATCAAATCTAGGCCGTCTGAGTTGCGATGCCCTACTCTTTTAAAACATGAAGCCGTCACTTGTAAATGAGAAATTTGGCTACTGAGTCGTCACAAAAGTTGTCCGACGGCGTCGCTAGTTGTGCCTGACACCGTCACCTTCAGTTCCAGCAGCATGAGTGTCTCGATTATTGACTTTGGCCATTTTCTTCATATATTCGCGCCTTTTCGTCCGAATAAGTGTCATTCCAGCATTTTGCCTTCAAGATACCTAAAAAGTGAAAAGGAATGATATTAAGTAATAACGGATACGAAAGTGATCAAATAAGGGCTTAAACGACCCCTCAAAAAGGTATATTTTAAAACCTTATCATTAATCTATTCCGAGTGACTCAGGATAAGCATTTAGAGAAAGTAGGAAGGGAACTTATTGATGACGATAACATGTTTGAGGAGCATGATGTTGATGTCACTCTGTTCCAAGTGACTCAGACTAGTGACTTAGGCAATGTAGGTGATGACTCAATTCTGGCAAATGAAGAGAATAGTTGTCAGGAGATTGATTTACAACTTACTTTGGTCCAAGGGAGTCAGAGTACTGAGTTAGGCAATGCAGGAACATCTACTAATATAAGTGATGACATGAATTTGGAAAATGAGGTACATGTCTTGCATGATGATGCCTTTTACACTGCTTGTAGTTCTGACTCAGATGTTAGTAACTATAGGGTGCCGAGGGTTAGGATAGACTATGATGCTGGTGTTTATAGCACATTCTTCTACCATGATCAAGACTTTGCACTGCAAAGCTAGTCAAACATAGCATAAGAGGGCATTCAATAGAAACTAAAAGGGAGTTGGTTTTGCTAAAGAATGACAAACAAAGATTAAGGGTCAGATGTAGGGGTTGTGTTCCACCTCCAGGCCCAATTGAAAGTGTTGGACTAGGTATAGGCCCAAATACAGGTCCATTATCCAGAGGGGCTATAAATGCATTAACTGTAGGCAAAAATAACCCTTCCCAATTTCCTTGCCCATGGCTGTTGTTTGTCGGCATGGACGGTGAAAACGGTCCTTGGACAGCCATAAAATATAATGATCAACACACATGTTTGCAATCATGGGCGGTCAGAGCTTTTGATCTTAACTTTATCTCAAAGCAAATAACAAAACAAATTCAAACCAATCTAAGGATTCAGTCAAGTCTGTTCATAATCAACTTAGCAACCAATTTGAGCTTCAAGTATCAATGCAGAAGGTTTTAAGGGCCAAAAAAATAGCAGTAACAGACATCAGGGGTGCATTCAAGCTACAATTTACCATGTTGATAGATTATGTTCAAGAGTTATACA
This sequence comes from Chrysanthemum seticuspe, assembly GCA_019973895.1. Taxonomy (NCBI): domain Eukaryota; kingdom Viridiplantae; phylum Streptophyta; class Magnoliopsida; order Asterales; family Asteraceae; genus Chrysanthemum; species Chrysanthemum seticuspe. Next base: position 125,269,635 of record BPTQ01000001.1, on the reverse strand, counting down.
ACAGTTAGAATGAATGTAGAACGTCCTGCCTTGGTTTAAAAATGCGTGCATCATTGCATAAATTGCGTGCATCATTGCATTGCTTTTAGGATTTCGCATCATGATACCTAATGCGTGGCCATCCCAAAATGCACTTGCATTAGACCGCAATTTACCGCACTTTTGTAATGCTAGCAACGTTCGCAATTTTCACAGTATGGAATTTAGGTCATTTTGAATAAAATTAAACCATTTAGAAGAAGATAAAAATATTTTAATGGACTTGGAAAAATACAAGTTGTTGAAAGACGTCTAAAACAAACACAATAACAACATCCAAATTATCCTTCGGTTCAAGATCATGCACCATTAACATGATTTGAAATCCAGCAAACAATCATCTTATTACAGCTTCATGTTATGCAATAGTTCATATTTTTCTTTGATCATAAATAATCATATATGTTAAATAGTTGAGCTGGAATTTATATGTGTGATTAAAATTTGACTAAAATTTTTAGTTTTGACTTTTGTTGTTGATTTGGTAATGAATGAATTATGATTGTTAGCCACTGGTATAACTTATCAGTATAAAATATTGTAGTATCATGTCATCATGTATATATATAGAATCATGTATATGCATAGAATAGACTTTAATCGTTCATGTTCAACCGCATTACTGCTAACAATAACAAGGATCTAGAAATTATGGAATTCAAGATCCTAAAATTAAAAATAAAATTACGTGTTCATCCTGTTCGAAAGTAATTAAAGAAGAGTTTCTCGTTTAAAACAAAATTTAGTTGGAGTTTAAAATGTTGTTTCTAAGTATTTTGTGTCCTGACTTAGTGACTTATTTGTTTTACAAATAGAATATTTGCCTATTTTTTTGTGTCTTTGTGACTTATTTGTAAATTTATTACATTTACTTGGTATTTTTTTTAACTTACTACGTATAAATAATTTTTGTATTTTTTTAATACAAAACGCATCGTGTCCAAAATGCGCTCGCATTCGCAACACGCATCACGCATCGGCTTTTGAAACCTTTAACGCATCGGATCGCAAAACGCAATTTTAAACCAAGTGTCCTGCAGATGAGGCTCTTCCAACAAGATAATTCAAGAGAATGTATGTTTATTTAGGTGCATTGAAGGAAGGATTTAAAGCCTGTTAGAGACAGCTGTTGGGGCTAGATTCTTTTCCTATTGATGGTCCTTTGAAGGGTCAACTTCTAACAGCTGTGGGAATTGATAGCAACAATGGTATATAACCCATTAGCTTATGCTTTTGCAGAATCAGAAAACATAAGATCATGAACTTGGTTTCTTCATTATTTGTCTGATTATCTTACACTTGATCCAAACTCAATCATCACTTTTATCAGTTACATGCAAAAGGTACTCCCTTAAACTAGTACTGAATTCAAGTCCATCTGTTTTTAAACAGACACTAAATATATGTGATTTTGTGTAGGATATCATTGCAGCTTTAAGAGATGTTTTTCCAAATGCAAAGCATAGATTTTGTCTTAGAAGCATTCATGAGCATATGAAACTTCAATGGAAAGGTAGGGCCTTCAAAGACCATCTGTGGAGGTGTGCAACAGCCTCAACTGTTGTACAGTTTGAGAAAGTTATGGATGCATTCAAGCTATTTAGTCAACCTGCCCATGCTTGGTTATGTAAGATACCATTAATCCATTGGTCAAGGTTACATTTTTCATGTTAGTCATCTATCTGTGTAACTTAACTGGTATATTTTAATGAAGTATGAAATGTATAAGTAATACAACTTTATTTGTATTGTTTAGGGATACCTCATTCTGTTGTGTTACTTAATAACATGTGTCAAGTGTTTCATGGGAAAATAATTAGGGTATAAACCAACCAATTATTACATCCTTAGAATACTTCAGGGAATACTGTATGAAAAGAATAATGCATATTCTGAAGGTGATTGAGAAAAGTAATAGGCCACTAACACCAACTGCACAACACATGTTAGATGCTATTAAGAAAGATGTTGTTAAGTATAATATTTATGCAATGAGGGAGATAAATTTCCGGTGAGTGGACCATGGGGAGACTCATGTGTTGTTAATGTTGTAGACAAGTCTTGTACTTGCAGAAGATGGGAGATAACAGGTTTACCATGTAAACATGCTGTTGCTACCAATTGGAATATGGCTTTAAATGGACAACAAGTAGGAGCTGTGGAAACATGGGCTCATCCTTGCTAATATCTTAGCACTTGGGAAGCAACCTACAAACACCTTGTCTAACCTATAACTAGAAATGAGAATTGGGAAAAATCATCTGTGCCCACAACAATGTTCTACCAAAAGCTCAAACAAGTGCGGTGATAACATCAAATTATCCTGATACTTTAAGTGTTAATTTCCCCCTTTTATTGTCATATTATGCTTAAAATGCTTTTAGAATCATCCTTATTCCTTCTTATTTCATTTCAGGAATTATTTACTATGAAGAAGAAGTATTTGGACATTTCTGAGCTCAAGGACGGATTTCTCTCACATTTACTAAAGACCACAGCGTAACTAAGTGATGAAGTTACGCCGTAATTATTTCTATGAAGAATACGGTGTAACAAAGTAATAGAGTTACGCCGCAATATGACTACAAATCATGATATGGCATTTTATGAAGACTACGGCGTAACCATCAGCTCAGGTTACGCCGTAACTGCGGATAAGCATCAAAGTTAAGAAGAACTACGGCGTAACTGTTCCATAAGTGTTATGCTGTAGCTAGGTTTTACGCCTATAAATAATCAAAGATTTCAGCATTTCTAATCATCTCCCCTTTCCCAAACCTTTCTAGGGTTTGGGGAGATCAAACACAAAAGACGAATTATGGTTTAGGAGCAATATGAACGAAGTTCTCGTCTACGATTTCCTTTGTATTCAAGTTTGGATTCTTTTTATGTTTTTCTAGAGATCATATTATGAATTCATGTTACTAATTCAAGTTTATATTTATGTATTTGATCTTCTCTTTATTTCTTTATAGACATCTACGTAGTCTTATCATATAACGCTAGTCTCGGTAATATTATAAGCTTGTTAGTATCTAGAGGGTTGGGAGAATTGACCAACTGACCTCAGCTCACTAGGTTGCGAAGTATGGACATAATTGGCCATAGTACAACCATTCTTCGTGTGCGAACTGACCAAATGATCACCTATCAAGCGGAGGTATCTAAGAAGCTAGGGGAAATCTAAGTTCCTAACGGCTGGGTTTCCATAGACTAGATTTAGCTCTTAATGACTGCTATTAGGTTACTGAATGATCCCGGGTGACCTGTTCATCTGGGTGAGGGTTCTAAGAATCATAGGCTAAGACGAATTGACCAAAGGATTCTGGAGATATTCACCCACTATATTGAACCTTAATATTGAGAATTAATTCATATCTATAATCTTGGTTAAGCTTCACTCTTCTATCCCTTTATCCTAATCTCTTATTTTTGTGTATTTAGAATAATTCTATCTACTTTATCATATCATTATAAAATTATGTTAATTCTTATCATCTTAGTTCTTTCAAGGTCACAGCTCTCTTGGGACGACACTCGGATTTACCTAAGGCTTTACTTCATCTGATCGGGTTCTCTGCCCGTTAGTATGTGTTTATCCTAGTTTATCTCAGTTTTATAAATAATAAAAGCAGGATGAAATAGCACCTCACCTTTATGGCGCCGCTGCCGGGGAGCAGTTAATGAAAGATATAAGGTATGGTTTATAATATTGACCTATGATAAGAGACGTGAATACTTTGCAATGCCGTATAAGGTACATATCTCACTCTCTCATATTACAATTTTCTATTACACTTCTAAATATTTTCTTTGAAGCTATTAGTTACGGCGTAACTTTTATTAAAGTTAAAGCGTAACCTTTAAATAAAAATAATTTTTTTTAATAATTAAAAATTAATTACGGCATAACCAAAATTATAATTACGTCGTAACCTTGGACAGTATGAAATCCCAGCTACGGCTGAGAAACTAGGTTTTTACCAAAACTCTCTTTTTACTGCGATCGCTACAGTGAAAATTATTCCTAAAATTTTCGTGGTGTTATCTCCTTCTTACAATCACTCAATGGCTGGTAAGATCAATCTTTACTCTTTTTGATTCTCCTTCTATTATTATTTTTCAATTAGGGTTTATATGTTCATAATTGGGGATCTTACTTCTATCATGATAATTTTTGCTATTGACCTGGTTAATTTATAATTAAGAATGATTCCCCATGTTTTATTGATTTGTGTCATATCAGTATTGGTTGTTTGGGTCGTTTTGATCAATAAAAAATTGGGTTTTTGGTCAAACGTGAATATTATGGTCTAGGCGCAGTTTAGCAATACTACATATGTTAAAAACTTATGGTTTTATTTACCTTTGGGTGAAAATTGATGGTTACAGCGTAATCTATTGCTGGTCGTAACCATGGGTCTGTGCTGAGTTTTTGGGAAAATTACGGCGTAATCAGTGGGTAAGGTTATGCCGTATATGTGTTCTGTGATCTTATTACGGCGTAACTAGTAGTTTTGGTTACGCCGTGGTTTAGTTCTGTGATTGGATTACGTCGTAGTAGGTTGTGTGTGTTACGCGGTAATCCTCGTTACGACGTAATCTTTGTCTTCAATTACTCCGTAACTTCATATTAGTCTGCAATAATATTTGATCTATATTTATTTTCTTTCAGGAAACAACAACAACCCCGCTCAGTGGGTAAGATTCTTGAATTACGGCCTCAAAGGAAGAAAGTTATGCAGAGCCGACTACGAGAAACTGGTCAAGAAATAAATTGATAACCCTGAAGCTCTTGATTTTGACGCATTCGAGGAAGTCAACAACGGAGTTGCCTCGAGGATGTTTAGAAAGTTTTGCAAGATTAAATACACTGAGCGTACTGGTTCATTCACTTGCAATGCTTGGCTTAGGCTTTTCAAAATCAAGGAGCCAGTCATACCTGAATATATCAGATAATTCTTGGCATCTGTTGATTTCATGGATGAAGTTGAAGATATCGATCAAGTCTCACTCTATTTTCAGCTCGGAAGGGAGAAGAGGGACTTGACTTTGAGGCAGTTTATGGTCAGAATGGGTTTGTACAATGATCGAGATTTCAGCAACGATTTGTGGGAAGCATATTATGACAAGTGCTGGAGGTTCAGGCCCGATGCATACAACCACACCACCTATTTCAACTACATATGTTCCACCGAGGGGTACAACTCGAAGCACCCCCTTTCATATACATTGATAAGGATTCCTATTCGTCGGCTGGTTCATAGGCTAATAGCATGTTCGATTAAAGCTAGGCATTCGGCGAGGGAGAAAATGACTATGGATGATTTGTATCATCTTCATGGTATGGATGGGGGAAATTTTATCGATGTTCCTTACTTATTGTCCAAATTCATGTCTACTAGAGCTGAGGGCTTCACCACTAGAAGCTTGATTCAAGGGGCCTATTTTATTGGCAAACTGGCAAGGAGCTTCGGTTTAATGAGTCCTGAGGTGTGGTCATTGGTGACCTGTGGCAGGGAGACTAGATTGATAGGGAAAAACAAGCTAGTAAAGTATAGGATTTGTCGCCTAAACGGATTGGGTGAAGCTGAGTTGATGCCTGTAAAACCTGAAAATCTAAAATCGGATTAAAGACTAAAATACCCTTGGAATCGAAAATTATGAAATACGTAAAATACATTTATATCATTTAACGAAAATTAAATACCTAACATACAAATAATAAAACTGAACGAATATAATATGTAATTGATTTTTGGTACGACGAAGATTTAACGTTTTGTATATAACTTGGGCCGTGTTTGTTTGTGTCGTGTGGGTCAAGAACCGAAGCCCACAAAGGGCGTGGGTTTGTTTGTGTGCTCGGTTGGAATAGGCCGACCCAACCCCCCTCCTAAAACTTAAAACCTAAAAATACTACAACTATAAATATAACTCAAGAGCTCAAAAGTGAAACCCTAGTTTTGGTCTTTGCCTCTTTTCTTTTCTTGCTTCCAATCGGCCGAATACTAAACATCCCTTGGTGTCGAGATTTTTGCTCAACCAAGCTAAGGTATCATGCTTATTTGTCTTCCTTGTTATACCATGCGTTTGTTTAATGTATCATGTTTCGTTTGATCGAGTTATGTTGTTTCTTTTCTTGTGTCGAGCCGTGTAACATCAAAAACAAGGAAACCCTAATAACTAAGCTTTACAAGTAATTAAGAGTGATGTACGTAATAAGTATTATTGAATTGTATCATGGCTATGTCGAGTTACATTTGAACCGAACCACATGAATAGAACCGAACCATGCATATAATTCGACCAAGGTATAAAACATGATAACTTGAATATGTAACGTGTTTAGATGAGCTAGGACTTGCATAATAACCTATTAGCCGAAACCCTAGATGAACCGAACTATATATATATAAGTTTTGAACATGTATTAAATAAGTAAGAGGTCATGTTAACGTAAACCCTAGTTTGACATGTTAATCGAATAAGGAATGCTAAACCCTAATGTGTATACGTGTAATTAATATGAGTTATAAGTAACTTATATGTCACATAAAATCATAAACGTGTATGGTGAAACATAAAAGGAAAGATTATTTTGTGACGTGTTAGGTTAAGTAACGAGTCATTAAAGACGTAACATGTAAGTTAATGTATATTAATGAGATATTAAAGAATAGAAACCCTAGAATATAAATGAGAGTCGATTAGGGTTTTGAAGCTAAATATACTCAATCATTATTTTATGTGTGAGTTATGACGTTTAAACTATTTTCACATTAAACTCTAAACTTTAATAAATGACATATGAACCCTAACCTACGATATTAATTATAAAACATTTAAGTCTCATTTAATTATAAAACCCTAAAATATTAAAGGATCATTTTGACGATTATGGAATCATTAATAATATATACAACATTAATGTATATAGGTTCTGTGAAGAAGGAGTAATTCTTTGCTTTCCCTGTGTTTTCTTTTCGATCGTTTGCTTTGGAATAAGGTACGGATATTCTGTCTTACTTTAAGACACTTAAGTTATCGTACAGATATTCTGACCTTTTCAGTAAAGGTTTCGTATAATGTTTCTTTTCGTTTCATATTAGGATTTCCTAAGCCTTTGCTATGAACCCTAATGTGTCTATTTGAGCAGTTGCTTATCTGAACTTTGATTTTTGAATCATAAAACATTTGATTTTGAACTATATGATATGAAGACTTTGATTTTGAAAACATGATAAAACGTTTGATAAAATATGATCTATGTCAGTTATGACATTTTTATTTGACCTAAGATAGTTGACACCCGAGCCAATTATTAACTAGTCATGGGGGTTCCATGTCCGTGTCAGTAAATGCACTTCTGACATGACTCTAGGGCAGTAGAGTGAAGTTCTGCCACGTCCCTTATCTGTTATCTGTTATGAGCTCAGTTTATATTACCAATTTATATGTCTGTGGGGCGTATGGGTGCATCCTAGATCTGTTATATGCTATATATTATATGTTTATGCCATCTGTTATCTAATGATTGATGCTGCGTGCATGCACGTCCTTCATAACTCTGGTAGGTCTCCCCTACAAAAATGTTGCCTTATGTGATATGATTATGTTTCTGATATGGCATATGTGTTTGGGCTCGAGGTAGTTAGCTATATAAAACTTATTCTTATATCCTGATTTATCTTTCGAAATGATTATGATTTCACTATCTTTCTTTCACTTTATTTCGTATTCGTTCTTGTTTCGTATTCGTTTTGCTTGTATATCTGTTCACTGGGCTTTTGAAGCTCAGCCGCATTTCTTTTCTTCCGCGGCAGGTATCTAAGCATTGGAGCTGGGTATTGCTTTGGGATGAGTGCTGAGTGGACTTACCTTAGAGATTTTAGCTTTGATCTTATGATGCCATTTAGACTTATATTTTAGACAATTCATTTGGAGTTTATTTTTTTCGCTGGGACCAATGTATTGAAGTCTTTTGACTTGGATTATTTCAATATTTATGTTGAGATTTCTTTTGGTTTATATGTTTGCTTTGATATGACACCATTACTTGTGATTCCTTTACCCTTGTCGGGTCGGGGCGTTACAATTTATGGCATCAGAGCCCAGGTTTACGACTTGTAGTCAGGACCTGTGACATATGGAGCCTAGGTTTTGAGACTTTAGAACTTAGGATTTGACCTGTGAGGATTTGGGTAGACCTTAGGATTCCTTCGTATTTCCATTTCGTATCTCACCTTTGTTCATTTTGCTAATCGTTTGGATATCGTTTAGATGGTTCGAACTCGTACTACTGGTGGCGCGGATGGAGACGATGATGCTATTAACATGGATACTGCGATTGCGAATGCTCTCAACTCTCTTTTCCCTGGTTTGACTACACCTGAGATGATGGAACAGGTGATCAACAACATTCGTAATCAGAATGGTGCTTCGGGTAGTGGTGGAGGAAATCAACCCGTCGGTATTCATACTTGGCTCGAGCGTTTCGGTAAGCTTAAGCCTCTTTCGTTTAGCACTGCTGCTACTCCTACTGAGGCCGAGGACTGGATCACTCATATTGAGAAGCTGTTTGAAGTACTGGGTTGTGGAGACGAGTTTAAGACTCGTTTGGCTTCATTCAAATTGGAAGGTGATGCTTTAAGTTGGTGGAAGGCGCTCAAACAAGCAAGAGGAGGAGACGCTTTTGCTGTGACTTGTACCTGGACTGAGTTTCGGACTATCTTCTATAACCGTTACTTCCCTGATGCTGAGCAGCAAAGGTATGAGAGGGATTATCAGGCAATCTACCAGTTTGATCATGAGAACTCTAATGAGTACATGAGTAGGTTTATGAGGTTGGTGAGTTTTGTTGGAGTGATTGCTGGAGATGGTAGGCGTCAAGCTAAGCACTTCAAGTGGGGATTGAAGAAGTGGGTGTTGGACCGATTGCTTAATATTGAGTATGAGAATGTGTCGGCCTGCAATGACGCAGCTCGTAACATTGAGATATTTCATGAGGTTTCGGGTTCTAACAAGCGTAATCGCGATGGTGATCGGATTCAAGGTAGGACTCAAGGTAATGACTATAAGGGAAACTCTGGTAGGAGTTATGATTCGAGAGGTCAAGTGGATAGGAATTATGATCAGCGGGGTCAGTCGGGAAGGAATGTTGACACTGGGCGTTCTGAGACGAGGGGTCAAGATAATAGAAATGCTGGTAGGAATGGAAGTGATCGTCAGAACCAAGGTAACAATAACCAGCGTTACAACAAGGATCAGCCAGCTCGAGGAACAAATCAGGGTCGTGCTTCAGGATCTTCTAGTCAACAGAGGACAGCTGAGGTTTTGCCTCCCCCACCTATTTGTACTACTTGTGGAAAGGCTCATCCAGGGCAGTGTTTCAAGGCCACTGGTGGATGTTTTGCTTGTGGTTCCACTACTCACAAGATAAAAGATTGCCCTAAGAAGAGTCCGGCAGTTCCTGGAAACTATATCAAGCCGCCGACTACTACTGGACGTGTTTATGCTACTACTCGTAACCAGGCGGAGCGTACTTCAGGTACCATTACGGGCACTCTTTTCATTGATGATTTTGCTGTCTTCGTTTTATTTGATACTGGCGCCACACACTCCATTATATCTATCACATTTGCTAAGAAACTTAACATGAAGCCCAAACCGTTAACAAATCACTTATCGATTTCTACGCCTATGAAAAATCATGTGATCATTGATCATAAATACGTTAAGTGTCCTCTTCGTTTTGATGATCGTATTCGTTTTGCAAATCTGTATCCTCTCAATATGGTCGACTTTGATATCATTCTAGGCATGGATTGGTTGGCTTATCATAGAGCTTCAATTGATTGCCATGCTAGAACGGTGATCTTTGGAGACGTAAAACATCCTGAATTCGTTTATCATGGTTCTCAACCCCTTAAATCTGTTAAACTCATTTCCGCTATGAAGGCACGGATCATGATTGCTCATGGATGCCAAGGTTTTCTAGCATCTGTTAAGGACACATCTTTGGAGAGTCCTAACATTGAAAATCTTTCGGTTGTTTGCGAATTTGCTGACGTTTTTCCCGATGAACTCCCTGGACTTCCCCCAGCTCGAGAAGTTGAGTTTAGCATTGAGTTAATTCCTGGTGCTGAACCGATTTTGAAGGCTCCGTATCGCATGGCACCTGTAGAACTGAAGGAGTTGAAGGAACAGCTGCAAGAGATGATAGAAAGTGGATTTATTCGCCCCAGTGTTTCTCCATGGGGTGCACCTGTCTTGTTTGTGAAGAAGAAGGATGGAAGCATGCGCCTATGTATCGACTATCGCGAACTCAATCGTATTACTATTCGTAACCGTTATCCTTTGCCGCGTATAGATGACTTGTTTGATCAACTGCAAGGAGCTAAGTTCTTTTCGAAGATTGACCTGAGGTCTGGCTACCATCAGTTACGTGTGAAGGAGCAAGATGTTCCTAAGACCGCGTTTCGTACCAGATATGGTCATTACGAATTTCTCGTTATGCCTTTTGGTTTGACCAATGCGCCTGCTGTGTTTATGGACCAGATGAATCGTGTTTTCCATGAGTTTCTCGACAAGTTCGTTATTGTTTTCATTGACGACATTTTAGTTTACTCCAAGTCTGAAGAAGAGCATGAAGAACATCTCCGGATAGTTTTGGAGATTTTGAGGAAGAAGAAGTTGTACGCCAAATTTTCGAAGTGCGAATTTTGGTTGAGACAAGTTGCTTTCCTTGGTCATATCGTATCAGCTGATGGTATTACCATGGATCCGTCTAAAGTTGAGGCTATCACTAAATGGCCAAGACCTACGACAGTGACTGAGGTCAGGAGTTTTCTTGGAATTGCTGGTTACTATAGACGTTTTGTTGAAGGTTTCTCTCGCTTAGCTCTACCCCTAACCCAACTGATGAGGAAAGGTGAAAAGTTTGTATGGACGGATGAACGAGAGAAGAGTTTTGAAGAATTGAAGCGGAGATTGGTGTCGGCTCCTATTTTGACTCTTCCAACTGGTTCAGGAGGATTTCAAATCTACAGCGATGCATCTAAGAAGGGATTAGGGTGCGTTTTGATGCAACATGGAAAGGTAATAGCTTATGCTTCGAGGCAGCTAAAACCTTATGAGGAAAATTACCCAACTCATGATCTTGAGTTAGCTGCGGTGGTGTTTGCGTTGAAGATCTGGAGACATTACTTGTATGGAGAGACGTGTGATGTATTCACTGATCATAAGAGTCTCAAGTATATTTTCACTCAGAAGGAACTTAACATGAGACAAAGAAGATGGTTAGAACTTCTTAAGGATTATGACACCAACATTCAGTACCATCCAGGTAAGGCTAACGTAGTTGCTGACGCACTTAGCCGGAAATCAGGCATTCTTGCGAGTATCAAGATTGAGCCTAGGATTTTGCGTGACTTAGAGAGTTTGGATGTTGAGTTGTGTGTACGAGGTTTTGATGGATACTGGGCTAGTATGAAGGTGGAGTCGAACCTTATACTGCAAATTAAAGAAGCTCAGAAAGATGACGGCGAACTGTGGGCCGTGGCGCAAAATGTTGAAGAAGGTAAGCAGACGGAGTTTAAGGTTGATAATGACGGTATTGTATGGTATGGAGATAGGCTTTGTGTTCCCAATGATCAGGTACTTCGTGAGAAAGTTATGACTGAAGCTCATACTTCTCCTTTCATTATTCATCCTGGTTCTACCAAGATGTATAGGGATTTGAAGCAGTACTTTTGGTGGAATGGCATGAAGCAGGATGTGGCGACGTTTGTGTCGAAGTGTATGATTTGTCAGCAGGTTAAGATTGAACATCAAAGGGCTAGTGGATTGTTACAACCATTGGATATTCCAACATGGAAGTGGGATAAGATATCTATGAATTTTTGTGACTGGACTACCTCTTACTAGGAAGAAGCATGATGCGATTTGGGTGGTTGTTGATCGACTAACCAAATCTGCTCATTTCTTGCCAATCAGAAAGGATTATGGTATTGGTAAATTGGCGGAGATTTTTCAGCAAGAGATCGTTAGACTTCATGGTACTCCGGCATCTATTGTGTCCGACAGAGATCCGCGTTTTACTTCTCGTTTCTGGAAGGGTTTGCAGAAAGCTTGGGGTACTCGACTTAATTTTAGTACGGCATTTCATCCTCAAACAGATGGTCAGTCAGAGAGGACTATACAGACCTTAGAGGATATGCTCAGGGCTTGTGCTTTAGAATGGACTGGCAGTTGGGACGAATATTTATGTTTAGTAGAGTTTGCATACAACAATAGTTGGCATGCTAGCATTAAGGCGGCACCGTTTGAACTTCTTTATGGAAGGAAAAGTAGAGCACCTATTTGTTGGGATGAAGTAGGTGAGCGTTTGATTGAAGGACCGGAAATGATCGAGATCACTAATGAGAAAGTAGCTGTGGCTAGAGAGAAATTGAAGGAAGCTAGGTCTCGTCAGAAAAGTTATGCTGACAAGCATCGTCGTGATTTAGAATTTCGGGTTGGAGATCGTGTGTTTTTGAAAGTTTCGCCGTTTAGAGGCGTGAAACGTTTTGGAATCAAGGGCAAGCTCAGTCCTCGATTTATTGGACCGTTTGAGATTCTGGAACGTATAGGAGAGGTTTCGTATCGTTTAGCACTTCCGCCTCAGTTATCGCATGTTCATGACGTTTTCCATGTATCACTCCTAAGGGGATACAACTATCATCCGTTACACGTTGCTTCTTATCCGTTTGATCAAATTCAATCCGATATGTCTTTATCTGAAGAACCAGAAGCTATTTTGGAAAGACAAGAAAGAGTTATGAGGAATAAAGTTATTCCATTCGTTAAAATTCTTTGGAAAAATCATCCTGAACGTGAGGCTACTTGGGAAACCGAGGAGTCGATGCGTGCTAGTTACCCTCATTTCTTTGAATAGTTTGGTATGTTCTCATTTTGTTTTCGTTTCGTTTTCGTTTTTGTTTTCATTTCGTTTAATTCAATTTTCGAGGACGAAAATTTTTTCTTAGAGGGGAAGAATTGTAAAACCTGAAAATCTAAAATCGGATTAAAGACTAAAATACCCTTGGAATCGAAAATTATGAAATATGTAAAATACATTTATATCATTTAACGAAAATTAAATACCTAACATACAAATAATAAAACTGAACGAATATAATACGTAATTGATTTTTGGTACGACGAAGATTTAACGTTTTGTATATAACTTGGGCCGTGTTTGTTTGTGTCGTGTGGGTCAAGAACCGAAGCCCACAAAGGGCGTGGGTTTGTTTGTGTGCTCGGTTGGAATAGGCCGACCCAACCCCCCTCCTAAAACTTAAAACCTAAAAATACTACAACTATAAATATAACTCAAGAGCTCAAAAGTGAAACCCTAGTTTTGGTCTTTGCCTCTTTTCTTTTCTTGCTTCCAATCGGCCGAATACTAAACATCCCTTGGTGTCGAGATTTTTGCTCAACCAAGCTAAGGTATCATGCTTATTTGTCTTCCTTGTTATACCATGCGTTTGTTTAATGTATCATGTTTCGTTTGATCGAGTTATGTTGTTTCTTTTCTTGTGTCGAGCCGTGTAACATCAAAAACAAGGAAACCCTAATAACTAAGCTTTACAAGTAATTAAGAGTGATGTACGTAATAAGTATTATTGAATTGTATCATGGCTATGTCGAGTTACATTTGAACCGAACCACATGAATAGAACCGAACCATGCATATAATTCGACCAAGGTATAAAACATGATAACTTGAATATGTAACGTGTTTAGATGAGCTAGGACTTGCATAATAACCTATTAGCCGAAACCCTAGATGAACCGAACTATATATATATAAGTTTTGAACATGTATTAAATAAGTAAGAGGTCATGTTAACGTAAACCCTAGTTTGACATGTTAATCGAATAAGGAATGCTAAACCCTAATGTGTAGACGTGTAATTAATACGAGTTATAAGTAACTTATATGTCACATAAAATCATAAACGTGTATGGTGAAACATAAAAGGAAAGATTATTTTGTGACGTGTTAGGTTAAGTAACGAGTCATTAAAGACGTAACATGTAAGTTAATGTATATTAATGAGATATTAAAGAATAGAAACCCTAGAATATAAATGAGAGTCGATTAGGGTTTTGAAGCTAAATATACTCAATCATTATTTTATGTGTGAGTTATGACGTTTAAACTATTTTCACATTAAACTCTAAACTTTAATAAATGACATATGAACCCTAACCTACGATATTAATTATAAAACATTTAAGTCTCATTTAATTATAAAACCCTAAAATATTAAAGGATCATTTTGACGATTATGGAATCATTAATAATATATACAACATTAATGTATATAGGTTCTGTGAAGAAGGAGTAATTCTTTGCTTTCCCTGTGTTTTCTTTTCGATCGTTTGCTTTGGAATAAGGTACGGATATTCTGTCTTACTTTAAGACACTTAAGTTATCGTACAGATATTCTGACCTTTTCAGTAAAGGTTTCGTATAATGTTTCTTTTCGTTTCATATTAGGATTTCCTAAGCCTTTGCTATGAACCCTAATGTGTCTATTTGAGCAGTTGCTTATCTGAACTTTGATTTTTGAATCATAAAACATTTGATTTTGAACTATATGATATGAAGACTTTGATTTTGAAAACATGATAAAACGTTTGATAAAATATGATCTATGTCAGTTATGACATTTTTATTTGACCTAAGATAGTTGACACCCGAGCCAATTATTAACTAGTCATGGGGGTTCCATGTCCGTGTCAGTAAATGCACTTCTGACATGACTCTAGGGCAGTAGAGTGAAGTTCTGCCACGTCCCTTATCTGTTATCTGTTATGAGCTCAGTTTATATTACCAATTTATATGTCTGTGGGGCGTATGGGTGCATCCTAGATCTGTTATATGCTATATATTATATGTTTATGCTATCTGTTATCTGATGATTGATGCTGCGTGCATGCACGTCCTTCATAACTCTGGTAGGTCTCCCCTACAAAAATGTTGCCTTATGTGATATGATTATGTTTCTGATATGGCATATGTGTTTGGGCTCGAGGTAGTTAGCTATATAAAACTTATTCTTATATCCTGATTTATCTTTCGAAATGATTATGATTTCACTATCTTTCTTTCACTTTATTTCGTATTCGTTCTTGTTTCGTATTCGTTTTGCTTGTATATCTGTTCACTGGGCTTTTGAAGCTCAGCCGCATTTCTTTTCTTCCGCGGCAGGTATCTAAGCATTGGAGCTGGGTATTGCTTTGGGATGAGTGCTGAGTGGACTTACCTTAGAGATTTTAGCTTTGATCTTATGATGCCATTTAGACTTATATTTTAGACAATTCATTTGGAGTTTATTTTTTTCGCTGGGACCAATGTATTGAAGTCTTTTGACTTGGATTATTTCAATATTTATGTTGAGATTTCTTTTGGTTTATATGTTTGCTTTGATATGACACCATTACTTGTGATTCCTTTACCCTTGTCGGGTCGGGGCGTTACAATGCCAGAGGCTCTAATTAGAGGTGAAGGAGCATGTGAAGTAGGTGGTAGTGGTGCAAGTGGTAGCCAGTTAGGAGCTGAGATGCAGGTCCCAAGGGCCCGAGCTAGGGCCAATTTAAGCGTGGGGGATAGGCTGCAAAGGATCGATGGGAGGCTCAATGACATGGAGAGCCATTTTAATGAAGACATCGATAGCCTAACTGTAGGTTTGTATGGGTTAAGTGCTCAATTTGATGGTTTTTCAGGTACGCTAAACCAGGCGCAAGAGATGCAACAAGACTTTTTCAGTTGGAGCGCGGATCATATCAGTCAAATGCTCCAGGAGATGCACCTAAGCCACCCCCGATGGCATGGAGCTCCGTATATCTACCATCCGGATATTCCGGATATTGGTGTCCAGCACGGGGTAGCTTTCATGAACCTGCAGCCAACCCCAAGAAGCACCACAAGCACCCCATTTGACCCATTAGAGTACCAGTCCATGGACACGATCTTGGCAGGGAGGATTGATTCTCTTGTCCTCTAAACAATCTTAAAACACTTTTTAAAATAATGCTTCTATGTCTGTAATAATTTTGCTGTTAGGATATTTATTATGGTATTGATTGATAGTACCACTATGGTACAATTTTTCCAAGTGTTTTATGCAGGTTGTGTTCTGTGAAACAGTTATGGCGTAACCAAATAATAGAGTTACGCCGTAACTATTTTTTGAGAGAAACTTTGAGGGCATTTAAGTTAAGGCGAAGTCACCCGGATAAGTTATGCCATAGCAGCCTTCTGACCTTTAGTGAGACCTCTTAGGCAAGCATTTGAGAGGGGAGTTCATTTCTTTCTCAGTTCTTTTTCATTTCTATTTTCTTTTCCTTTTTATTTTCTTACAAAATGAACTTTGTACACTTCAAGTGGGGGGATAGGAATAGAAATAAAGTGTACGTTTACTTAGCCTACTTGCCCTAATTTTCTAGTTGGTTTTAAAAAATTAAGCTCTTTTGAAAAATTTTGTCATGTTTTTAACCAATCTAGAATCACATAAAGCCGAGCACACTATAACCTTAATGTCATTGGTGAGATTTAGCCTTTCTGTTTCCCCTATTTTACCCAAATCTACCAAAAATTGAGTGTGCCGATAGTATTGTAGACTTTAGAACTTGGCTTTTACATCACTTCGAGACCATAGACGAGTAGTGTACCAAGTTAGCTTGATTCATTTGGAAAAGACAATTCGAAGAGGCAAATGTTTTAGGATTATCCCAAATAGCCCTTACGTGTTCACTTGTGTGCGTTTATCAATTAATTGCATTGACTTTTCTACCTCCGTGATAACCCTTTTTTGTTGCACTCATCATTAGTGCAAGTACCCCTAGTTACACCCATTTGAGCTTATCCTTTCATTTCTTAACCCATATTCGTTACAATTTTTTACCTGATCCTACCGTGTAGTTTTATTTTATGATCTAGAAGTCATTGTTCACCCTAGTTCAAGGTTTGAGTAAAAGTTTCGGAAATCACGCTAAATCGAAGTCATCCAATTGAAGTTCATTGAAGATCCCCCAATATTCTCCTTATGTTCATCTAAAGTAGAGGGGATAAGTTATCATTGTACCATGTTAAAATATATATACATATATATATATATATATATATATATATATATATATATATATATATATATATATATATATATATATATATATATATATATATATATGTGGTTATAAGATATTAGCATCGAGGAGGCCACCTCGATCACATTTGAAGATTGAAGTTGGTCAAGGTACCAACGTTTCTAGGAGCAGGAAATGTATTCATCATGACGTCCTCTAATGGTGCATTCCCCTGACGCATCATGATCTGGTTTCTATGCCTTGAAGTTGAACCTTGAATGAATGGTGGGGCGGTGACAACTTGGTTTTAAGCTAAGACTATTTGTTTTCTTTTTCTTCTCACCCATTAAATTGTCCCATGCCTTACCTTACCCTTTTTGTCATGAAGCGTGCCTAGGTGATGAAGCGACCAATCCTTGATGTCTTGGCCATGGATTTGGTCATGTATCATTGATTTTGTCCACTTCGCCATGACACGTTAGTAACACTACCCCTTAACCTTTGAATCACTATAAACCCAACTTTGCCTTCTAAAAATTGTCTTAACCTTAGCTCTAGTGGTGGAGATGTGTGTAATTGCCAAGCCTATGATAGAGTACTTGCTATGTCTATGCAACCAAGTGATCACCCTGAAATTAAACACTTAGATTAGGATGAGTGTGTGAGTGTTTCGTCCCTGTTTCGTGAGGTGTTCGGCTCTTATAATTATTCTAGCATGGGAACTTTTAACTTCATATTCCTTGATCTACTCAAGGGATATATTATTTCTCTTATAATCTAAAATTCTACTTGAGGGCAAGTAGAGTTCAAGTGGGATGATATTTGATAACATCAAATTATCCTGATATTTTAAGTGTTAATTTCCCCCTTTTATTGTCATATTATGCTTAAAATGATTTTAGAATCATCCTTATTCCTTCTTATTTCATTTAAGGAATTATTTACTATGAAGAAGCGATATTTGGACATTTTTGAGCTCAAGGACGGATTTCTCTCACATTTACTAAAGACTACGGAGTAACTAAGTGATGAAGTTATGCCGTAATCATTTCTATGAAGAATACGGTGTAACAAAGTAATAGAATTACGCCGTAATATGACTACAGATCATGATATGGCATTTTATGAAGACTATGGCGTAACCATCAGCTCAGGTTACGCCGTAACTGCAGATAAGCATGAAAGTTATGAAGAACTACGACTTAACTATTTCATAAGTGTTACGCCGTAGCTAGGTCTTACGCCTATAAATAATCGAAGATTTCAGCATTTCTAATCATCTCTCCTTTCCCAAACCTTTCTAGGGTTTGGGGAGATCAAACACATAAGAAGAATTATGGTTTAGGAGCATGAGGAACGAAGTTCTCGTCTACGATTTCCTTTATATTCGAGTTTGGATTCTTTATATGTTTTTCTAAAGATCATATTATGAATTCAAGTTTATATTTATGTATTTGATCTTCTCTTTATTTCTTTATAGACATCTACTGTAACATATTGGATATCATAACACCACAATCAAACAAGCTAAAGGACGTGTAGTAGTAGAGAGAGAAAGAGAGAGAATGAGATGTTTTAGAGAGAGAAACAAATGCAAGGTTAGATTAACTTTTGAACATCCAAACCTCTCCCTTGTAGGGAGAGGGCTATTTATACAATATACTACGCCCTCTTTCGGACTGTGGATCAGGAATACAGTGGGTAAAGACCCGTCCTTTTTCCACGGTGTTACTTATACTATTGTAAACTAACTAAATAACGTTATGTCTACAAGCTAACTTATGCTAGACTATTGTTGGGGTGACCGACACTTTAACATGAATTTTCTAAATCCCAACAATCTCCCCCTAAAGGAGGTTACCCCATGAGTTGCATTTAGGAATCCTAGCATTCAATCTTTAATCTTCATGCTCGAGCTCGTAGACTTTGAAGCTTCTTTAAGTTCAACTTTGCATATAAGTAGTGGTTCTTTGGCTTGAATGTTTCTCAGTTATGTGATCACGAGCGTTCTTTGAGATCATCAGCCACATAGAATCTCCAGTTCATCCTTTGAAGTATTGTCATTATGTGATGTTGTGACTTTTGGACCGACATGCTCATAATTTTGGATCATGACATCTTTTCATCAGAGTAGCGGAAGCTTTGTTGTATGTTTTGATCGTCATCATTTTCTTCAAGTATGATTGGGAGATGTGAGCATGCGGTTATGAATTGACGTCTCATCGGCTATCAGCTGCAATCATCGGGAGTACCTGCAAACGACAGTTAGCAATAAACACACGAAAGTGTCTTTGTTCACTTTCGTTGAATATGGTTGCAAGAGCCACGGTTCCCCGTTGATCAGTATAAATATTGTATGTGATCAGGTAGAATTCCTAAGAATCTCCTTGACAGGGTTTTGCAGTTGTACTAGCCGTTCTCAAACCGGAGCATCTCAAAGCAGACAACACGGAGTGAGTGAATCAGCGAATTGATATTCACTGATTGATGAGAAATTGATTTGATAAATAATCGCATATTGTTGAATAAAGAGTTTTTGCAATACGATGAAGGTTTTTATGAATTAAATCAAGATTCACTCAAAAACACTTTTGTTTGTAAACATTAACGCGCATTCGATGTGTTGGAAAATACTTTTAAGCACATCGAAAGGTTTTACCAAAAGTATCCATCAAATCATAACCTGGACCAAGGTTGATTCAAGAGTGAATCTCCCCATCGTTTCTATCCAGTTGTCACAAGCTTGATCTTTTGACAAGATCTCATATGTCACCCACCAAGAGCTTGTTTGATGTTGGCTCTAGAAGGATTTCCATCTTCATCGTGAATATTTTACATATCACTCAGATGTTCTGGCAATACCTCAAGGATAATGCGTAGGACTCACAATATATTATCTCACTTTCTACATTGTGTGAAACATCAAGTCTTCATAAATTTTGTGTCCTAATGAGATTTATTGATGATCTCTTAGCTCTAGACTCAATTGTGCACTTTGGTTTCCTGAGCAGAGACTAGGGAGAAGATCTCCTTCTTCAATATCAACAATCTCTAAGAGAAAGTTGATAGATTATGTAGGTTCCCCGTGAGAATGAAACAAGTCCTTTTAAGATAACTTGAGTGGCTTGGGAAGTTTAGTGCAGTGCGTCACTGGGTCCATGATGTCTTGTCTTCAATACCGGCGTTACCTTAGTAACCACCAGTAGCATATGTATTGAACCCGGTTTCTGCCCTAAGGTTGAATTATTGGAGGGCTATTTCTTTTCACCCTTTCACTTTTCATTCTTTTTCATTCTTCAACCCCTTCAGTGCTTACCGAAACTTCATTACTAGAACCTTGTTGGGTCTATTCTAGTTCTAGCTCTATCTCAGTCGGCACTTTTCCCTTATTCTCGCATTTCTCCTTTTTTCATCATACCTAAGGACTTCTACACTATCTAGTGGATTGTCCCTGGGTAGATCCCTCTGGCTCTGGCGAGATCGTGGGAACGAATACCTAACCTTACCATTCTTATAACTCCAATGCATAAAGTAAAATGGTCGGCCTTTTGGTACAGTTCTTTCCTTCTTGAACCCAAATGAAAATCATTTAAAAAATCAATCAAAGTACTTGTGATACGAGATCAAAGCATTTTGTACCTTAATAGTTTTGAATTTTCATAAATGCTCCCCCTCAACATGTGCGTAGGCTTTTGAAATCATTTTGCACATGGAGGAAGAAATGTTCGTTTGAGATTTTACAAATGCTCCCCCTGAACATGTGCATGATGAATTTTTTTGAATACTTTAGCACATGGAGGACGGAGTGTTTTGAAGCACTTTTCACGATCACAATTGCCATAGGAAACCATTTAAAATCAATCAAGGTACTTATGATAAAACATTGAAGCTGTTAGCCTTTATAATAATTAATAGAAAGTGATGGTCATTCACGTTTATGAACTTTGTAACGTGTGTTAGCTATTGTAATAGAATAGTCAATGGGCTCGTGGATTGGGCTAAGCTAATTGGTTATTAGTTATGTTAAGCTAGCCTTATATCATTTGTAATCCAATCGAACCCAATCCAAGCCCATACAAAGCCCATGGCCAAGCCTTTAGGGCATTATGTATTCTAGTATAAATACCCCTCAAATGTGTCATTTGAGGGGTGTGCTTGAGTGTGTAAGTGTGTGTTTTTCTTTAAACAATACAAGTTCTTGTTTCATCTGAAGTCACCACCTTTCTTGCTTCATCTTTACGCTTAATATTTATGTGTTATATTCGTGTGTTAAGCTTGTTAACATGATAAGGTTGATAAAAACAAGGTCCTACAATTGGTATCAATCGCCTAACAATGGTTTAGGAGTGTTTGTGTTGCGTTTTTTGTTAAAACTTTGCAAAAAGTTTCGTTTTTTCCTATAAAAACGTGAGATTTTGTCATCAAGTTTTAATTTTTAAGTGTTTTTTAAGCTAAAGTTGTAGTTTTTATTGATCTTTAAGTGTTTTGGAAGAAGTTTGTGCAAAAGAAATCATTTGGAATCGTGTTTTTGGGTGAAAAATCGTGATTTGCAACTTTCTGGGCAGTTTACGCGTAAGGCTTACGAGTAAAAAAAAAGGTTAAAACCCTCTTTTTACGCTTAAGAAAAGTCAAAACCCTTTTCTTACACCTAAGCTTTACGAGTAAGAAGTGCAGTTTATGCCTAAGGTTTACGCATAAGCATTTGGTGAAGATTCTTCGTGCAACAACGATTACTCAGTACTTCCCTCACGTGGATAAGTTTGTGGAATACTTCGACTCGTGAAATCTCGCTAGCTTGGACAAGTTAGAAAGATACATTTCTTTCTTACGCGTAAGCAAGTTTTTTATGCATAAGACTTCAATCTTACGAGTAAGACTGAGGCTTACGAATAAGAGTTAAATCTTACGAGTAAATATATTTGTTACGCATAAGAGTAAAATCTTACACGTAAGGATATTGTTTATGCATAAGAGTTAATTGTTATGCGTAAGGACACTTGTTACGCATAAGATTCAAATCTTACGAGTAAGGACAAAGTTTACGCCTAAGCACCCAAATCTTACGCTTAAGAACAAGTTTACGAGTAAGATTTTCAGCAAAACTTCAAACGGCCATAACTTTTGAAACGTAACTTCGTTTTTAGCGTTCAACCCATCAAAACGACCGTGAGAACGAGGATAATGACACGCCGAATAAACTAAAGTTAATTTGGGTCAACCTTCGAGTCCTAAAAATGATCCAAACAGAAGTTATTGAGGTTTTTAAGTTTTCAGACCCAATTTTCACTAGAACAACCGAGTGTAATCTTCATCAAACACAAATCTTTTATCGTTGAATCGATCCTACATCAACTTTATCACAAATACCTTCATCTGTTAGGATTTAGAAAATCCAGGTATTAAAGTGTCGGCCACCTCAAGTATATGTATCCGTTAGAAAGCTCGTAGTCGTAGTTATTTATGTTAAGTAGTATTTAGTTTAGTAACACCGTGGAGGACGGACGGGTCTTTACCCACTGTATGACTGATCCACGGCCCGTCAGGTGGCATTTTATTGTAAGACTATAAATACTCTCTACCTCCCAAGGTAGAGAGTTGGAGCTCATAATAAGATTTTTCTTTCTCTCACTAAAGTTCCCTAAACCTCTAACTTTCTCTCTCTAAAACTCATCTTGTATGCCTCTTGTGTTAGTGATATGATGTGTTTGTGAAATCCAATATGTTACAAATGGTATCAAGAGCCAAGGTTAGATCATCTCTTACATATCCTTGGATTTCTAGTGGTTTTTAGATGGTTTTTGAGTTTGAAAAAGTTTAGTGGTTTTTGCATCATTTGTTTCATTTCTTGTGTTAAAGTTTGAATTTTGGGTGTACTTTTGTGTTTAGAATCATTGTATGTGCTTGGGTTTTGATTTGGTAAGCTTGAATCACTGTGGTTGAGCTTGTTTTGGATTGAAAAGTGTGTTTTTAAAGTTTTTCTTGGTAGCGACTTGGCTCTCGGAGTGAATTTCTACTTAGCGACTTACTTCAGTAAAAGGTAGCGAGTTGTAGTGTTGTTTGGTGGCGAGTTAGTCCTAGCGACTTGTCTTTTGAGACAAGCTGACAAACAGTACACTTAGTGGATTCTCCATTACGGGTAGCGACTTGGTAAGGTAGCGACTTGCTTTCAATTTTGATAGCGACATGTTCTTAAGTTTCTTAGCGACTTGGTGTTAGCGATTTGGACCTTAGCGAGTTGCTATTTAGCGACTTGACGTCTTAGCGATTTGGTGCATAGCGACTTGCTGTCAAAATTCGTAGCGATTTGGAACTTAGCGACTTGTCTTCTAATTACTTAGCAACTTGGTGCTTAGCGACTTGGTTCAAGGATTCTTAGTGACTTGGTTGACTCTTGTGTGTAATACGGTTTTCTCTTGATTTAGTAAAATCCCGTGAAAGAATCTATTTCCCGGTTTAATCATTGAGTTATAAAATCCCGTGTAATCTTTAAACATGTCTACCAACGTACCTACAATCATCTCCACTGTTGCCGAGGATGTTCAAGCAGCTGGTTCAGATACTCGTTCACCCATGCTTGACATAATTGACTACGACTCTTGGGCTCAAAGAATCAGATTGTACTGTCTTGGAAAGGAAAATGGGGTCAACATTCTCAAATCGATTGATGAAGGACCTTATCAGATTGAGACTACAAGAGACTTAATTGATACAGTTGCAGATGGAACAATGATCTATGGAATAGACAGACCAAAGACATATGATGAGCTCAATGATAATGAGAAAAAGAGATTCGATGCTGATATCAGGGCTTCTAACATCATACTTCAAGGTCTTCCAAAGGATATCTACAAGCTTATTAATCACAACACCGAAGCCAAGGCAGTGTGGGATAATGTCAAGATGCTTCTCTCAGGTTCTGAATTAACTATGGAAGACAGAGAATCACAACTCTATGATGAATTTGAGCACTTCAAGATGAAACCATATGAGAGTGTCTATGAGTATCACGTGAGATTCCACAAGCTTGTTAATGATATGAGGAATATCAAAATGACCATGCCAAACATTCAGTTGAACTCAAAATTTGTGAACAACATGAATCTCGAATGGCACAAGTTTGTCACCTCTGTGAAGCTAACCAAAGGTTTGAAGAACACCAACTATGAACAACTATATGCCTTCTTGCTTCAGAATGAGAGACATGCTATGTTTGAAAAAATGATTCTTAATCAGTTCAAATCAAAACAGGGAGAAATAAGTTCATCAAATGATTCAACAGCATTTTACACCAATGTTGGAATTTCCACCAAAGCTTCTCAAGTTATACCAATGGGTAATGGTAATCACAAACTCATTCCCGATCCAATGTTCAAACAAGCTGATGCTGATGCACGCGTGGGAAACTTCATTAATCAACTGGCTCTCATGATTAGTCAAAACATGAACTCTCTCCCACACACCAACAACTACCTCAGAACAACATCCAATCTACACAATCAAGCCACTGTCAGAGATGGGAAGGTTATGGTACAACCAGTTCAAGAAAGGCAGTATGAACAAGGAAGAGATGGAGTTGGTAGAGGATATGTGGCAAATCAGAATAGGGGAAGGAATGGAAATCAAGGACAAGCAAAGCCGATTAAGTGTTACAACTGTGGTGGTGAGGTACATATTGCAAGGAACCGCACATCGCCAAAACGCCCTCAGAATGCAGAGTACTTCAGGGATAAGATGTTGCTTGTGCAAGCTCAGGATAATGGTGCAGCTTTGGATGAAGAGGAGTTGTTTTTTCTTGCTGAGGGAAATGCCAAGACATATGATGCAGATGTTGATGAGCAGCCAATTCAGGAGATAGGCCACAATCATCAGAATGCCTTTCAAGTCGCTGATTGTGATGCATACGACTCTGACGTTGATGATGAACCTACTGCACAAACAATTTTCATGGCTAGCATTTCTCCAATGGTACCTTCTAAAGTCTCTTCATCACCACAAACTGGTCCATCCAAAGACAAAATCATTTCTGAGGTATTAAAACTATACGATGATGCTGATGTGCAAAAGATGCATGACAAAGTACAATCAACTGAAACTATTGAGTTAGATATTGAAAATATGGGTAATATCAATGTTGTCCCATATGATCAATATGTGAAACAAAGTGAAAGTGAGACTGTACCAAGTGATGCATCTTCTGCAGTCAATGATGACTATGTTTTTTATGAATACACTGCATGTGCCCCTGATGATTCTGTTATCTCTGAACTTAATGCCTATAAAGAACGAGTTGCCATTTATGAACAACGTGCTAAGTGTGAGTTAACCACCCGTGAGCAGGAAATGGATGACCAAATGTGTATAACTATTAGAAAAAGTAAGTTTAGAGAAGAGGTATTAAAACAAGAGTTAAACTCCTTACATGAAAAGCTTTCTAAAACTGCTAAGCAAAAACAAGAACTTCAAGAAAATGTTAAAATGCTTAAGCAAGAATTCAGTGCTAAGGAATCAAAACTTTTGAATGATTTTTCTAATCTAAAAACCTTGAAAAACAAGCTCGAAAATAAGTTGTACGTACAAGGGAATACAATTCAGACTGCTCACATGATCACGAAGCATAGAGTTCTCAGCGATAAGCATAGTATCCCCATTATAAAGGAATCCAACCCTGAGTATGGTAAGATAACAAAAGCTGCTCAAAATGTTATCAATGATGGCAATGAGATTCTTAAACCTAGACAGACACCTAGTTGCATTGAGTGCACTGAGGAAGACAGAAAATTAGATGATGCATATAGGGAGAAAATGGATAAGAAGCTTAACGATCCCAAGTGCAAAGAGAATAAGATTATTGTCAAACCCCATGATTACAAAAAGGAAAATTGGATTTCCTTAAACAAGTTTAAGCCTCAAACTTTGTTAACACCAGAACAAGTGTTCTGGAAAAAGGACTTAGATAAGCAAAAAACTGAAAATCTTGTTGAAACAAACCCTCCCCTTAGGAAAATGCCTGCAGCGACTGTGTATCCTCCAAATACACCAATGCATTTAGTTCCTAGAACTATTGCCACTAAGAGCAAGACCTTAATCAGTCAATATGTTATATTTCAATTATTTGTTGACTTTGAGAAAACTTGTAAGAAAAGGATCACACCCACTGGGATAACTGAAGGGGAAAGGGGTTTTGAGCAAACAAAAGAATGTTATTTAACTGAGGTGATGCCCTTCTTTAAACAACTAAAAGATCAATTTGAGAGTCTTAAAAAAGGGATAGATACAGATATTAAAGGAATGGAAAAGGAATTTGATGCAATGATTGTTGAGGTTAGTGACTATGAGCGAGCATTAAAATATAATGAAATTGAGAGGAAGAACTTGCATACCTTAAATGAGAATCTGATTTCTGAATGTATCTCTCAAGATGTGTTCTATACTGCCACTAATTGTTCTATTACTGCTTCTCAATTTCATGAATTATCTGTTCGTTTGAAAGTCTCCCATGATCGTGTCATTGAGCTTGAAATCAAAAAACTCTAAACTAAGTGAGAATATTGAACAGGATGATCACGATAATTTCGTAAAACATTTTTCTAAACTAGAAGTTGAACATTTTGATTTACAACTAAAATATCAACATCTCAAAGAAAATGTTAAAACCTCAAACATCAAGATATCCTCAGATGTTCCAGAGTTTGATGCAGTTTTTGAAATAAACAAACGTGATGAACAGATTCAAGCTCACTGTAACACGATCAGAAAGTTGAAAGCCCAAATTTCTCATTTAAAGGGTGAAAAGAACAATGTGACTGGCTCCCAAATGCCTCCTCCTTTAGATTCTCGGAATTCTCAAAACTTTCATCTTCAAAACTTGGTTAATGCTTTACAAAAGGAAAATGAGAGTTTTCTAAAAGAAAATGAAAAGGTTAAACGTCATTTCAATGAGTTATTTAAGTCAATAAAAGTCACTCCTAACAAAAATAATGAACAAATAACTTCGTTGTAAAAGGAAATTGAGAATCTGAAGAGTCAGGTAAAAGGGAAAATGCCAATGACCAGTGGGGAGAATGGTGCATCAAAGGTGCATGGTTGTAATAAATATGCTTTGTCTGTGAAATATGTTCCTCCTCATCTTAGGAATAACAAACTTGCTATTCAAACATATTTCTCATACCTTAAGGACAGCCTAGAATGTCTCCTTGAGATTGTAGAAGAGGATAAGTTAGAGAAACCACTTGATAATGCAATGGGCCATGCATGCTTATATGCCAAACGATCTCAAGAACTTCTAGAATGCTTAATTACAATATGCCCTAAAACCTTAGGTGAGCAAGTCAATCCCTTGATACCTTGTTTTATGCCTAGTGCCAAGTATACAACTCATTCAATGCCCAATGTTATGAATGTGAACTCTAGTATGCCTTCAAGTAGTTCAGATCCCAGCACCTCTAGTGTTAAGAAAGTGAACTTCAGTGCGCCTTCAAATAGTTCACATCCCAGCACATCTAAACAGGAAATGCAAAAAGTAGCAAAACCAACTAATGTTCCCATTCCCTCTACAGGAGTAATCAGTGACATTAAAGCGAGCAGGTCAAAGTCTCAAGGCAATACAAGGAATGATAGGACCTTGCAAGCTAAGAATGTGCATTGGAAAAGAGTAGAAGATCACCCTAGGAACACTATGTTTGAGTTGAATAAAACGAATCGTGTTGACTCTAGTATTAGCTATAAGCGTACTGTAATTAATTCGAATTCTGCTACTACTTGCAAAACATGTAATGAATGCTTGATTTCTGGTACTAATCATGAATGTGTTGTGAATGGGTTGTCTAATGCTATCAATTGCCCAGTTAAAACTGCCGATTCAAAAAATCAGGCTAAGAAGGCTAAAAGGCAAAGGCGAAAGAAAGTTAGAAAACAGTGGAAACCCACAAGAAGAAAATTTAGTAATATAGGTTATCAATGGATACCTACTGGCCGTAAGGTTAATGAGTTTTACCCTCAATTTACTAAGACAATGCCCACTAGAAAATGGATGCCTACTGGTAGAACTATTCCTTTAAGAAGTGAACATACTTTGAATAGGACAAATACGGACACTAGCACTGCATCTATTCCTAATGATTCCATTGCTTCTATTTCTGATATGGGTGTTTCTATTTCTGATGTGAGTGTTCCAATCACTGTTACTAACCAAATGGAACCCATTCTTGCATGGGGATCCCAATTATCCAGTTATCCATTCTTGTCTATGTTCAACTGCAGATCGTTCAAATCGTTCTGTGGTACCTGGACTCAGGCTCTTCCAAGCATATGACTGGAGACCGGTCGCGGCTCATGAACTTCGTGAGTAAATTCATCGGGACAGTTAGATTCGGGAATGATCATTTTGGTGCAATTATGGGTTATGGAGATTATGTTGTCGGTGATAGTGTTATCTCCAGGGTATACTACGTAGAAGGTCTTGGTCATAACTTATTTTCTGTCGGTCAATTCTGTGATTCTGATCTGGAAGTGGCATTCAGAAAACATACTTGTTTCGTTAGAGAACTTGATGGTAAGGAACTTTTAAGAGAACGGTTCAAATCTATACACCATCTGTATCGAAGATATGATGAAGTCTTCTCCAATTTGCTTGTTGTCAAAGGCTTCGAAAACAAATTCATGGTTATGGCATCGTCGTCTCAATCACTTGAACTTCGGCACCATCAATGATCTCTCCAGAAAGGACTTAGTTGTAGGTCTACCTAGACTAAAGTATGAAAAGGATCATCTTTGTTCAGCTTGCCAATTGGGAAAAAGCAAGAAATATACCCACAAACCCGAGCCTACAAACTCAGTTACAGAAGTTCTTCTGTTGGATCGATATATTATTGTGTTTGATGATTCGGGTGGTCTTGGATGATCAAAATACATGTTAGCCATTAGAGAGAGAAAGTTAGAGAGTTGGGTGTTCAAGCTAGAGACTTACTTTGTAAAATTATGAAAGGTTAGATTGAAAGCACCACCCCTTCCATAGATGGAAGGGGTATTTATAGTTACACAAAACACGACCTCCTATCAGCCTGTGGATCAGGCATACAGTGGGTAAACCCGTCGTTCCTCCACGGTGTTACACTAAACTATTCTACGCTACTAATTAACTAATAAACTACTTAAACAACGTAAATAACGACAAGTCTACGAGCTAACTTATGCTAGATAATACTTGGGGTGACCGACTCTTCACTATGGACTTTTCTAATTCCTAACAATCTCCCCCTAAGGGAGGTCACCCCATTTTTTACATTTTGCATCCTAGCATTCTTTCTTTGTCTTTAGTTCTCAAGCTCGTAGACTTGAATTCTTCATTTCCGCAATCTTTGTGCTTTAGTAGCGAATCTTCAAAGTCTGCATAGTTTTATACTTTTAGTGGAGGCCTTTAACTGATCCACATCTTTGATGATCTTTGAGCTTTCATTGAGATCATCAGCCACAGTAAATCTCTCTGGATCATCCATAGTAGTGTTGCCTTTATGTGATGGTGTGAATTTTGGACCGACATGCTCACACTTTTGAATCATGACATCTTTCCATCAGAGTAGCGGAAGCCTTACTGGTTCATGATATTTGCAGCAGCGAAGCAGAATCATAATATGAAATATCAGAGCCAGGTTATGTAGATATGCACCAGTCATGATTTCTTCAATTGAGTGTGGATGCTGTGAGCATGCGGCTTTGGATTGACTCCTCAATTCTGATCAGCTGCAACCGTCTAAATGTACCTACAAACAACAGTTAGCAATAAAATACATGAAAGTGTCTTTGATCACTTTCGTTGAATTGAGGTACACGGCCCACGGTTCCCCGTTGATCAGTACAAGTACTGCCTGTGATCAGGTAGGATTCCTAAGAATCTCCTTGACAGGGTTTCGCAGCTGTTCTAGCCGTTCTCAAACCGGAACGTCTCAAAGAAGACAACACGGAGTGAGTGAACCAGCAAATTGAGATTCACTGATTGATGAAAAATGATTTGAAAAACAATCGTGTATTGCTTGAAGAAAGAGTTTTGCAATACGACGAAGGTTTTATGAGAAAGATCAATTTTCAATCAAAAATACTTTTTGTATTTGAAAATAGTACACATTCAATGTGCTAGAGAAAATAAGAGATTCGCACATCGAACGGTTTTTCTAAAAGCATTTTTTCAATCAGAGATACTTTTTGAATTTGAAAATGAATACACATTCGACATGCTATAGAAAAGAAGGTTTGCACATCGAAAGGTTTTTCCAAAAGTATTCGTCAATTCCAATCCTAGACCAAGGTTGATTCAAGATTGAATCTCCCCATCGTTTCTATCCAGTTGTCACAAGCTTGATCTTTTGCAAGATCTCACATGTCACCCACCAAGAGCTTGTTTGATATTGGCTCTAGAAGGATTTCCATCTTCATTGTGAATATTTTTACATATCACTCGAATATTCTGGCAATACCACAAGGATAATGCGTAGGACTCTCAATATTTATACTTACTTTCCACATTATGTGAAACAGCAAGTCTTCATTAATTTTGTGTCCTAATGAGATATTGTGGATGATATCTTGGCTTTAGACTCAAATGTGCACATTTGGTTCCTGTGCCGGAGACTAGGGAGAGGGTCTCCTTCTTCAATATCAACAATCTCTAAGAGAAAGTCGATAGATAATGTCGGTTCTCCGTGAGAATGAAACAAGCCCTTTTAAGAGGAACTTGAGTAGTTTGGGAAGTTTAGTGCAGAGCGTCACTGGGTCCATGACGTCTTGTCTTCAATACCGGCGTTACCTTAGTAACCACCAGTAGCATATGTATTGAACCCGGTTTCTGCCCTAAGGTTGAATTATTGGAGGGCTATTTCTTTTCACCCTTTTCACATTCATTTCTTTTTCGACTTCATTACTAGAACCTTGTTGGGTTTATTCCAGTTCTAGCTCTATCTCAGTCCGCACTCCTCCCATATCTCACTTTTTCTCCTTTTTTCAATACACCTGAGGACTCTACACTATCTAGTGGATTGTCCCTGGGTAGATTCCTCCGGTTCTGGCGGATCGTGGGAACAAATACCTAGCCTAACCATCCTTATAACACCATGCATAAAGTAAATTGGTCGGTCTTTTGGTATTGTTCTTTCCTTCATGAAACCAATTGAAAAATCATTTGGAAAAACAATCAAGGTACTTGTGATACGAGATCAAAACATTTTGTACCTTAATAGTTTTGATCATTTAGAAAACCTCCCCCTCAACATGTGCATATGATTTAGAAGTTGTTTAGCACATGGAGGCAAGAGGACTTTGAAATATTTTCTTTGATCACCATTTTCATAGAAAAAGCCATATGATTTTCTTTGGTAAATTCTCCCCCTCAATATGTGCATAGGATATTTGAAATCATTTTATCACATAGAGGCAAGAGTTCTTTTTGAAGCCATTTACGATCACAAAAGCCATTAAGAAACCATTTAAAACTCAATCAAGGCACATTATATTAAAACATAAAAGCATTTGCACCCCGACAGTTTATTTACTTTTTAAAATGCTCCCCCTCAATATATGCTTCGAGATTCGAAAGCGTTTAGCACATATGAGAGAGCAGCCTGCATAATTGAGTCAAAACGATCACCTTTTATCAAATTTCATAATTAAATCATAAATTTTCCCCCGATAAAAAATATCAAATCCTTTGAGATTTTGGATCCCAAGTGATTTAATAAGGTTTAGAAAACATGGGAGAATATGTGGCCTGGTTTAAATACTCATCTTGTTTTTGGATAAATCCTCCTCCTCAACATGTGCATTGTGTATTTGAAATCGTTTGGCACATGGAGGCAGGAGTGCCTATAAAGGACTAAAACCAATTCCATAAAAACAGATTTGAGATTTAAATCACGATCTCCCCCTTGATAAAAAATATCAAACCACTTGAGATTTGTGATCCCATCTGATTTAAATTATTTAGAAAAGTTTTAGGGAAAGACGTGGCAAAATTTAATTTTGAAAAATGATTAATAAGGAACAGATTTAGACATTAAAGATTGTTAGTGTCAGGTATGATTATTTTTAAGAGATCTTTTGAGTAAAACAAAACAATTTCACAATCAAACAAGAACAGAAAAATTTTCATTTTGAAAGACCTTGATTCAAAAGAAAAATCATACCATGACATAACATTAAATATTTAGATCACCACATAATTTTGTACAAACGGACTATTTTGAAGATATATTGTATGTAAATATTTTAAATTAAATCACTCTCCCCCTCAATCGATGACCGAAGTCGATAATTGAGTGACTTAAATTTTGATAAAATGAAGTCCGGTGATTTTCAAAATTTAGTCCAATATATTTTCAAAACAATATTTTTCCATTTTCAAAAACAATATTTTTCAAAGTTTTAGAAAAATGGTATCATCACGATTATCCTTCACAAATATATGTTAGGTGGTTGAGAAGCTTCTGTTGTTGCTGTAGGGCTTGAAAGAAAAACCGTCTGCTGATGCAGTGAGACTTCTTCTTACGTTGCATTTTGAATGCCAACTGAGGTCAAATTAAGCTTCGTTTCTTCAATCAATTAGAAGAAAACCATCTGCTGATGCAGTGAGACCTCTTACGTTGCATTTATGCCAACTCTCCATGGAAGTCCAATTAAGCTCCGTTTCTTCATTTGTCAACCCAAGATATAGTTACCCTTTCCTTTTGGCATCCAATCATCTTCAATTGTGGGATCCGGATCGGGAACATTCTTATATACCAATATACCTGCATACGTTAGTGAACACACATACATATATATGGTGGTCGACAACACCCATAACAACAATCGACTAATAAAAGTCAATGCAACATATCAATCAGATCATATAAATGTATGGGAATAATGTGTTCATCAAACTCTAATCATCTAATCCTAGCAATCATATCCTAGGCACCTAGTCCTTCAACATAGGTTAACATCATTTTTAATTAAGCATATTAGGATAATTAAGAAAGCCCGTTAGAAGATGTAGATTTGAAAAACATTATCCCCCTCAATCCATGACTCATTTTATGAAAAGTTTAAAAGCGCTGAAGTCATTGATTGAGTTTTCAATTTTACAAAAACTCTGAATCTGATAGTTTTTAAAGCAACTCATTTTCCACCGTTTTTGAAAACAACAAATATTTTTCTGAAGAATTTTAGACGGAAAAACATTTGTGTAGGAACAGCAGTCCTTCGACATACTTTCCTCAATATGTTTTAGGATAAGTGCACGAAATATTTGAAAAATGGTTTAGCGCAACACTTTCCTTTCTTTAAAAGAGCGGGTTGCTATCGGAAAAAATAGCAAGCCATAGTATTAAGCACGGGTTACAGTCTGAAATAACTGTAAGCCATAGTTTGAAGCGCGGGTTACAGTCTGAAATAACTGTAAGCCATATTTTGTGACATGTTTAGAAAAGAATATTTACACCTCCTGCTCGAACTTCATCTATGGTCCCGTGCCATTATTGAATGACATTTCTAAGACCGTAGATGTTATCGATACCAGAAGACATGTCTAGAAAAACATATTTTTGGTATTTTTCTAATTTTATAATTTTTATGGGTTTTTGTTGGTTTTATATTTTTCTATTTTCTTTTTGTTGGTTTTATATTTTTGTATTTGGTTTTACAAGGATATAATAGATGATATAGTTAAAGAAGATGATGATACGAGTACCGAGATAAGGATATCGAACAGCCCTGTTGTAGAAGATAGAAGTCATCATCTCTTAAACATTCACCACAAAAGCTTCCAAGGGCTCTTGAATAGAAAGAGATTGAACCATCTGAAAGTGAGACTTTGGCAGCTTCCCCCCAAACCAAAAAATCCATTAGATGAGCAGATTCGAAGCTATATTTCAAGCTTGCCTTAGCCAGGTGCACAACGAAGCACACCATTATCATAAGCCCAGGTGCTCCTTTTAAGAACGATGATCGAGATTCTTTGTTCGGGGTTATATCATCAACAAGAACAGCAACGTATCATCCCACTCATAAATAATCTTCTCAAATTTCATAACCACTGAAGTCTGACGCAATCCATTCCAAAAGGTTGTCAAGAGACCACTTCCCCCGTGTAGTTGAAATGATGCAGTCCGTCTCTTAGTATAATGCTCAAGAACTCTCTCGAATACATTTCATGAGGGGAATGAAGAACACCTTCCCATGTTCACATTTTTCTTCCCTGATGAACGTGTATGAAGCTCAAGAACCCGAAGTACACCAATACCCAAGAGCTCTCCCGAATACACATCATGAGGGGAATGAAAACATTTCCCCATGTTCACATTTTTCTTCCCTGATGATCGTGTATGAAGCTCAAGTATCCGAAGTATACCAATACACAAGGAATTAATAACTGATAACATTGAAGAAGTAGGCCAAGTCACTGATTATCTCTGCGGATGACAATCTCTACGGATGTCAACTCCGGGATAAGTGATTATATCTCTGAATCACTGATTAAGCACTCAAGTGAAACAACTGAGCATCCCCAATGTACACAATCTCTCTCCCCAATGAATCACACACTTGTGTACCTCTTTTATCTTCAGAAACTTTCTATTACATCACTTCCCCCACGTAAGTTGGAAAAATAACACAAAAAGCCTTGATGAGTAAAACCTTGAGTTTCTCTGCGGTCATGACATTTGTCTTCCCGGGATATCTTCAATCACTTAGAAGAATTAAGTTCATCAAGTTTACTCGCTTTGTGTTTAGATGTGTGTCTCCTTTCCCCCTTGCTAGTTTTGACACTTCAGAATCAGCAACATTGTAAGCCCGTATACTTGAAATCTTGTTGAGAAGAACATCATTAGCTCAGATATATCTTGTGAGAATCAACTTGCTGAATAAACGATGTGAGCAAATCTAATTGGGGATTAACTTTGGCTTTTAACTCTCCCCCAATTAGTGCTCTCCCCTAAACTGACAATCTTTATGATGAATGCTTGAATTAAGAAGAAGTCTTTAGGTAATCAAATGCAACTCGTCTTTAGTCATCTAACATATAGCAGAAAATGTAGAATCGACTATAGACTCGACCTTCTTCAAGATTGTCCGAATGGGGAATAAAGTGTTAACATCTTCAACTCACACCAAAAAGTATCCTACCAAAAATCATCCCGATTAACTTACATCTAGCAAATCCTCTAAACTAAAATCCCTCCCAATCAAACAAGAACAGAAAGATGTTCATCAAGGAAATCAGCAATCAGGCCGCAACGAACACACAAGATGGTAACACCAAACTACCAATCACATCAAACAAGAACAGAGAGATTGTTCAGAATCATCATGTTGATGTATACGTGAAGCATTAACCGGAAGCACTTTGTCGATAAACTCATCAATCCGAGTG
The DNA here is from genome assembly GCA_019973895.1 of Chrysanthemum seticuspe. Classification (NCBI taxonomy): domain Eukaryota; kingdom Viridiplantae; phylum Streptophyta; class Magnoliopsida; order Asterales; family Asteraceae; genus Chrysanthemum; species Chrysanthemum seticuspe. The sequence continues at coordinate 125,234,060 of BPTQ01000001.1, read as the reverse complement.
AAGATGTCAACCAACGGCTCTTAGAAGAAACTCCATGTAAAGATGATCCGATAAGAAGAAGCTCGGTTCTTACATGAGTTTGGAGCCATATGACCATATATTCTCAGATATCGATCAACCCTGGAGAATTATCATACTTCTTCTCCCCCTCAAGAATTGCATACGGAGTTGCCATTCTTGATTAAATAAGTGAAATCATCCAAATGTATTCTATTCACACTTCTCCCCCGCAAAATTAGCACAGGATGTTGCCATCGTCATTATAGTTGAGCAAGTGGAATAAGAAAACAATCAACAGTAGTTCGGTTCACTTGATGACTGAAGCGCATGGAAAAAGCATGAAGCATGTTGATGAGAATGGTCATAAATAAAAAGATTTCTCTTCTTTAGAAGATAAAGCGCACTGAAGCGTACACTTTAGAAGAATACTGCAAACTTATGAAGTCAAGTTTGGAGCGAGAGATTTCTTTTCTTTTCACATGCGAAGTCACGCGAAATAGAAGATTTCTTCTCTTTAGAAAAATAAATACTGGTAAGAGTAGTTGTACGAAGTACGAAAAAGGTACGCGAAGTCAGTAGTTCACTTGGCTTGATGACAACTAACAAAAGAATAAGGTGAACGAGTTGATATTACTGCTACCGTTGTAGGACACGATTAAAACGCCCCCTCTTCACACTTATCTTATGTAAACCTACTAAAGTGAATAAATTAGTTCTTACCGTTGAGGCATACGTTAAGAACTCCCCCTCTTCTTCATACTATTAAGAGGTCCCAACTAGCTATAGACTCTTATATACCAGTATACCGAGGTTTGAGTACATTCTTGGCTCGAAGAAGAATAGCCTAGTAGAAATGTACCTCAAAGAAGATTCTCGGCAACCAACTGTAGAAGTGAGCCTAACTACTCAAATAGCTGTTTCACGAAGGCCAATTACGAAGTG
>BPTQ01000001.1:125195247-125219979 GCA_019973895.1 Chrysanthemum seticuspe | reverse complement strand
TAAGAACATATCATGATCCAGAATGTGAGCATGTCGGTCCAAATGTCACAACATCACATAATACCAACACCACAATGAATGAGTCAGAGATTTACTGTGGCTGATGATCTCAAAGCTGGCTCAAAACTCAGTATCACGTGGATCAATTAAAGACCTCCACTCAGATTATCCAAACATGCAAAAATGAAGAATCAAAGACTACGAGCTACAGAACAAAGATCATGAACAAGAATCCAAGAACAATTTCAATGTAATATATGTTTGTATTCTATGTAATTTTAATGTGTGTTTGAGGTGACCTCCCTTAGGGGGAGATTGTTAGGATTTAGAAAATCCAGGTATTAAAGTGTCGGTCACCTCAAGTATATGTATCCGTTAGAAAGCTCGTAGTCGTAGTTATTTATGTTAAGTAGTATTTAGTTTAGTAACACCATGGAGGACGGACGGGTATTTACCCACTGTATGCCTGATCCACAGCCCGTCAGGTGGCGTTTTATTGTAAGACTATAAATACTCTCTACCTCCCAAGGTAGAGAGTTGGAGCTCATAATAAGATTTTTCTTTCTCTCACTAAAGTTCCCTAAACCTCTAACTTTCTCTCTCTAAAACTCATCTTGTACGCCTCTTGTGTTAGTGATATGATGTGTTTGTGAAATCCAATATGTTACATCATCAATGGCTACTCAACAAGATATTCATGCAGCCGGTGCTGAAAACCGTCCTCCTATGCTAGAAAAAGGTGGATATCTTCAATGGACAAGTCGTACGCTCCGCTACATCAAAACCAAACCTAATGGAAAACTAATGATTCAATCCATTACGAAAGGAACCACCATACTTTCATGATCAAAATGAATCAGAATACAATGAAGAGGATAAGCAGCAGATCGAAGCTGATGACATGGCAATACACATCATCCAACTGGGTTTACCAAGAGAAATCTTTGCTGCTGTAGATAGTTGTGAAACTGCTTACGATATGTGGGAACGTGTTAGACGTCTATGTTATGGAACAGAAATTGGTAAAAAAGACATGGAGAACAAGCTGCTCACTGAATGGGAGAAATTTACATCAACTCTAAGAGAATCCATCGAATCCTTCTATGGAAGGTTTTGCACTTTGATGAATGAGTTAATCAGAAATATGTTGACACCCACAACTATCGTGAGCAATATCAAATTCATCAACAATCTTCAAGAAGAATGGGGTCGCTATGTCACTATTGTCAATCAAAAAAAGGACTTACATCATGTGAACTTAGATCAACTCTACGATTTTCTGAAATAAAACCAAGCTGAAGCCAACGAAGTAAGGCAAGAAAGATTGGCAAAGAATCATGATCCCTTGGCACTAATTGCAAAGTCACAAACTCCAGTGAACACACAACAACAACCTTTATCATCTTCCACTAACAACAACTTGCAGCAATACATTCCACAACCACAAGCTGTCATCCCTCAACAACAATTCTATCCAACAGAACAACAAGTCATTCAACAACAACAATATCCACAATACCAGGAACCAGGAATCACCGACCTTGAAGCTGAACAAATAGAAGCTTTGTCAAATGCATTTGCTTATTTAACTAAAGTATTCAAAGGACGCTATTCCACACCAACTAACAACAACCAAAGGATTTCATCAAACACTCGCAACAGGCAAATTGCACAGCCGGGTTTGAATATGGGTCAACAAGGACAAATGGTTGGAGTTATTGGGAACCAACATGGATATACTACCGGATTTCACATGGGTAATCAGGCGGTTCCGTATCATGGTAATCAGATTGGTCAGAATGTTGGAAATCAGATGGGTCAGAATGTTGGGAATAGAACAGTGGGTAATCCAAATGGAAATGTTGCATCTCCAGTCGTTGGGAATTATGGAAATGTGAATCAAGCTAATCAGGTTACGTGTTACAACTTTCAAGGAGTGGGTCACATTGCAAGGAATTGCCCTACTAAGCCGAAAAAGAAAGATTCAGCGTATCTTCATAAAGCATTGCTGTTGGTACGAAAGGCAGAAGCAGGGATGCAGTTGAGTGCTGAGGAACATGACTTTATAGCTATTATGGATGAAATGGAAAACCGAGAGGATATCAACACAAACTGCATCTTCATGGCAAATCTTCAGGAGGCTAAGTACGACACAGATTTTGATACACCGCCTATGCCAAAGCAGTCTCTGAGGTAACAATCATTGATCCATGCTATAACAATGTCATATTTAATGTGTTTACTCATGACGAACATCATTTTGAGACGGCAACACCTACTTATGATACATACCTGGACAATCCGAGTAGTAGGAATATTAACTCTGAAACTCCAGCTGTGGATCCTAGTGGAGGCTTTGTGGCAAAAAATACTAAGACTGATGAGGAAACACGTGCCTTATTTGAATCATTGATTAATAATTGTGGCATTGAAATTGAGAAAGTGAAAAAGGTTAATCACGATGTTAAGGCCGCGAATGATAAATTGACAGTTGAGCTTTAGTGGCACAAGGAGAATGGAAAAGCTTTTAAATTTCACAAAAACAAAGAGTCAGAATTAGAAATTGGTTATCGAAATTCCGTAAGAGAAAAACAATTGCAAATCAAGTATGACACACTTGATGTTAATTTGAGCTTGAAAATAAAATCTTTAAACGAGGAAATTACTGATCTTAAAAACCAACTTTCTAAACAAAAAACAATATATTCTGATCTTGAAAAAGAGAAGAAAAAGTTGATAGCTGATATTTCAAAACGAGAAGATTCTCTTCTTGAAGAAATTCTTGAGAAAAATGAAAAAATCAACAAATTGGAAAATTTGCTTGTTACAACGGGTCATTCAGCTCAAACAGTCAACATTCTAACAAATCAAACAAATCCGTATTTTCATACAACTCAAAAAATAGCTTTTGGTAACAAACCTCCTTGTGCACTCAAGAAAGCTCAGAAAGAACAGAATGTCTTATATAATGGAAATGCCTTGTTAGATAAACATGAACCCGTAGAAGTTCGTGATTCTCATGAAACGTTAGAACTTATTGACGAGAGTAGATCAAAAATGAAACAAAAGAACCCAAAAATAAAACCAATCGATTAGAACAAACTTAACAAAATTTCTGGAGTTAAATTTATTCCTCAAAAAGAAATGTCAAAGTTTTCCATAACACCCAGTGTTTCAAACAAAGAGTCAAAACCAGTTTCAAAACCAGTAGTTGTCTCAAAATCATTTTCGAACATGGAACAAATGTCTTCAAACAATCCTTTTAACACAAGTGATGCAAGAAGCATTTTAGATGAAATTAAAACTAGAATGGGGCAACTTTAAGAGCTTGTTCAATCCAAAATCAACATCAGTATTAATAACTGGTTTTCAAGTTTTCACGATGAAATGAAAAAGGTTTTTGAAAATGAAATTTCCAATCCGCTAAATCACGTAAGTGCGAGGGTAATTCATTTTGAACAAGCTTTTTTAAAAGAAATAGGTGACTTTGTCAAGGACCATAAATACCTGGTAAAGAAAGCTAATGAATGTTTTGAACACATCAAAGTTTTAGAAAATTTAAATGATTCTCTCTTCGAAGATGTTATAACCACTGATATCATGTCCATTGTCTTACAAACTTATTCTGTTGAAGACCATGAAAGACTCCAGTCTGAGACCTCCACAATTGTTTCAAAATATGAAAAAGCTATTGAAAAACTTGAAAAAGAAAATGTATAATATTTTAAACAACTTGATCGAAAAACTGAGGAATGCAAGTATGACAAACTGTCGTATGAGCGTGCCTACAAGGACATGAAAGAGCAAATGATCATTTGAGAGCTCAACTGGAATGTCAAAAAGGAAAGGTTGTGGATACTAAGATTGCGAAACCATTGACTGAGGAAAGAGCAAATGTTCCCAAACCGGTTTTCAAACCAAAAATGTATATTTCTCAGCCTCCTCCAAAAGTCAATGAAAAAAATATTTTTCAAAACCAGTCACTCCACCTGCCTTGCCAAAGCAAAAGAAAAGATTGTTGAAAATGAAAAAGCGATTATCGAGAAACCAAAAGTTTTAGCACCTAGCTTTTTTAAAATAAGTACCACTAATGCGTCTACCTCCACATCTAAACCATGTGGAACAAACGACATAAGTTTGAACAAGAATTCTAAAGAGACTAGGAAAGCTGAAACCACTTCTCTTGATAAAAATGTGAATCATAATGTGTGTGCCTTACTTTCTACATGACTAGAAAGTACCTCTAGGAGCAGCAGAATAAAGCCTAAGAGCAATACAAGGAACAATAGAGTCTCGCCTACCTCTAAGACTAGTATCCTGAATAAAGAGAAGAAAGTATAAGAACACCCTATGAATTTACCGCTTTGTAATAAGAAAGACATTTCATCTGAATGTAATGAACCTATGAAACTTGCTATGTTTAATGAATGTGTTGTGTGGAAAACTAGAAGGGGGGTTTATTAGTTTTATCGATTAAAACTTTATTTTAAGCTATTTAGATCGACTTATGTCAATCTATTTAAATGTGTGTGTTGGATGTTGATAGATAAGTATATAAATAAATAAAGCGAAGATAAACAGTAAGAAGCACAAAACCACAACGCGAGTATTTATAGTGGTTCGGCTACAAGGACACCTTCCTTGCCCTAATCCACTCCCAGAGTCACCTACTCGAGAGTTCGTAAACACTACACAACACAAACTCCTTGTGGCGGAGAAGCCTTCACAACGTCGCCTACTCTTTATCCGTTACAAGGCTAGACACCGGGTTCTTCCACGAGGTAGAACCAAACCTATCACAACGTCGCCTACACTTTATCCAGTACAAGGCTAGATACCGAGTTCCATTACAAAAGAGGAACTACTACTCAACAGTACACAACACCTATCCCAAAGGCGATCCACTCCTTATGACAACATCAACAAGGATATCAATATCCTTGGACCCAAACTAATCTATCTTGTACATCGATGCACCATATCGAATGTACACCCTAGGCATCTTTTACTAATACCTTGGCTACGACACCATGGCACCTTTCACTAAGGCCTTCAACACGGACTTTCGGCACCCTTCACTAATGCCTTTGACACGGATCTTCGGCACCTTCACTAATTCCTTTGACTTGATCATTTAGACATCTTTTACCTATGTCTTCAACACAACACTTCTAATAAGAGAGGAAAGAGCTATCAACAAGATAACATCAGTAGTCTTGATGATGACGAAGCTTGGCAACCCATGGACTTGAGCTTGCTCGCCTTCAAGAGGTGGTGATCTCGCCTTTAAGAGGAACCTAGAGAATCACACAAACACAAAACTATATAGAAAGATCCTTTGGATATGAGGTTAGAGAGTTTACAACACTAAGAGAGAACGTGTGTGAAAGGGGTGAGTTACAATGAGGAAATGGCTCTCTGTTTATAGAGAAAAAATCACTACTGTTCCACGGATCCCTTGCTTGAGGGATCCGTCCAGTGTATTTTTGGGGATCCGTAGGACGCTCCCCCTAAATGGGTTATGGGTCATGGATCATGGGTTATGGACTTTGGATCATGGGTACCCAAATAGAGACAATGCATCTATAAGATGCAATGTATCTAGTCAATGGGTCATGGGTTAGCTCCATGGGTCATGGATAATACCCACTATGACTTATGCATGATGTGATACAATGGGTCATGGGTTATGGATCATGCTCCATGGGTATTGGTCATGGACTTTACCCAATTTCATTTAATATATTTAGTCAATGGGTCAAATACTTAGACTTCTACCCATTATATTACCCAATACAATACATACTAAGTATGTATATATATATACCTATTATGTAAACACTAGTTATTATACATATGCATTACTATAACATGAAAACACTATGACTTGTTTAGTGTTTTATATGAAAACGTAAGTGTGTTAGTAAACTATTGGCTCAAACCATATACGTATTTTATTTGTTTCGTTAAAATGATTTTACGTTTGTTATAGACAAAACATTAGAAGATCGTAAAATATAAATAAACGTTTTTACGGCTTATTTGTATTAACAATCTCACCCTTTTTGTTGATGACAAAACACAAGATTATTTTAAGGAAAACTAAAATTCGTAAAAGTTTGAATTGGAGTTTTTACTCTCTTCTTCCCCTTTTTGTCGAAACAAAAAAAGCGTCGAAAAGAAACTAACACATTGTTTTAAGAAAAACATGTGAAAAGTAAAAATACGAAAAATAGAGAGTAAGGGAAGAGAGAGATTCTTGTCTTAGCTCCCCCCTGACTGGTCCATCCGTTTTTGAGGGCGTCAAGTAAGTAGGAATACTAAGCGAGTGCATTGCAATTATGTTTGCAAATGGTTTCGTCTATTTGACGAACATGATCCCTCTTGACGAGTGCTCCTTTGCAAGGAGGACGTCATGTAGTAATGGTAATCCTATGTGAAAGTATTGCAAATGATTTTGCAATTGTTTTGCTTTGACAAGAAACTCCCCCTAGCTAAGGGTGTCAAAGTCTTCATGTGTATATTGAAAATCTACAAAAAAAAAGGTTAGAAAACAAGTATATGATGCATAATTTCCTGCAAATAAGACTCAAGTTAGTAATAAAAATGTCTCCTGGTGCACGGATCCCACGGTTCCTCCCTTGGAGGGATCCGTTTAGACTAAAATGAGGGATTCTTCTGCCTGTAAGCTTAAGACAGCAATGATAATATAAAATGTGATGTTAACATCAAAATGAGATATGTGTTAAAGCACCAAACATATTCTCAAGACAATATGGCATAAAAATATGTAATCTCATTTAATAAAACTAGAGAAACGATGTACATAACTCTAAAAACTAAGAAAATGAATAATACATGGATTAAGATTCCTAAACTATCTAAGTTAAGCTTAAGACTAAGACACCACTTGAGTCCTTAAGTTCAAGGTTGTTTAGGTTTGTTGAGGATGATGGTGGTGGAATATGTGTCGAGGATGGTGGTAGAGAGGTATCTACTTCCATGTGATTGGGTGGTTGACTTTGATGATTCCTCATAATCCCAAAGAGACTATTTGAGGGTGATGGAGAAAAGGATACTGGTGCTAATGTCATTTCAACACCTTGGTTTTGTTGTTGCACTATCTCTCTTTTGAGGAGAATGTTGGCAATGGTGGAGGATGTGATAGCCTAGAAGGCAAGTCCTCTAAGTTGTAGAGGTGTGGAAATGAAAGTGGAGTGGTGAATGATAAGGCTCTAGGCACTAAGAGTAATGGTTTAGTGGAAATAGGAGTGTTTGGTTTAGAAGGTATAGTGGTGTTTGGCAATGGTAGTTTTGTGGGAATAATCCTTTTGGGGATTGGTTTGATTGGTTGAGTTGGTGGAGGGAAAATCCTAGCGTTTATGGATTTAACGGGAGATGATTCGGTTGAAGAAATTTCGTGAACAATACGAGCAAGTTTCTTGGGTGGTCCTTTGGTGGATGAGTTAGCACTAGGAGCTTTCATCATGATGAGATGATAAACGATTAGTGAGATAGGGGCTTCTAGTTGCTAGAAATTAAGTTGTAGATGGTAACTTAGAAGTCCTAACAAGATGGTTTATAAAGGGAAGGATTTGGCAAGTGCATTCAAGGCTTAAACTACTAAAATCCTTTGAAATGTGATGATTTGCATGCACAAGAGTCAACTTCAGATTTGTACTGATCAAGAAGGTTAATTGAGGTAAGATGGAGTGTTCAAGTTAGCAAGGAGGGCTTGAAATGATTGTTTTAGCTAGGATTAGCTGAATCTGTCAGCCGGTTCGCACGGTTCCCTCCAATGAGGGATTCGTCTAGGCTAATCCTAGGGATCCGGCTCTCAGCAACCAAGAAAAGAGGAAAATGATGTTTTGTGAGGTCTAGTACCTACACATCTTGAGTGTTTCAGTCTTCTTAAGTATCTTAAATGAAGAGGGTATTAAATGATCAAGAGAAATGATTGATGGTAGCTAATGATTGCCTTTTATGTAAAGAAATGAGACTTTATGACCACCAATAGGTAATCAAATATGACACTAAGGAATATGAGAGTGTTAAGTGGAGTTAAATGATCCTATAGATCAGATGGTAGTTTGAAAGAAATTCGGAAAATTCTTTAAAAATCAAGATAAATGAAAAACTAGTTTTTGGCATATTTTGAGGTAAGGATGACTAAAATCAATTTGCTAAAATTGAGAGAAATATCAAGCTAAGTGTTTTGAGATGTGAGGAATGATGTGTGAGCATTGGAGCGGAAATATGGTGAGTCTAGGTGAAGTAATAAATCAAAACTATCTTGAATGTGATCCTAAATTAGCTATGAGTGAGTGTGAGACCTTCTGAGCTTGAGGAAGACTTAAGTGATCCTAAACTGTTATGTTTTTCTAGTATGATGTGGTCTAGAGGGATGGTTTGATGTGTGGAGGTGTGCAAATCTTTTTCTGTTTGCCCGGATCACACGGTTCCCTAAATGGAGGGATCCGTCTAGTACAAAGTAAGGGATCCGACTCCTGCAAAACAGTACCTCCACAGAAGGTGTGCAAAATTTGCACAAGGTATCTTATATTAAAGCCAGTTATTTCTAAAGAATTTGAACATCTATATAAGCGAGACATTAAACGATAAATGTTTTATTTCATGAGAATGATCATATTACAAGGACAAAAGATGAATCCTAAGGATTGAACCTATTTGGAAAGGAAACTAGGTTTCTTGAGCGTTTTCACTAGATGGATCATCAAATGGATGATGAGTATTTGCTGATTCAGGCATAAAGAAAGACGTAATGTGAGATGTGTTTAGGGGTTCCGTCATCTTGTTCACAAGTACATACAACGGACTTTGAAATTGAGGATGAAACTACATGATATGATGATAAAGGCATGTCAGGAACATTCTGTATGGAATTAGTTTGTTCTTGTTACCTTGAAGGTTTACAATTAGCCTTGCGAAGAAATAGGCGAGATTGTATGGTTGTTGAGTTAGGAGATAGTACATTATGTGAGCACAACAAGCGGGAAGAATTTCTCGGTTTCCCCTAAGACTCCAAACATTTTCACGTAGAATGACTGCGAGAGGTTTAAGATCATCTCGGATATCACGTGTATAGATTATGTTTGGATCTGAGTAATTGGATCGAGGTTTGCATAGCATTCAAGTTAATTCTTGAGGGGAAGGTATATGTGAACAATATGGACTATTTTCTTCATGGTAGTTGAAGAGAGAATCAAGAGACCAATCTTCAGTGAAGGCACATTGTCCATGATTTAGAATTTGGAGAATGTGAGCAAATTGCCCAAGGGTTAAGACAAACGTTTGGTTTTTGATCCAAAACCATAGTGAGAGAGATCGATCCTCGTTACGAACGAGTTCGACTTAACGAAAGAATTCCAACATAAACCGTGGACGGATTTTCTCGTTAATTGCGAGAAGACCTTCTAGTCCTATGGTTCGGAATGAGGTATTTATACCTTCTTGGTATAGTAGAGGTATGTCAACAATAAGTCCTTCATGAAAGTGATGAGTTTCGAGATTGTTGAACCCACGGACATGATTGCCAGGTGTGTTAGGCTCAAGGGAGATATTAGGAATGTAGACATAAGTGAGTTGAAAGTCGAATTCATACTCATGAGTCATGATGAGACCTATGGAAGTGAAATGAATAATTATGAGCAAGTTAAGATAAAGAGATGCATCAAAGGAGATGACATTTGATAGGTGAAAATAACCTCCTAATAAATTTTACTTGATTACCCTTAGTTTTATTAGCAATGACAATTAACTTACTTTGTACTAACATTCTAGTAGAGTTTTTCCCTTTATGGTAAGTTTTTATGAAATGGTTTTTATGTTGCATGAGTTTCTGTCTCCCAGTTCCACGGTTCTCTCGTTTCCCTTTTAAAAGGGATCCGCCTAGTTAAACTTTAGGGATCCGTGGATCTGCAGTGACAGAAAAATGATCTCGACGCAAATTTGATTTTTGCAACTTTTAGGTTTAGAAAAGGAGGTGTGTTTTAGCCAATATTTACTACTTAAGTATGCATTGTAGATTTTGAAAATATGTTAAGGTGAAAGATACGAACGAAAAGAAAAAAAAATATGACAACCACATTATGAGAAATAAACGGGATAAACTAAGACATTAGTAATATTTCATTTCAATGCTAAGAGCGTACAAAGGATTGGATATACGATACAAATATAGATTAACAACACAAAGTACATGTCTCCATGAGAAAACTTGATCATGGGATACACGAGAGCGATGAGTGTCAAGACGATGATCACGAAAGCGATATAAACCATGATGATGAAATTCTTCCTTGGTTTTGATTTGAGATGAGATGAGAGAGAAGATGAAGTTTGAATGAGAGGTATTTTAAAAGTGGAAGATTTGAAAAAAAATGGAGTTTGGTGGTTGTGAGACTAGCGGTAGGAGTTTTATGGAGAAGGAGGAATTTTTGAGATTTGTGTTTTTTTTATTATTAGAAAGGTTTGATAATTAGGTTAGGATAAAACATATTTATATACCTAGATTTTAGACGGAAGAGAAACACGTATGTAGGAAGGTTTCCTAATGAAGCCACGTATATCACTAAAGCATATGTTAAAACTAGGAAAAGAAATATAATCATATAGATTCTTATGCAAGCATACTTACTCTAAGCTAATGTTATTTAGAGATAGGTTTAAGAAAGTCATACCTATAATGCAATTACGAGTGTCCTTTTCTTTTGACGAAAAAGAAATGTCAATAGACAACTCCGCTTCCTTCGAGATCTAGATGGTAGTTTAAAGATACCTTCTTAGGAAAGGTAATCTTGTTACTAAGGAATTCCAAGGGCTTGATTAAAATGAGCTTTAACTAAACAAAATGACAAGAAAGGTTAGTGCACTTTTGAAAAAAAAAATAGAATGTTGTCATTCAATCAACATCCTACAAAAGTGTTTTTAAGACATGATGTTTGTTTTTGTAAAAGACCTTCTTTGTAGTTTTCAATTATACACGGATCGTGTCAAGTTTTAAAAGTACAATATATTCTAAAAACTTGGTAAGGAAGCTCTGGTACCAATTGTGGAAAACTAGAAGGGGGTTGAATAGTTTTACCAATTAAAACTTTGTTTTAAGCTATTTAGATAGACTTATGTCAATCTATTTAAATGTATGTGTTGGATGTTGATAGATAAGTATATAATTAAGTAAAGCAAAGATAAAGAGTAAGCAGCACAAAACCACTACGCGAGTATTTATAGTGGTTCGGCTACAAGGACACCTTCCTTGCCCTACTCCACTCCCCGAGTCACCTACTCGAGAGTTCGTAAACACTACACAACACAAACTCCTTATGGCGGAGAAGCCTTCACAACGTCGCCTACTCTTTATCCGGTACAAGGCTAGACACCGGGTTCTTCCACGAGGTAGAACCAAACCTATCACAATGTCGCCTACACTTTATCCGGTACAAGGCTAGATTCTGAGTTCCATTACAAAGGAGGAACTACTACCTAACACTACACAACACATATCCCAAAGGAGATCCACTACTTATGACAACATCAACAAGGATATTAATATCCTTTGACCCAAACTAATCTATCTTGTACATCGATGCACCATATCGAATGTACACCCTAGGCATCTTTCAATAATGCCTTTGACACGACACCAAGGCACCCTTCACTAATGCTTTCAACACGGACTTTCGCCACCCTTCACTAATGCCTTTGACACGGATCTTCCGCACCTTTCACTAATGCCTTCGACTTGATCCTTTAGACATCTTTCACCTATGTCTTCAACACAACACTTCTAATGAGAGAGGAAAGAACTATCAACAAGATAACATCAGTAGTCTTGATGATGATGAAGCTTGGCAACCCATGGACTTGAGCTTGCTCGACTTCAAGAGGTGGTGATCTCACCTTTAAGAGGAACCTATAGAATCACACAAACACAAAACTACATAGAAAGATCCTTTGGATCTGAGGTTAGAGAGTTTAAAACACTAAGAGAGAATGTTTGTGAAAGGGGTGAGTTACAATGAGGAAATGGCTAACTATTTATAGAGAAAAAATCACTACTGTTCCACGGATCCCACGGATCCTTTGCTTGAGGGATCCGTCCAGTGTATTTATGGGAATCCATAGGATGCTCCCCCTAAATGGGTTATGGGTCATGGATCATGGGTCATGGGTTATGGACTTTGAATCATGGGTATCCAAATAGATACAATGTATCTAGAAGATGCAATGTATCTAGTCAATGGGTCATGGGTTAGCTCCATGGGTCATGGATAATACCCACTATGACCTATGCATGATGTCATGCAATGGGTCATGGGTTATGGATCATTGATAAGGATTTAAAAGGTACACTTTTGAGGGGTCATTTAAGCCCTTAATTTATCACTTTTGTATCCGTTACTACTTAATTTTGTTCCTTTTCACTTTTTAGGTCTCTTGAAGGCAAATTGTTGGAATGACACTTATTCGGACAAAAAGGCGCGAATATACGAAGAAAATGGCCAAAGTCAATAATCGAGACACTCAAGCCGCTGGAACTGAAGGGGACGACGTCAACGTTTAACTGCGACGCCGTCGCAACATGTTTTATGACGACTCAGTAGCCAAATTGCTTATTTACAAGTGACGGCATCAGGTTTTAAAAGAGTAGGGCGTCGCAGCTCAGATAGCCTAGATTTGATCCAGACGGCGTCAGAGACTGAAAGTGACGGCGTCACAGGCATAAGGTGACGCCGTCACAATGATAACGTGGCCAAGACGAAAACCTAATGACGGCGACCCGACGGCGTCACAATTAAAGAGTGACACCGTCGCAGTTTGTAACACTATATATAGAATCCGAATTTTTTAGTTTTAGGGAGGTAGTTTTGTGGAGTAAAAACCTAAACCGAACCAAGGTTGTCTTGGGCAGTATCTTAGGGTTTCATACCCTATTTTACAACAAGATTAGTGTTTTACTTCATTGACTCAATCATGTCTTCCATTGTTTGTGTGTATGCTTGCATGTTCCCCATGTTCGGCTAATTTACTTGTGTGATTGCTTAGATATATGAAACCTAGTTATTGAATATTGATTGGTTGTCTCTAATCTTAATTGTGATTGACCTAGTATTGCGATAGGTCATCCATTGTGTTATTAATGCTTGATTAATCTTTTTTGAACCTTAGCTTATAGTTACTAGTGGAATTGTAGGTTAAACATCCAAAGATCACCTTAGTGTTAAGTTTATGAATCCTAGAGACTTCGTAGTCATTAAGCTTAGGTAACTTCAAAGAGTTAGGGATAAACGCATACCCTACGACCTTAGAAACACAACGCGTTAAGAATAAGGACGTGACAATTCAACCATAAATAAGAGATAACTAGGGAGTAATAACATCTAAGCAAATACATTTTTAACTATCATAAGAGCACACATCAATTAGACATAGACTACACTCACCTTAGGTTAGATAATTAGATAAGTAGAAGTAATCGGTAGAGATACCAACCCCCAAATCCAATACCTCGAGATTCGTAATTTCCATTTTCTAAAAAACATAAAAAAGATAAAAAATAATCTTCCTCAACCCCAACCTTAGCGCAGTAATTTCTCACTAGCATTCCTATTCCCCTAGAGAACGATATCAATACCCGTGGATTACCCTAATACTACACTACAGCGATTAGGTTTACTACCTAGGGTGTTATAAAACTTGCTCGACGAAAAGGAAGTTCCTTTGACCCCGAACGCGATGGGGAATAGAATAGCTAGTTAGATTTCCACCTCGTTTAGGTTCCCTTGCTTGATTCCTATCAAGTAAGCTTTTTTCCATTTTTAGCTTCCTTTTAGTCTATCCCCCTTCTTTGTGTTTGTGTTCGTAAAACCCTTTTCATTTGTCGCTATGGCAAGTGAAGTTGCATTTGAATCATTAACAAATGAGGAACAATTGAATTTCGCAGATTGGATTACTTTTTATTGTTCTAATGAATTTGTGAGTGATCTTAGAGATATCCAAAAGGAGACGGGTGTAAGGTTGGATGGATTTGATAAATTTTGTGCTTGTGTGGCTTCTATTCAACGATTATTGTTAGAATCAACTCCTTTTAGTGAGACCCTCTGGAAAACTTTTAAGAAAAACCTCCTAAGCATAAACCATCAGTTGTCACAACTTGAGGAAATTGATAAGGAGGATTTATCCAACCTTAGGCATCATGATCAAAAAGACATAGTTTTTAAGAACATGGAACCTAAACCCGAACAAGATTGTGAGATGGTTATAGTTGAACTACCTAGTTGCATGTGTGGGATAGATTTCACCAAAACATATGACACGCGTGAGGAATCCTTTAGGCAAATAGAACATAGTGATCAAATTTTTGAAAATGATTCTTATGAATCTGACCAAGAATTTGAAATGGCTAAAGAAGGATTTGAGATACTTAGGAGTGTATTTGGGTTAGATCATACTAAAAAACATGATGAACATTTAGGAGATCTAGATATAATGGAGGATGAGGTGGAAACTCCAAGCCCACAAGTCCTACCACCACTTGAGGAACACACATCGCCTATAAGTTACCCGGAAGAAGTAGAAGAGACTATAGGAACCCCGATTGATATAGAACCTTTGGACCAAACGCCACTAGAGAATGTAGGTTTAGATGCTTGTTGTCATGAATTCTCACTTAGTCCTAGGGAAGTTCCTAATTTTGATGAACCGGAGCCTCAACCAAAAACCTTACCCAATTTTCCGTTGTTAGATGTGAATCTTGGAATTGAATTAGGCCCTAATCCACCCATCAAAATAAATAGTCCGGGTAGTTGCTTGATAAAGGTGGTAGACTCTAGGCCATGTAGAGTGGAAGCTAATATAGGAGTAACCTATGACCTTACACACTTATATCACCCATTCATGGTTGATAACAAGAAACATTATGGGTTTAAACCGGGTTTATTAGGTCAAGATGGATCCTTAACTAAGAATCTTTTGAGGTTGATAGAAGATGATCCATTTTTAAGAGAGAGATTTGATTCACCCGCTACACCCATAAAATTAGGTAAGGTTAGAATGAATGGAGCACACCCCTTTGAGCATATAAATCACCCATCACCCTCTCCTCACGTAGCAAATTTCCACCCTAAGGGTGTGTATCGCTACTATCACCCGCACTTAAGCTTAAGTGTAGAAAAAACTTCCCCTTTATCCGTTAAATAAGGGTAGAGTCAAGCTCGTAACTCGAACAAAAACAAGCGCTTCTTGGGAGGCAAACCATGCTTAATTGTTTGCTTGTCGTGTGTCGTATATCTTTTATTGATTATTTATTCTCATGTTTGAATTTGTAAAAATGCTTTATTTTGTCTTTAACCTCGTCTTAATTACATATAAAGGTATTTTACAAAAGGGATAAGTGTAGGGAAGATTACACACGTTTTTAAAAGAACGTGAACATGAGAATTACAATTATTGAAAAGATATACATGTGTGTTTGTTAGAGTCAAATGCTTGTATCGAGTCATAATGGATGTTTTGCAGGAATTTTTCCAGATTCTAAAGATATAAATTTTCCAGAAAATCGCAGACCAGTTTCTGTCAGGATAACCTGACGGCGTCAGGGTCGCAACCTCTGACGGCGTCAGGAGGAGCAGAAACAACTTACTACTTTTTCTCATTTTCTGTGCTACTTATAAATTTTTGGAATTTTCCAGGTCTTAATTTTCCAGAAAATCTGTAAACATCCATTCCACAAGCATTATATCCTAGTTTAGTAGAGTCTTATATATATTGTTACCGCCGATTTTACGTGAAGGTTTCGTTTGTTTTCTTCAAGTGTGCAGGTTTTATTTATCAAGAAGAAGATACAAAAGATTGGAGGAAGCTTTTAACGCATAACATTCTTCTTGAAGAAAGATTTAACTATTACTTCACACGGATCCTACCGAGCTAATCAGGGGAGTATTAGTTTCTTTCATTTTTAATTACCTTCCATTATCATAACTTTGATACTTTCAGGGAACATTGGGGACAATGTTCAGTTTAAGTGTAGGGAGGGAAAATAAAACGGGAACTTTAAAACTATGCTTATCCTTGACTATTTGCCTTGTCCAATTTCATTTGTGTAATAAACTATGAGAAATATCGGTTAGGGTAATTTTGGCACCAAATTTAAATTTTTTATGACATGTAGGAGTGGGCCATTAGTCTTAATAAAGCGTCTCATGGATAGGAAATTATATGACTAGCACAAAAAACCCTTTACCACTTAAATTCTACCCAAAATGTGAGGATCGCCCTTAGATTTTTAGGAATTAAAGCATTCCACTTTAATGCTTCGAGTGTGTACCGGTAGTATAATAGATTCTAGAACTTGTTTTGTGATGCATTCCGAGATCGCTAGTGAATAACTAAATGATAAGAGGCATTAGGATAACCCTTGTTTGATACCCGTATTCTAATTACTTCTTCCACATCGGTTGAGTAATTCCCCCACACCCTTGCGTTGTACTCATCTTTAGTACACGATACCCCTAGTTAACCTCTCAGAGCCTATCATTTTCGTAGTTCTCGTGATGTTTCAGTTTTCCTGAATATCAATGAAGAGCATTGTTTACAATCCACCCCCAACTGTACACCCAAATCGCCTTAGCCTACCTTGTATACACTCACTTTTAGCGCATTATTGTTATCATACTAAACCCTTAATTCAATTATCTGGTTGCTTGCATAAGTTGCTAAGTCGAGTCATATCCTTTGTACACAGTTTTGGGACGATTGGGACTCATGGGAAAAGTTAAATTTTATGAAATGACGGGAAGGGAACGTTAAATTCAAATTCCCTTTATTTGCGTAATAATGTACTCCAAGTGTTTTGATCTTTTCAATTCGGGTCAAATTAGTGTTAGTGTAATAAAAACTCAAGTGTAGGGATGTGCCTATAAATCCTTATTATTTTGATGTTATCGTAGAGGATGGTAGAATAAAAGTGTATGAAGAAAAAAAATAGAAAACAGAGAAAAAGAAAAAAATATAGTGTAAAAAAAAGGGGGGGGGGGGCTACCATCCTACATCTATCTTTAAATTTATGTTTGTTTGTTTCAGTTATCTAGAGTTTAGAGTGTCAAGTCTTGGCTTACCAACGCCATTCTTCTCATGCTTGTAACATAAAGATTTTTGACTTGCCACCACTAAATTGCCTATCCCACCAAACCCTTTGTCTCCCTACCGTAAGCCTAACGTTACAACCCTTTAAAAGACCTCTTGGATAGTTTTTTCGTAGGTGCTTGCGCCAAAGGGATGGAGGTTTGATCTGGTCTCAAGCCTATGGTAATCTATGTACTAAGACCGGTTAATGAGTGTTTATCTTCCATTTCCAACTTGATATATTTCATATACACCCGAGAGATGTGAGCATCCAAACACCTCTTGTGAGGTGTTAGTATGTAATTTTCGTGCTTGTTATGACTATTGCGGGGCTTATATGTGTTGTGAATTGTTCTAAACTAATGCTTCATGACCCCTAACTTATAAATTAATTGTCTAAAATCACATTTGCTTAAGGACAAGCAAATACCAAGTGTAGAGATATTTGATAAGGATTTAAAATGTATACTTTTGAGGGGTCATTTAAGCCTTTAATTGATCACTTTTGTATCCGTTACTACTTAATTTCGTTCCTTTTCACTTTTTAGGTCTCTTGAAGGAAAATTGTTGGAATGACACTTATTCGGACGAAAAGGCGCGAATATACGAAGAAAATGGCCAAAGTCAAGAATCGAGACACTCAAGCTGCTGGAACTGAAGGGGACGGCGTCAGCGTTTAACTGTGACGTTGTCGCAACATGTTTTGTGACAACTCAGTAGCCAAATTGCTTATTTACATGTGACGGCATCAGGTTTTAAAAGAGTAGGGCGTCACAGCTCAGACGGCCTAGATTTGATCCAGACAGCATCAGAGACTGAAGGCGACGGCGTCACAGGCATAAGGTGACATCGTCACAATGATAACGTGGCCAAGACGAAACCCTAATGACGGCGACCCGACGGCGTCATAATTAAAGACTGACGCCGTTGCAGTTTGTAACACTATATATTGAATCCGAATTTTTCAGTTTTAGGGAGGTAGTTTTGTGGAGTAAAAACCTAAACCGAACCAAGGCTGTCTTGGGCAGTATCTTAGGGTTCCATACCCTATTTTACAACAAGATAAGTGTTTTACTTCATTGATTCAATCATGTATTCAATTGTTTGTGTGTATGCTTGCATGTTCCCCATGTCCGGCTAATTTACTTGTGTGTTTGCTTAGATATATAAAACCTAGTTATTGAATATTGATTGGTTGTCTCTTATCTTAATTGTGATTGACCTAGTATTGCGATAGGTCATCCGTTGTGTTATTAATGTTTGATTAATCTTTGTTGACCCTTAGCTTATAGTTACTAGTGGAATTTTAGGCTAAACATCCAAAGATCACCTTAGTGTTAAGTTTAAGAATCCTAGAGACTTTGTAGTCATTAACCTTAGGTAACTTCAAAGAGTTAGGGATAAACGCATACCCTACGACCTTAGAAACACAACGCGTTAAGAATAAGGACGTGACAATTCAACCATCAATAGGAGATAACTAGGGAGTAATAACATCTAAGCAAATACATTTTTAACTATCATAAGAGCACACATCAATTAGACATAGACTACACTCACCTTAGGTTAGATAATTAGATAAGTAGAAGTAATCGGTAGAAATACCAACCCCCAAATCCAATACCCCGAGATTCGTAATTTCCATTTTCTAAAAAACATAAAAAAGATAAAAAAAAATAATCTTCCTCAACCCCAACCTTAGCGCAGTAATTTATAACTAGAATTCCTATTCCCCTAGAGAACGATATCAATACCCGTGGCTTACCCTAATACTACACTACAGCGATTAGGTTCACTGCCTAGGGTGTTATAAACCTTGCTCGACGAAAAGGAATTCCTTTTACCCCGAACGCGCTGCGTAAGCGTATCAATCATGCTCCATGGGTATGGGTCATGGACTTTGGACTTTACCCAATTACATTTAATATATTTAGTTAATGGGTCAAATACTTAGACTTCTACCCATTATATTACCCAATACAATATATACTAAATATGTATATATATACCCATTATGTAAACACTAGTTGTTATACATATGCATTACTATAACATGAAAACACTATTACTTATTTAGTGTTTTATATAAAAACGTAAGTGTGTTAGTAAGCTATTGGCTCAAACCATATACGTATTTTATTTGTTTCATTAAAATGATTTTACGTTTGTTATTGATGAGTGTGTAAATACTCATCATTTTTTGTCAAATCTGAACTGCAAAACATTTAAAAACGCTCAGAAATGCATCAAAATACTGAAAATATCCTAAAATTGCATTTTATATGTTTCAGATGCAAAATGTTTAAAATCAGATGAAAAACGAGCAAAGTTTGCATAATTGTCAGTTTCAGTCCCCCAACTTTCAAAAATGGCAAAACAAGTCCCCGGGATTTTCAAAAATGGAAAATATTATTTATGGTCCTTGGTTAATAAAGTTTGTCATTTATGGTCCTTATAATAATTTTTGGAAAAGTGCAGTTTCAGTCCCTCTAGTTTGGATGAATTACAAATTTGGTCCTTGTATTAATACTACAAACCAAACCTGCCAAACCAACCCTTGAACCCCCAATATACCCGTGACCCCCCATCCTTTCCCTCCCACAAAAAAAAAAAAAAAAAAAAAAAAAAAAAAAAAAAAAAAAAAAGCCTCACTTTCTCCTTTACCTGCAAACACAGACCACCAACTCCATCACCATACATCCACATCACCTTCCTACACCCTATCACTTCCATCTCCACAAAACACCAAGAAGCATTTAATGCTCCTTCCTCCTTTGCACTCAATCAGGTCCAATTGGCGCCAAAAACCAAACCCATGGACGGCTCTGATTTACTCTTGGGATGTACCTAACTCTTGGATGGCTTGGATCAACTCAAAGAAACACAAGTTGGTCTTTGTTTGTTTTTGTCTCAAAAAGAAAACAAAAACTAGAAGAATGAAGAAAGAAGACAAGAGGAGAGAAGACCATTTAGTTGTAGTATAAATTGAGTTTATGCTTTGTTAAGCGAGGTGGTCCATTTTTCATGTCTTTAGAGAAATGTTACCAATTAATTTCCTGTTATTTGTTTTTCATTAGTTAATCAATCATCAGTAGAATTGTAATCTCAGTTTTCATTTAATGAAATTTTAATTTTCTTGTCATATAAGTTCTTGTTCATTTGAATTCAAATCTGCTTCTCAGTTAATTGGTACTGTTTCATTAGTTTCTCTTTCTTAATTTTAAGCTCAAATAAGCTTATCCAAGCTTATGTGAGCTCAGCAAGATCTTAAGGTGTTCTAATTTCATTTTCTTCAAAAATGTCAACGTTAGTCAAACATAAAGTCAACTTAATGTATCCTTAATTTCTGCATTTTAGGTGTCAAAGAGTCTGGCTAAGTGTTTGTTAGTTCATTTTAATCCACTTTGATTCAGATTTAATCATGTTTTAAAGACAGAATGCATGTTGGAATTTTAAAATAGTGTTTGGGATAGCCTTGTTTTTGGGTCAAAGTTCATTATTTTGACCCATTTCGATTCTCAAATCAGTTTCCAGGTCCGTCGCAAGTTATTTGTTCAAAGTTTTAATCATAGAATCAGTTTTGAAAAGTGAAAACTCCTAAATCTGAAACTGTCTTTTGTTACCATTTTCTGTCAGCGCGGCCATTTTATTGCTTAATTTTAGGATAGTTGTAGTTAGAATTAGGATCAAATTTTGTTAGTATATGTGGTTTGTAGTTTGAATATCATCTATCTCAGCTTATATTGTTCTCTCGGCTTATCAGTAGCATTTAAAGGCCCTCAAAACAGGTCCCCACTTGTGCCCCTGATCTGTTGTTTCAGCAGCTTTTCCCTTTTTTTTTAGCTTAGATTTAGGTGGCTCAAAGTTAGATTTAGGATTAGTTTTTGTTGCAATTAGTTAGTTAGTAGTATAAGGTTAATTTGTGTTCACTTATTTCCCATTATTGAACTTATTAGCTAGCTTCTTTTTGCCCTTGAACCAACTCCACTTTAGCCCCTTTTTGTACCTGTTCTGCTGCTGCACTTAAGCAGCCCCAACAGCCACTTTTTCATGCTCTTTTAAGCTTATTAATAAGCCCCCCTTAAGCTCCTTTAGATGCATTAGATTAGTATGCTTTAGGAAATAGCTTATTACAAGCTTATAGGTGCTTTTGCTCCCTTTAGCAGCCCCAAACAAACAGCCCCTTGTGGGCTCATTACGCTTCATTTTGTGCTTAAAATCTGTAAAAGGGTGTTGGTTATTGTTTTTTGCAACGTGATTTTTGCCAAACTTTGTGGAATTTTCACGGATTCATTATAAGTCCATTTGAGCTCAAATTTGGGATACAAGATCTTTGGTTGGTTGTGAACATCATGGCCATTTTAGTTTATTTTTAGGAATTTTTCTAGCTAGCTTAATTAGTGCTTAAAGTAGGGCTATAAGGGCCGTTTGGCGTGTTGAGACTTGAAATCTGGTCTCGAGCTTTTTTTCTGTAGCTTGTGCTTTTAACTTCCCAATCAGTTGCATTAGCTCATTTTAGGTTAGATTTAGGCTTTAGTAGCTTATGGTAGCTTATAGTTAGCTTTTAGCTTATTTCAAGTGCTTATTCAAACTGCTTATTTGCCCAATTCAGCTTATTAGTGGGCTTATCTAACTTTTTATATTTTTCCCAGGCTTAGAATAATATTTTAGATTTTCCTGTAAAGTCTCATAATTTTTACTGTTCATTTGTTATTTTTTCTTAATTTTAATTAGTTTAAATTAGTTTTTAATTAATAATAATTATTTAAAAAGTCTAAAAAATATATTTTCAGTTTTAATATTAGTTTTATAATATTTTAGATTTTTCCAATTTATAATTTCATTTTTTTCATTTTAGGTTAGATTTAGGCTTTAGTAGCTTATGGTAGCTTATAGTTAGCTTTTAGCTTATTTCAAGTGCTTATTCAAACTGCTTATTTGCCCAATTCAGCTTATTAGTGGGCTTATCTAACTTTTTATATTTTTCCCAGGCTTAGAATAATATTTTAGATTTTCCTGTAAAGTCTCATAATTTTTACTGTTCATTTGTTATTTTTTCTTAATTTTAATTAGTTTAAATTAGTTTTTAATTAATAATAATTATTTAAAAAGTCTAAAAAATATATTTTCAGTTTTAATATTAGTTTTATAATATTTTAGATTTTTCCAATTTATAATTTCATTTTTTAGGTTAATTTCCTATTTTTTTGTATTTTAATGTATTTTTAAATAGTTAAAAATAGTTTTTAATTAATAATAATTAGATAAATAGTTTTAAAAATAATTTTCTTTTTCTTAAAATTTTCTTTTATTATTAGAATTGTTAAAAAGTAATTTTCATTTTCATAAGTCTTTTAGTTTTCTGATTTCACATTTTTATTTTACACGTTTATGTTTGTTTTAGTTTTAGTTTTACGTTTTTAGGTTTTAATCGTTAAACGTTTTTTTTAGAATAGAATTAAAATGACTTCAAAGTCTTTATTAGATTTAATTTCCTTAGTGTAAAATCAATCATCACCCTTTTCCTGTTCAATATCACCCGATCACAGATTCGTTGTATTACAGTTTTCGCACATCGTTGGGACTTAACGACCCGGGGAAACACTAAACTCCTCTGGACTTAATTGCATTGCATTCTCAAGCTGTTTGACTTTTATTACGGTTGACCATTCACAAGTGGTTGACTTGTGTGATAAAAGACTGGCCGTCGGGAGCGAATCAAATTTTGGCGCCGCTGCCGGGGAGGTGTGCTGCGTTCTACGAATTTGAAGCATCAGTGTTGTTGAATATACATCCATTGTATATTTACCATCTTTGTCCATATTTCCTTATTTTCATATAAAACCAAAATTATCGTGAAGTTAATTCGTTTAACGGATCGATTACCAAAAACATTTTTTTTTATTCAAGTTTTCAACAAACACAAAAACCCAAAAAGATTTTCTTTCTTAGTTTTACAAAACGTTTATCCAAAAATCCAAAAATATTCCTCTTTACCCTCTTACCCTTTTGATTCTTCATTTCTTACCCTCTGTAAACCTTTGATTCTTTCTATGTCTTATCCTCACCCTCTTGGTTGTCAATGGTGTGGTGGTCCTTATAATGGTGGCAATTGCCCCAGTTGTAGCATTGTGGAGTCAGGAAACGGGTCTGTCTATAACC
The DNA here is from genome assembly GCA_019973895.1 of Chrysanthemum seticuspe. Classification (NCBI taxonomy): domain Eukaryota; kingdom Viridiplantae; phylum Streptophyta; class Magnoliopsida; order Asterales; family Asteraceae; genus Chrysanthemum; species Chrysanthemum seticuspe. The sequence continues at coordinate 125,196,675 of BPTQ01000001.1, read as the reverse complement.
AAGATCCCTATTCCTACCATAACACAACTGATTTATTCCATCAGCTACCGCACTGTGAGACTCAGCAGTTTTACTGTTGTGAGTACTGTGGTGGTTCACACTACAGTTCTGATTGTCAATCGGGAAACACGCTTGTCTATGAGCAGGTTCCTGATAACAATTATGACTACAACACATATGACTCACAGCCACATCAGTTTTACTGTTGTGAGTATTGTGGAGGTCCTCACTTTAGCTCTGATTGTCAAACAAGGAATCCATTTCCTTGTAACAATTGCGACTCTTCGTATCATGACCAACCTCTACAGTACCAAGTGAATCAGGCACCACCTCAGCCTGAGCCACTTCCTCAAAATCTTCTCCTTGATCTTTTGGATTTGGTGAAAGATTTGAAGGAATGTAAACATTCCCAAGATAATCCAAATGAGAAATCCATGGAAGAATTGTTAGCCGAAGAGCGGGCTGCTAAATTAAATTCCCAAATTGCCTTTGAAAAATCTATTAGGGAATCAATTGCAAAAGAAAAAGCAGCCAAATCTAGCTCTCAATTTCGTTTTATTCCTGATGACAGTGATGATGAGGATACACTTGATATCCTTCAATTCTATAAAGATTCATCAAGTTCATCAGTTGATATCCCAGCAGTTGAGATTCATTCTCAAACAACTGCTATCATGCCCGAAGCTCCCACTCACTCTCTGAACATGGGGGACGAGCATCTTGACACTGTTCCTGAAAAGGAATCGGACGAATTCATAAAGTCTAGTGTTGAGAACCTTGTCCCAATCCCGAGAGAGTCACAGGGAACTTCTGATCATATGTGTGATTCTCTTTCCCCTCTTGAGTGTTCAAAAGATCATTTTGAAACTTTCTCCAATTGTAGCGAAGATTGTGCTTCTTATGGAAACATCGAGTATGTTGAGGCATCACTTCCACAGTCTGATCATCTTCTTGAGGAGTTCACCGATGAACTCACTCACATCAGTCCACTTTCATCAGAAAGTGACGATGTTCTCTTTGATTTCGAAGCCGATCTGGGAGAGACTGAAAGTCTCCCTTATAATGATCGTTCACTGACTTCTTATCCCAACAGTCCAATAGAGAATGTTGATTACTTTGTTCCTGAAGCATTCAAAACAACTCTCACTAATCCTCTATTTGAATTCGACTCTGAATTCACTTTAATTTCTGAGAATCCACTCTTTGATACTCAGATTGAGGATGGTGATGAGTCTACAGTGGAACAAGAATTCACAGATTTACATCTTGTGATTGATTCTCTTCACGAGGAGTTCGCCGATGAACTCACTCATATCATATCTCCGCCGGAGTATGATAACTTCCACTTTGATCATGACACACCCGGGATTTGTCTTGATCACGTGAGCTTAAATGATGAGATTCATAATTCTGAAATTATGGATTCTC
>BPTQ01000001.1:125090007-125195147 GCA_019973895.1 Chrysanthemum seticuspe | reverse complement strand
AGACTGAGTGATTGAAATTCCATTATTCTCATGCTTAATCCTTATACCAAGGATAACTGATAAGGTTTTAAAATGTACCTTTTTGAGAGGTCGTTTAAGCCCTTATTTGATCACTTTTGTATCCGTTATTACTTAATATCGTTCCTTTTCACTTTTTAGGTCTCTTGAAGGCAAATTGCTGTAATGGCACTTATTTAGACGAAAAGGCGCGGATATACGAAGAAAATGGCCAAAGTCAAGAATCGAGACACTCAAGCTGCTGAAATTCAAGGTGACGGCGTCACTGTTTAACTGCGACGCCGTCGGAGCATTTTGTGACGACACAGAAGCCAAATTTCTTATTTTCAAGTGATGGTGTCAGGCTTTAAAAGAGTAGGCCGTCGCAACTCAAACGACCAAGATTTGATCCAGACGGCGTCAGAAGCTGAAGAGGACGGCGTCACAAGCACAAGGTGACGCCGTCACAAGACTAACGTGGCCAAGACGAAACCCTAATGACGGCGACCCGACGGCGTCACAAATCATAAGGTGACGCCATCGCGATTGTAATATTATATACAGAATCCGAATTTTTCAGTTTTAGTGTGTAGTCTTTTGGAGTAAAAACCTAAACCGAACCAAGGCTGTCTTGTACAGTATTTTAGGGTTCAAAACCCTATCTTACATCAAGATAAGTGTTTTACTTCATTAATTCAATTATGTCTTCAATTATTTGTGTGTATGCTTGCATGTTCTCCATGTCCGGCTAATTTACTTGTGTGTTTGCTTAGGGAATATGAAACTTAATTATTAAATATTGATTGGTTGTCTCTTATCTTAATTGATTAATGATCTAGTAATGCGATAGGTCATTCGTTGTGTAATTAATGATTGATTAATCTTTGTGAACCTTGGGCTATAGCACTTAGAGCGGTTGTAGGCTAAACCATCCAAAGAGTGCCTTAGAGTTAGAGTTTATAATCCCTAGAGGGTTTTGTAGACGAGACCCTTTGGTAAGTTCAAAGAGTTAGGGATAAACGCATGCCCTACGACTTTAGACACACAACGCGATTAAGAATAAGGACATGACAATTCAACCATCAATAGGAGATAATTAAGGAGTAATAAAACCTAAGTGAACACATCTTTAAACTATCATACGAGCACACAATAATTAGACATAGACTACATACACCTTGATAACGCTACACGCGTCGTTCGGGGTCAAAGGAACTTCCTTTTCTTCGAGCAAGTTTTATAACACCCTAGGCAGTGAACCTAATCGTTGTAGTGTAGTATTAGGGTAAGCCACGGGTATTGATATCGTTCTCTAGGGGAATAGGAATGCTAGTGAGAAGTTACTACGCTAAGGTTGGGGTTGAGGAAGATTATTTTTTTTTTATCTTTTTTATTTTTTTTAGGAAATGGAAAGGTACGAATCTCGGGGTTTGAGTTTGGGGGTTTTGGTATTTCTACCGATTACTTCTACTTATCTAATTATCTAAACTAATGGGTAGTCTATGTCTAATTATTTTGTGTTCGTATGATAGTTTAAAGATGTGTTTACTTAGGTTTTATTACTCCTTAATTAGCTCCTATTGGTGGTTGAATTGTCACGTCCTTATTCTTAATCGCGTTGTGTGTCTAAAGTCGTAGGGTATGCGTTTATCCCTAACTCTTTGAACTTACCAAAGGGTCTCGTCTACAAAACCTACTAGGGATTATAAACTCTAACTCTAAGGCCCTCTTTGGATGGTTTAGCCTACAACCGCTCTAAGTGCTATAGCCTAAGGTTCACAAAGATTAATCAAGCATTAATTACACAACGAATGACCTATCGCATTACTAGATCATTAACAATTAAGATAAGAAATAACCAATCAATATTTAATAATTAAGTTTCATATTCCCTAAGTAAACACACAAGTAAATTAGCCGGACATGGAGAACATGCAAGCATACACACAAATAATTGAAGACATAATTGAATTAATGAAGTAAAACACTTATCTTGATGTAAGATAGGGTTTTGAACCCTAAAATACTGTACAAGACAGCCTTGGTTCGGTTTAGGTTTATACTCCAAAAGACTACACACTAAAACTGAAAAATTCGGATTCTGTATATAATATTACAATCGCGACGGCGTCACCTTATGATTTGTGACGCCGTCGGGTCGCCGTCATTAGGGTTTCGTCTTGGCCACGTTAGTCTTGCGACGGCGTCACCTTGTGCTTGTGACGCCGTCCTCTTCAGCTTCTGACGCCGTCTGGATCAAATCTAGGCCGTCTGAGTTGCGACGGCCTAGTCTTTTAAAGCTTGACACCATCACTTGAAAATAAGAAATTTGGCTTCTGTGTCGTCACAAAATGCTCCGACGGCGTCGCAGTTAAACAGTGATGCCGTCACCTTGAATTTCAGCAGCTTGAGTGTCTCGATTCTTGACTTTGGCCATTTTCTTCGTATATCCGCGCCTTTTCATCCAAATAAGTGCCATTACAGCAATTTACCTTCAAGAGACCTAAAAAGTGAAAAGGAACGATATTAAGTAATAACGGATACAAAAGTGATCAAATAAGGGCTTAAACGATCCCTCAAAAAGGTACATTTTAAAACCTTATCAGTTTTCCCTACACTTGGTATTTGCTTGTCCTCAAGCAAATGTGCTTTTAGCCAATTAATTTATAAGTTAGGGGTCATGAAGCATTGGTTTAAAACAGTCCACAACACATATAAGCCCCGCAAAAGTCATAACAAGCACGGAAATTACATACTAGCACCTCACATGGGGTGTTTGGATACTCACATCTCTCTCGGGTGTATATGTAATATAACAAGTTGGAAATGGAAGATTAAACACTCATTAACCGGTCCTAGTACATAGATTACCATAGGCTTGAGAATAGATCAAACCTCCATCGCTTTGGCGTAAGCACCTAGGAAAGACTATCAAAGAGGTCTTTAAAGGGTTGTAATGTTAGGCTTACGGTAGGGAAACAAAGGGTTTGGTGGGATAGGCTATTTAGTGGTGGCAAGTCAAAAATATTTTTGTTACAAGCATACGAAGAATGACGTTGCTAAGCCAAGACTTGACACTCTAGACTCTAGCTAACTGAAACAAACAAACATAAATTTAAAGGATAGATGTAGGATGGTAGCCCGTTTTTTTTTTTTTTTTTATTTTTTATTTTATTTTTTTTATCATACACTTTTACTCTACCATCCTCTACGGTAACATCAAAATGATAGGGATTTATAGGCACATCCCTACACTTGAGTTGTTTTATTACTCTAACACTAATTTGACCCGAATTGAAAAGATCAAAACACTTGGGGTATGTTATTACGTAAATAAAGGAATTTAACGTTCCCTTCCAATCATTTTATAAACTTTAACTTTTTCCTATGAGTCCCAATCATCCCAAAACTGTGTACAAAGGATATGACTCGACTTAGCAAATCATGCAAGCAACTAGATAATTGAACTAAGGGTTTGGGGTGATAACAATAATGCACTAAAAGTGTCACACCCCCAAAATATCGCAGCGGAACGATAGTGTCATTGGGGTATGACGTCATAGCACAAAGTATGGATACAGAAAACAACCTCTATAATGAGACGTTTTGAAAAGTTTACCATTCGATAAATAAGTTAATGTTTACACCACAAGAAATCACAAGGTTTGATAATACATAAAGAGTTTACAAAACATGTCGAATGGTAATAGTTAAAAGCACAAGACTCCAATGTATGCCATGCGACCCAAAAGCTCCATGAAGTGCTATCACCTTAAGACCTGAGATAAACATGCTAAAAAGTGTCAACACAAAGGTTGGTGAGTTCATAAGTTTGTGATGAAATGTAAAGCCTTTCAAAAATTGTTTATGTAGCAAAGGCATTGTAAATCCACTCAGTTCCAAGTTCCGCCCATACAAAACTTGCAACCTGTGTGTTTACAACCCATTGCCAAAATATAGAATTGTCAATCTTGTTTGTAAGTAGGACATAGGTGCATACGATATATACATGTACTTAATGCAAAGAATCACAGCCAACTGAACCTCTTGACGAGTCTAACTTGTTTGTTATGTTCCATTGAATAACAGATTATATTCACCCCAGGTCACATCATCAAGGACCCAAGGGTGGGGGCGTCAGCCCGATAGTACTATCAATACCTCTCCGCCGGCTCCCGCAGGAGTTAACCAGTTGCTAAAGTTTGTATGTTGATGCATAATTGAAAACTAGTTTAGCACATTAAGGCACATATCGCAATAAACCACACATAATGTCCAAAGTGTATAAGAAGTATATTGTAACACAATTGTATAAATGGTTTGAGTATTCGCAAGAGTGAAACAAGTATTTAAGCATGTATCTCCCCCAAATAGTTTGTAAGAATTTAAACGAGTAAAAGCGGGGTATGAACTCACAGTAGTATGTAAAAGTTTAGAGTACTTGTGAAAGTAAATGAAAATAGTTTGAGCATGTATCTCCCCCAAAAGTAATTGAAAATGTATGAAAGTAGGGGCTATGAAACTCACCTGGTATGATGGATATGCTAACAAAATGAAGTGCACGAAAGTGAGACCCGGAACTATCCGCGACCTAAAATGAATGTTATGACTTGAGTTATGATGTAATGTTATGCATGCATTTCGTATGTTACTTATACCATTTGTGAGTTTTGAAAATAATACTTATCGTCGAAAAATACCCTTTTGACGTCTTGACCATTCTTAAATTACTTTACAAGTATTTACGTCAAAATGTCATCCTACAATAGTTTCGTAATGATTTATAGTGAAATTTTCACTTTTCGTCGTAAAATAATGTCGTCGGAAAATTCATGAGAGTGACAAAAATGGCTTCGAAAAACTAGTCGTAAAATGGTGTACGTCGAACGTTAGGAAACGAACTCGACGGTTTTGGAAAGTTTGTATCAAAATATAAAAGTTTCAGTTCATGAGTTTTCGACATAAAGGTCTCGAACATAAAGATAATAAGGGTTAAAGATGGTGATTTTGTCTAATTGTTGTGTAAAAAGTGTGTTTCGGCCAAGTTTAAGCATCCGTAAATAATTTATTAAAACTCCACTATACAAACGGTTGGTCGTTTTTGAAAATATGCTTGGTGATCTTGATTTTACTAGAAGACATTTCGTTTCAAAAAGTTCTACATCATAGTTAAAAACAGCCGTCAACATGGTCATTTTAGTTACCGTAACACTTATCTCGTAAAAATAATATAGTTTTTCTAAAAATAATAGTTGCGGCAAGTTTATGAAAACGTGCATATCTTAGTCGTTTCAAATCCGTTTTCTACGTATTATATGTCCTTAGCTTCGTATCAAAGTATACTAATATATTTTTGATAAGTCGAAATAATTTGTAAAGCTTAAGGCTCGTTTTTGACTCGTACAAACCAAAAACACTTTGCTGAAATTTCAGAAAAATATATATTTCGTCGTCAAACTTGTAAAATTCATAACTTCTTCGTTATAACTCCGTTTTAATCCGTTCAAGCGGCCACGGATTCATTTTAAAGTATATTTTCTAAATATCAAGGCCAAAATTTCGTGCCTACTGTCGGATTTTCCAGAAAAACAAAACAAGGACAGAACACTTTTGATACTTACCGAAAATAGTTTTTATCGTACTAAACCTATTCCAATCCCTTCAAATCAACTCCAAAGCTAATCTAATCCTACCATACACCTTCTTAGGGTGTCATGGGTTCCTAAACATCATCAAGACCAAAATATACCAAGGGAATAATTATAGGATGACCTTTATATATATATAACTCTAAAAATCATGTAAAAATGGTATAATCAACATAAGTCTTGCATGTTTTTGCTCAAAAATGATGAGATGAGTATGAAATGAATATGTAAGATGAAAAATAAATATGAGATGCTTACAAGTGATATGATGAGGTGATTAGAACCAAGGATTAACCTAAACACCCTAGGTTTTTATTTCAAAACCTTAAATAAGAGTGTAATCTAGATTGTAATATACTTGAGCTTGAAAAATTTTGATCCCTCCTTGGATCTTTAGGCTGCCGGTTTTGGAGAGAAACAAGAAGAGAGAAAAAAACTTTTTACTCTTGAATAAATGAGATGATTCAATGAAGTGAATGATTGAAGTATAAAATATATATGGAGTAAAAGTCTAAACAATCAAGGAAGAAAAATTTTACCAACATTAAATGTAACCCCCCATAGGGCCGGTTTTTAGGGGACAATTGTCTCTCAAATATCTTCTTTTATATTGTGTATATTTGTTAAAAATGTAAGTGAAATGTCTAGGTAATAATAGCTTGTAGGAATATATACACATTAGTGTATTAAAGGAAATTTTAGGTGAAAGTAATTTTTAATATATCAAAGTAGAGTATAATGAGATCATAAAAATTGTAAAAATACATTCCTTGTAAAATTTGAGTGATAAAATAATTATCGTGTAATGTTTAAGAAAAACGTCGTAATAATATAAATTTAACGATTTATGTACAAAATAAATTTAAAACACTAGGTAAACTCAAGATATAGTTTTTATAAACTAAATGTAAGTATAAAATATATCGGGATCATTTTTAGAAGTAACGGATTAAATATTCAAAATAATAACTCACGCGATAACGTTTATTTAATATGAAATTTACGCGTTTAAGGTGAAATGAAAAATCATGAATGAACCGATATGAAATGATGAATATAAAGTTTGAGAAATGACCGAAAATTGAGAATTGTGACAAAAAGTGAGTGCATACAGGGTAGGCTAAGGCGATTTGGGTGTATATTTGGGGGTGGGGTGTAAACAATGCTCTTCATTGATATTCCGGAAAAACCGAAACATCACGAGAACCGCGAAAAGGATAGGCTCTGAGGGGTTAACTAGGGGTATCGTGTACTAAAGATGAGTACAACGCAAAGGGTTTGGGGGAATTACTCAACCGATGTGGAAGAAGTATTTATATTACGGGTATCAAACAAGGGTTATCCTAATGCCTCTTATCATTTAGTTATTCCTAACTACACAAGTGTAGTCTTACTAGCGATCTCGGAATGCATCACAAAACAAGTTCTAGAATCTAATATACTACCGGTTCACACTCTAAGCATTAAAGATGAATGCTTTTAATTCCCACTAATCTAAGGGCGATCCTCACATTTTGGGTGGAATTTAGGTGGTAAAGGGTTTTTGTGCTAGTCATGCAACTTCCTATCCGTGAGACGCTTTTGTTAAGACTAATGGCCCACTCCTATATGTCATGAAAAATTTTAAATTTGGTGCCAAAATTACCCTAACCGACATTTTCTCATGGTTTATTACACAAATACAATTGGACAAAGCAAATAATCAAGGATAAGCATAATTTCAAAGTTCCCGTTTTATTTTCCCTCCCTACACTTAAACTGAACATTGTCCCCAATATTCCCCGAAAGTATCAAAGTTATGATAATGGAAGGTAATTAAAAACTAAAGAAACTAGTACTCCCCTGATTAGCTCGGTAGGATCCGTGTAAAGTAGTGGTTAAATCCTTTCCAAGAAGAATGTGTGCGTGAAAAGCTCCTTCCAATATTTTGTTTCTTCTTCTAGATAAATAAAACCTGCACATTCGAAGAAAACAAACGAAACCTTCGCGTAAAATCGGCGGTAATAATATATATAAGACTCTACTAAACTAAGATATAATGCTTGTGGAATGGATGTTTACAGAATTTCTGGAAAATTAAGACCTGGAAAATTCCAAAAATTCATAAGTAGCTCAGAAAACGAGAAAAAAGTAATCTGTTGTTTTTACTCCTTCCTGATGCTGTCAGGTTATCCTGACAAAAACTGGTTTGCGATTTTCTGAAAAAAATTCTGGAAAATTTACATCTTTAGAATCTGGAAAAATTTCTGCAAAACAACCATTATGACTCGATACAAGCATTTGACTCGAACAAACACACATATATATCTTTTAATGAATTGCTATTCTCATGTTTACGTTTCTTTTGAAAACGTGTGTAATCCTCCCTACACTTATCCTTTATGTAAAATACCTTTATATGCAATTATGACGAGTTTAAAAACAAAATAAAGCATTTTTACAAATTTAAACATGAGAATAAACAATTAATAAAAGATATACGACACTAACAAGCAAACAATTAAGCATGGGTTGCCTCCCACGAAGCGCTTTTCTTTATTTAAGAGTCTTGTAGCTAGACTCGTAGTCGTGCTCTTACGTTTTCTCGTGCACGCTCACGTGCTCATACTTAAGCCATTCCAACGTTCTTTCATTCTTTTTGTAATCATCTCCTAATTCAAGGCATTTTTTGTAATACCGCTTAGCTTTTTCATATGGTACCTAAGTCCACTTTGCTTATCCGTTTCACTAAGCAATGGAATAGGGGTCATTCTATTACAAGCCTCAATATCCTTATGTTTAAACCTAGGATGAGCGCGTGGCATTTGGTAGATAAAGTCCTCAACTTCATCAGAGAATGTAATTAGACCATCAATCATCCGTTCATTCAACCTAGTCATTCTTTTGAAAGGTTTCCCAAAAATTACTTGAGTGAGGTCCTTATCAATAAATTCTCCTAAGTCTTCTAAGACCATGAACTCTACCAAATAAGTAAAGCTTCCAACAAACACGTGCAAATGAGTGACTGCTTCAACAACATTGTTCCCTTGATAAGTTAACTCATTGATCTTGATTTTATTGTATAGGTCCCTTGAGATTAAGTTCAAAGGCAAGAATGAATTCAAGTAAGCATCGAACCCTTCTAATCTTATCTTGCAAGGGAATTGCATGTTAAAGGGCCCATCCTTCTCAATTCTACACCTAGGGTCAAAACATTGGGAGGGGTCTTCCTCCATTTCAAAACTAATCTCATTGATGACCTCCCCGCTATCAAGTGCTTCACCATAATCAAATTCCTCATCGGAATCTGAGTCATAGAAGGGACTTTGTTGTTGCCAATTTATCTCATTATTCCCTAGGTGATTTCCAAAATGGTGAACGGGTGAGGGGTTTTGTGGGATTGCGTTCTCAATTTCAGGATTGGGAATGGGTAGGGTAAAGAATCTTCGGCGGAAGACACGTATCATGGTGAGTGATGGATTTTACGAACAAAAGTTACGAAGAAGGGGGATAGACTACGAGGAAGCTAAGAATGAGAAAAAATTTACTTTATAGGAATCAAGCAAAGAAACCTAAACGAGGTGGACTACTAACTAGCTATTATATTCCCCGGCAGCGGCGCCAAAAACTTGATAACGCTACATGCGTCGTTCGGGGTCAAAGGAACTTCCTTTTCTTTGAGCAAGTTTTATAACACCCTAGGCAGTGAACCTAATCGTTGTAGTGTAGTATTAGGGTAAGCCACGGGTATTGATATCGTTCTCTAGGGGAATAGGAATGCTAGTGAGAAGTTACTACGCTAAGGTTGGGGTTGAGGAAGATTATTTTTTTTTTATCTTTTTTATGTTTTTTAGGAAATGGAAAGGTACGAATCTCGGGGTTTGAGTTTGGGGGTTTTGGTATTTCTATCGATTACTTCTACTTATCTAATTATCTAAACTAATGGGTAGTCTATGTCTAATTATTGTGTGTTCGTATGATAGTTTAAAGATGTGTTTACTTAGGTTTTATTACTCCTTAATTATCTCCTATTGGTGGTTGAATTGTCACATCCTTATTATTAATCGCGTTGTGTGTCTAAAGTCGTAGGGTATGCGTTTATCCCTAACTCTTTGAACTTACCAAAGGGTCTCGTCTACAAAACCCACTAGGGATTATAAACTATAACTTTAAGGCCCTCTTTGGATGGTTTAGCCTACAACCGCTCTAAGTGCTATAGCCTAAGGTTCACAAAGATTAATCAAGCATTAATTACACAATGAATGACCTATCGCATTACTAGATTATTAACAATTAAGATAAGAAACGACCAATCAATATTTAATAATTAAGTTTCATATTCCCTAAGAAAACACACAAGTAAATTAGCGGGACATGGAGAACATGCAAGCATACACACAAATAATCAAAGACATAATTGAATTAATGAAGTAAAACACTTATCTTGATGTAAGATAGGGTTTGGAACCCTAAAATACTGTACAAGACAGCCTTGGTTCGGTTTAGGTTTTTACTCCAAAAAGACTACTCTCTAATACTGAAAAATTCGGATTCTATATATAAGATTACATGTGCGACGGCGTCACCTTATGTTTTGTGACGCCGTCGGGTCGCCGTCATTAGGGTTTCGTCTTGGCCACGTTAGTCTTGCGACGGCGTCACCTTGTGCTTGTGACGCCGTCCTCTTCAGCTTCTGACGCCGTCTGGACAAAAATTTCTTTGTCAAGTCAACCTGATTTTGGTCAGTGCCAAATATCAGCATGTCATCAACATATAGATAAATGATGATTCCTTTACCAGATTCATCAAATTTACTATACACAAATTTGTCACATTGGTTAAGAACATAACCATTAGACAAAACCACTTCATCAAATTTTTGATGCCATTGCTTAGGTACCTGTTTGAGTCCATATAATGACTTAATCAGTTTACACACCATGTTTTCATTACCAGGCATGATGAAGCCCAGATGTTGGTTCATATAAACCTCCTCATCCAATTCACCATTCAAGAAAGCCGTCTTCACATCCATCTTATGAATAATCAGATTGTGAATTGATGCCAAAGCAATCAGCAATCTAATGGTACTGATACGAGCCACTGGGGCATAAGTATCAAAGTAGTCAATTCCTGACTTTTGTTTAAAGCCTTGAACTTTTCAATACTTCCATCTACCTTCGTTTTTCTTTTAAAAATCCATTTGCAAACCAGAGGTTTGCAACCTGGTGGTAGATCAACCAACAGCCAAGTGTTGTTGCATATGATGGAATCCATCTTATCATTAATTGCTTCTTTCCAGAAAGAAACATCCTGGGACTTCATTGCTTCTTCATATGTTTTACGATCATCCTCAACAATGAAGCAATAGGAGTATTGGTCAGAGACCTCATCCCTTGTTCCTTCAAATAAATATAATTGAAATTCAGGTTCAAATGACTTTGGAGTCCTGACCCTTTTGCTCTTTCTGTGCAAAGGTTCAAGTTGTTGAACCACAACCTCATCAGGGACTGATAACATCAAATAGTCTTGAATATTAAGTGTCAATTTCCCCCGATAATGCTTGTAATTTATATCATTTATATGGATTTATGCTTGTTTTCCATCGTTTTCCACTTTCAGGTAAATTACGAGCATTGGAGCTAAAGAGACGCGAAACTGGAGAAATATCATAAGATTTATCATAGTATGCTGACTTTGAAGAAGTTACGGTGTAACTCATCTCTCACATTACGCCGTAACTAAAGCGTGACTCAGAAAACCAACTCATCAGAAGGTTACGGCGTAACTCTTCCCAAAGGCTACGACGTAACTATATTAGGTCAAATGAGGTTCCACGCCACTGATACTTATACCATAACTATTTCATCAACTACGGCGTAACCAAGTTTATTGAAGACTACAACGTAACCACTAATTAGGTTACGTCGTAACCAGCAGATCTAGTGCAAAATACGTAGAATTGGATGTTACTTCGTAACTCTTAATTACGCCGTAACTAGGATCGTGCCTATAAATACAACTCTAAATCTGCATTTTTTATCATCTCTTCTCCTCCCTTCCAAAGGGGGCGATTAGGGAAAATTATCCCATTCCACACACAACAACCAGAGAACGTGGGAAAAAGCTCAAGGAAGGTCTAGAGGAGCATACAGAGCTGTCTCCAAGGGAGAAATCACTCCCCTATGATAAGCATTAGCCTTTTATATTTTCTTTACTTTCAATTCATGTATTTCGTACCTTTGAATATTGAATTGGTTTGTATGATTAATATGAGCGACTAAGCACCTCTTGGTGCTGGCCTAGTTATGATTCCTTAATTGTTTTGTTTGCGTTTACATTACTTCTGTACAATTATTTCTAAGTGTATGCATGCATAGTTTATTGGTAGCCACCCTTGGTTCGGTAGTTTTGAATGTCGGTAGAGGCCAATTGCCTAGGAGATATGACCAACTGACCTTAGGTGAGCAAACTGAGACGGGAAGGGTAAGATATGACCAACTGACGACCCTTTCTACTTGTGCGATTTAACCAACTGATCACCTACCGTTTGGATGAAGTTAAGAATTAGGGGGTGAGTGTTTAAGTTGCTAACACCCGGGCACTCACTATTATAAATCTAGCATGTAGCAGTACTTAATGACTTGGCTTAGGGGACCAGGAACAACATGACTTATGAGGGGACACCTGACTTCTCCTATGGTGGCATCTTTGCTGATAGGTTAGGGCGAATTGACCAAATGCTGTCCTCTCGACTTTGACCCCACCTGAAGTAATTGGAAGTAAGTAGACGTAGACATAACTAGCCAGGAGGATTAACTAGGTTAGCACCACTCTCCTCTATTGATTTACCCTTTACCTTTTATTTTCTTTATTCTGCTTTAGTAGTTTAATTAATTAATTCCCTATCGAAACCATTATTAATCTGTGACACCTAGACTTAGTAATAATCCAACACACATAGCTCTTGGGACGACCTCGGCTTTATCGATTACTACACTACACGCGACCGGGTACACTGCCCGTTAGTGCACTAGGGCAGACCATAGGTATAACGAGACTTTATAAATATTAAAACCTGGTAAGTAAAACCTGCATCAAGTTTTTGGTGCCATTACCGGGGAGTTATATTATGATTAATATTAAGTCTTTCATTTCGTTTTAAACTTTTCTATTATTCTCACGATCATTATTCAAGTTTTCAGGTACCATGGAAGTTGTTAACATCGATGACCTCACTCTTGAGGAATATTTGGCGTTGACAAGAGCGGAACAAGGGCCGGGTCTCGTAAGATCGGCAATTGGAGCAGATGTCTAGTTTGAAATCAGCTGCCAGTTCATGAGGGAACTAAGACAAAAGCTTTTTGCGGGAACTGATGATGATGATGCTCACTTACATATACGAAGAGTTTTGGAAAACTCTGATCTTTTCCACGTTCCAGGGATCACTCATGATGCTCTTATGCTCAGGATATTTCCAATAACACTCACTTGAGCACCCAGAAGATGGTTTGACAGAATTCTAGCAAGGCCGATCAGTACATGGCATCTTCTGAAAAAAGCATTTATTCGAAAATACTGTCCTCTTTCAATGATTGCCAGGAAGATGGAAGAAATAAGGAGTTTCAGACAAAAGTTGGATGAAACGCTTGATGAAGCTTGGGAAAGATATAATGACCTTCTATACAATTGCCCAATGCATGATCTCAACGACTATCAGAAAGTCTTTATTTTCTACAATGGGTTAAACACCGCTTCCCGCCAGATGCTCGACTCTCAAGGGCCGATTCCTATTATGCCACCTACTCAAGCCCTTAGATCAATACAAATGATGGCTGACCATTCACGAAATTGGTACGAAGGAGCAACCTCTATCACCAAAAGAGTTAATAAACTTGGATGTGATATGAAGATGGGTAAGGAAAACATTCATGCTATACATGAGCATTCTCTCCGAGAAGAATGCAAAGCATATGAGGAAGTCAAGTATGTTGAGTCATTGGAGGAAGCCGTCAATAAATACTCGAATAATTTAAAAAGGATGCACGACTCAAATGACGAATGGATTAGGAAATTCAAGGAGGGCGCGGACTTAAATTTAAAAAAGTTTGACACTAAGAGGAAAAGCTTGGAGGCTAAGCTTGAAGAATTAAACTAACAGGCCCTAGAAAGTAAAAAGAATGCGGTTGGATCTATCAAAGCAACGGTGGGAAAGATGAAAGAAGTCAGCAAGGAGCCGATTCCTCATGATTTACCTGATATCAGACCTTATGTACCACCTATCCCATTTCCAGGACGTTTGAAGATTGCGAGAAAAGAAGAAACAAGCAATGCTCAATTAAAGAAGATAGAAGCAAAGAGCTTAGAGGGTGATGAAGTTCCACAAGATGAGGAATCAACCACAACACAAAACGGTATGACTTCTAGCCTTTCTTTTAATCTTGCTTGTTTTTCTATTCAGGGTGCTGAGATTATGGATGAAATCGTGCAACCCGTCACATCACCCGATGATGGTTATGTAGCTCCGGCTACTGAACCAATTTTAGTTGATCTTGCAAAGGAAATTGAGGACATAATTTTGAACACTTCAGTGATTAACAAGGGGTCATATGAGCCAATTAATCAGCCACATCACGAGGTGAACAATTCATCAAGTTCATCGACTAAAACGGGTAAGGTAAGGAGGGAAATGGCATCTCCTTTAAGGTGTGATGATTATCCATCATTTCCCCATCCTTTAGTAATTTCACACCCTCATGGTGTTTATCTCTATTTTCACCCACACTTAGTTTCAAGTGAAGGGAGAAACACCCTCTTACTTAGTAAATAAGGGTGGAGTCAAGCTAGTGACTTGAACAAAAACAAGCGCTTTGTGAGAGGCACCACATGCCTATCTTTCCTTGTTCATTTATTTTATTTTATTTCCATTTCTGTTAGGTTTTGTGTTTTTAACCATTTTTGCAGGAAACGAGGAATGTTTGCTGCTGCAACATGCTATCTGACTATAGTTACGGCGTAACTCATCTCAGTGGTTACGCCATAACCAACCCCTTGCAGCAAAATTTCGGATGCATTACCAATTACGGCGTAATTCCATCTCAGTGGTTACGCCGTAGCCACACGCTTTGCAGCATATGACAGGTTTTGCCAGTTATGGCGTAACTCCCTCAAAGAGTTACGACGTAACTATACTCTGCTTTACTTCTTTCATCGTAAACACAATAACCTTGTATTAGTATTTTAAATGAACTTTGTGGGTATGTTCCCTGTAAACCCTCACGAGACTTCACTCGTCCACTTGGGACACCAAGTGGTTTAAAAGGCTTGTTGCATATGCTAAATGCAACCGTGATTCCTACAAAAGTGAGTTAGGTTTGTTTTTCATTTTTCATTTTTTTCTTTTTAGAATTATGCTTGTCGGTAGTGTGATTTTAGGGATTGAAGTTTGCTTATGGATGCTTATACGAAGGCACGTCTCTTTTGTGGGCCTTATTTCTTTATGGAGCAAATTTCAGGGAAGTTCTCGCTCTATTTCTACTTTTCTCTTCACCTTTATTTAATGCTTAGTACAAAAGGGACTTTGTACAATTCAAGTGGGAGGACGAGAGTAGAATTATCTCTTGAACATTATTTTTCCCTCGTTTTTCTAGTTTATTTTGAAAAATTATACCATTTTTAAAATTTTGACATGTTTCTCTTAACCTAACTAGAGTAGACCTTAGCCGAGCACATACAACCCTTGATATATTATGGTGAGATTAGCCTTACCCATTTCCAATATTTACCCCAAATCCACCAAATTATGAGTGTGCCGGTAGCTTGTAAACTTTAGAACTTG
Organism: Chrysanthemum seticuspe; assembly: GCA_019973895.1. Classification (NCBI taxonomy): domain Eukaryota; kingdom Viridiplantae; phylum Streptophyta; class Magnoliopsida; order Asterales; family Asteraceae; genus Chrysanthemum; species Chrysanthemum seticuspe. The sequence continues at coordinate 125,179,685 of BPTQ01000001.1, read as the reverse complement.
GCCTTTGCATCATTTCGAGACCATAGAAGAGGTATGTTGAGTTAGCTCGATGTATTTGGACTTTTCAATTTTAGAAGGCAATATTATCACCCAAATAGCCTACCATTGTGTGTCTATCGATTAGTCACCTCGACTTCTCGACCCCCATGTGAAATCCTTTTGTTGCACTTACTTTTAGTGCAAGATACCCCTAGATACACCCATCTGGGCCATTACTTTCACTTTGTTCACCCATTATATTGTTTCGATACACCTATACACCTTAGCCTATCCTGTAGTCTTTATTTGTGATTGGGAAGTCATTATTTGCCTAAGTTCAAGGTTCAAGTGGAAAGGTTCGAAAATCACGCTTTCATCGACAACACATTCCTGAAGATCATTGAAGACCCCCCGAATTCCCATTGTTCATCTCAAGTGGGGGGATATTATGTTTAGTTATTATTGTTATGTTGAAAAAAAAAACAAAAAAAAAGTGATTCGAAAAAGAAAAAAAAAAAAATTGTTGTTATGTTATTGTAAAGTGCGATGTTATAAGCACTATGTTATGAGTTTTATAGATTTAGTATAGAGGAGGCCACCTTGGTCACATTTGAAGATTGGAGTTGGTAATTATGCCAACAGTTGGAGAAAAGGTAGTGTGCCCATCACGACGTCCTCTAATGACACATCTACCTTGTATTTCATGATCCGGTTTCTTGACTTCAAAACTTGAACTTTGGGCGGACGGTAAGTGGTCATGACTTGGTTATAAATTTAGACTACCTGCTTGTTTTTTATTTTACACCATTTATATATCCCATGTCTTATCCTACCCTTTAGTCATGAAGTGTGTCTAGGTGATGCAGCGAGCAATCTTTGGTGTCTTGGCCATGGATTTGGTCATGTATCATTGATTTTGTCCACTTCGCCGTGACATGTTAGTAATGACGAGTCACCCCTTAACCTTTGTCGTGTCTACCCATATTGCCTTTGAGAATTGTTTAGCCCTTAACTCTAGTGGTGGAGATTTGTGTAACCGCCAAGCTTATGATAGAATACCCTTTCGTAAGGTGTTCGGCTTTGTTTTATTCTAGCATAAGGGATTTATAAACTTATATTTTCCAGGTTATGGGAGATATCTTTTTAGGAATCTTTCTAATAAGGTCTACTTAAGGGCAAATAGAGTTCAAGTGGGGGGATATTTGATAACATCAAATAGTCCTGAATATTAAGTGTCAATTTCCCCCGATAATGCTTGTAATTTATATCATTTATATGGATTTATGCTTGTTTTCCATCATTTTCCACTTTCAGGTAAATTACGAGCATTGGAGCTAAAGAGACGCGAAACTGGAGAAATATCATAAGATTTATCATAGTATGCTGACTTTGAAGAAGTTACGGCGTAACTCATCTTTCACATTACGCCGTAACTAAAGCGTGACTCAGAAAACCAACTCATCAGAAGGTTACGACGTAACTCTTCCCAAAGGCTACGACGTAACTATATTAGGTCAAATGAGGTGCTGATACTTACGCCGTAACTATTTCATCAACTACGGCGTAACCAAATTTATTGAAGACTACGGCGTAACCACTAATTAGGTTACGCCGTAACTAGCAGATCTAGTGCAAAATACGTAGAATTGGATGTTACGGCGTAACTAGGATCGTGCCTATAAATACAGCCCTAAATCTGCATTTTTTATCATCTCTTCTCCTCCCTTCCAAAGGGGGCGATTGGGGCAAGCCATCCCATTCCACACACAACAACCAGAGAACGTGGGAAAAAGCTCAAGGCAGGTCTAGAGGAGCATACGGAGCTGTCTCCAATGGAGAAATCACTCCCTTACGATAAGCATTAGCATTTTATATTTTCTTTACTTTCAATTCATGTATTTCATACCTTTGAATATTTAATTGGTTTGTTTGATTAATATGAACGGCTAAGCACCTCTTGGTGCTGGCCTAGTTATGATTCCTTAATTGTTTTGTTTGCGTTTATATTACTTCTGTACAATTATTTCTAAGTGTATGCATGCATAGTTTGTTGGTAGCCACCCTTGGTTCGGTAGTTTTGAATGGCGGTAGAGGCCAATTGCCTAGGAGATATGACCAACTGACCCTAGGTGAGCAGACTGAGACGGGAAGGGTATGATATGACCAACTGACGACCCTTTCTACTTGTGCGATATGACCAACTGATCACATACCGTTTGGATGAACTTAAGAATTAGAGGGTGAGTTTTTAAGTTGCTAACGCCAGGGCACTCACTATTATAAATCTAGCATGTAGCGGTACTTAATGACTTGGCTTAGGGGACCAGGAACAAAATGACTTATGAAGGGACACCTGACTTCTCCTGTGGTGGCATCTTTGCTGATAGGTTAGGGCGAATTGACCAAATGCTGTCCTCTCGACTTTGACCCCACCTGAAGTAATTGGAAGTAAGTAGACGTAGACATAACTAGCTAGGAAGATTAAATAGGTTAGCACCACTCTCCTCTATTGATTTACCCTTTACCTTTTATTTGCTTTATTCTGCTTTAGTAGTTTAATTAATTAATTCCCTATCGAAACCATTATTAATCTGTGACACCTAGACTTAGTCATAATCCAACACACATAGCTCTTGGGACGACCTCGGCTTTACCGATTACTACACTACACGCGACCGGGTACACTGCCCTTTAGTGCACTAGGGTAGACCATAGGTATAACGAGACTTTATAAATATTAAAACCTGGTCAGTAAAACCTGCATCAGGGACCTTATTAGGGACCTCTGATACACCAATGTCATTAGGAATCCTTTGACTTGGTCTAGGGACTGATGAGAATCTGCCCTCATAAAAAATTGCATCCCTTGATTCAATTATTGAGTTAATTGAAATATATTCATTAGGTTCTATAACATAGAATCTAAAAGCCTTAGAATGCTCAGCATATCCAACACAGATGCATTCAGTGCCTCTTTCTCCCAAAGTTTTAAGCTTTGGACCAGGGAGTTTTACAATAGCCATATAACCCAAAACCTTGAGAAAGTTCAGGTTGGGTTTCCTTTTAGTCCAGCGTTCATATGGGGTCACCTTGTTCTTTTTATTAGGAACCCTATTTAATAAATAGCAAGCTGTTAACATAGCTTCATCCCAAAACCCTTGACTCAGCCCTGAATATGACAACATGGAGTTAACCATTTCTTTCAGTACCCTGTTTTTCCTTTCAGAAATACCATTTTGCTGAGGAGTATAGGGAGCAGTCATTTCATGGATAATACCAACAGACTGAAAATAAAGAGTATCCATGTACTCACCTCCCCTACCAGTCCTTAATCTTTTGATCAGGGACCCAAGTTGCAATTCAACTTCAGTTTTAAACACTTTGAATTTATCTAATGCTTCATCCTTAGTATGTAACAAATAGACATAACAAAACCTAGAAGCATCATCAATAAATGTCACAAAGTACTTATTATTCCCTAAAGAGGGAGTGGCATGCAAATCACACAGGTCACTGTGTATTAGCTCCAAGAGCTTAGTCTCACAATTAACGCCCTGAAAAGGTTTCTTAGTTATTTTGGTCAACATACAAGTTTTACACTTTTCAGTGTCCATGTTAAATGCTTGGATTAACCCATCCTTAGACATATCTTGCATCATTTTATAGTGTACATGGCCAAGTCTATCATGCCATAAGGTAGAGTCAGTCAGGTCAAAGGTGGTCACAAAGGCTGAATTATCACATTAATTAACAATATTAAGCATGAACATTTGGTTACACAAATAGCCAAAACCAATAAACACACCATGCTTAGATAGAACAAATTTATCAGATTCAATAACTTGTTTAAAACCATGATTATTCAAAACACTACTTGAAACCAAGTTTTTCCTTATATCAGGAACATGAATAACATTAAAAAAAAGTTACAATCTTTCCAGAACTAAACTTAAGATCTACACAACCACGTCCATGCACCAAGGCTGTTGACTCATTTCCCATGTGAAGAATAGAACCATTATTCAGTGACTCATAAGTCTTGAACCAGCTTCTATCTTTGCACACATGAATAGTAGCTTCATAGTCAACCCACCACGCAACATCATCATTGTAACACCCCAACCCGACAAGGGTAGACGTGTCACATTCTGGTGTCATATCAGAACATACAAACAAAATTTAAAAGCGAAAGCTTTACAAAAATAAATACCAAGTCATATAACAGATGACTTACAAAGAAAATACAAACCCCAATATGTCTAGAACAAAATGAAATGAAAAGGTAACTAGGGTCGGTCCACTCGGATAATCCAACTCTCAGCTCATCAAAGCCCATCTTCAACCTAAAAACCTGCCGCAGGAAAAGAAATGCGGCTGAGCTTAAAAAGCCCAGTGAACAGATATAACAAAACGAAAGCTAAACGAAATCAAGATGCAAATGAAATAAGGAAACTGATAACAATGTCACAACGAGAAGAGATTAATGAGACGATGAGGGTCCTGCAGAAACACAATCACACAAATACCCAAAGGACACAGATAACAGAGGAGGAAAAGCACATAGCACATTGATGACATAAACGTACGCACATCTAAATAACCAGGCATACAATAAAGCAGGAAATCAGAGTATAAATAGGCCAACGGAAGTCCAAATGCTAGCGGAAGCAATTAACGAGAAAGTAAGCATGGCAATCACACAAGTCAAATAATTACAGTTAATAAAATAACCAGTATCATAACAGCGAAAGTACTAACAGCAGTCAAAACATGGCAGCCACACGTAACAAGTAGGAATACAGTACGAACATTATAATTGAATGGATTAAGGACATAGCAGGGCAACTAAACAAGTTAACAAGCCGGACAACATAAGTTGAACAATTTACCCAATCAAACAGCAGCATAAACAGAAATGTAAGCATGGCAGATCAACAATAAGCAGACGAGGATACTAACGGATAGTCATAGTCCACGAGATTAACCGAAAGAAGTATACAAGATAAACAGATCGACAATTGATTGCACCCTAGCATGGTCACCAGGCAAATCAAAGGGGGGGGTCACATAACAGTAGGATAACGTGTAATCAGGTGACAACCGGTGAATCATATAACCGCATACTAATCATATCGTAGCATGGTAAACAGTAGTCACATAAGACATGCAATAGCACAAACAAATTCAATAATCATATAATAACCCGGTACGTGAATGGAACGATAGTCTGAAGTAACGGAAAAGAGTATGACATATCAATGCAATGGAATATAGCATGGTAGTAGAGTGAGTCACATAAGACAATCAATACAGAATATGGTGCGTTCGGGAATACAGAAGGTACAGTATAGGTATGTCAATAGTGTAAGGTTTGTCAGAAATCTATCCCGAGCCAACAATACAATACAATACAATCAATAGTGGCATTAGCATCCCAATATCCAATAGTAGCCATTGTATTTGGAGGGGTGACCTCGTAATACCAATACAATAGGAGGGGAGGCCTCAGTAATCAATGGAGTAGCTAGCTCCCAGACTGTGAGGGGGTGTATTGCACACACGCACCACATCACCAATACAATATCAATATCAATCCAATACAATACAAATCTAGGATGCATCCATACGCCCCCTGCAATACAATAGTGGCCAATACAATATCTGAAGCGTGCAATAATCAATACAATAACGGGGACGGTGTGTAACATCACTCGTACACACTAGAGTCATGCCATTGGTGCATCAATGACACGGACATGGAACCCCCATGCCTAGTTAATGGCTCGGGTATCAAACTGACAGGTCAATACAAAAGGTCCAAAGTGCAGCAATATATAAGTCTTCATAAGCAAATGTGCAATATCAATGGTTCACAATTCAGAGGTTCATAAAAATAGTTCAATATCAAGGTCCAATATCAATATTTCAATATCAAAGGTTCAATAGCACAGATTCAATAGCACAGGTCAATAGCAACAGTTCAGTAGCAAAGGTTCAGTAGCAATGGGTTCAATAACAGAAGTTCAGTAATAGTGGTGTAATAACAGAGGGGTCAATAGCAAAGCAAAGATTCAATAGCAATGGTCATATAGCAAAGGGACCGATATCAAAGGTTCAATATCAGAGGGTAAATAGCAAAGGAATCATAGCAATGAAATATCATAAGCGAAACAAAGTCGAAGGATCAGAAAATTATGAGAAACCCCTACTGAGAAGGGATAGAATATCTGTACCTTATTCGAAGCAAGCAAATATGAAAGTAAAATCAAGAGATAAGATCAATCCCGCCGTCCGGAACCTATATGAATTAGATAACGCTTAATAAGAATCAGATTACTCATTTTAAATGGCTTTCCATTTTTAGCAGGTTTCCACTTTTAGTAACTCTCTATTTTAGGGAACTTTCTATTTTAGCAGGTTTCATAATTAGTAGCTTTTCATAAATAGCAGGTTTCTATATTTAGTAAGTTTCCCTAATTAGCAGGTTTCCGTATTTAGCAAGTTTAGCCATTTATAATGCAATTAAAGTCATATTAAGTTAAATGATGCAAAATGAGTATTATCGTACTTTAAGGATCATTTATGCCAAATTACACAAATTTAGGGTCTAAAGTGTAAATATATCATACTTACTCATTTTACGCCTTTGGTCCATTTAGAAGTTATGCTAACATATCAAACTTCAAGTTTCATTTATTTCAAACTAACCTTTTATTTATATAACTTGTATATGTAAACAAGTCCTAGATTAGCGTATAATTTCTATTCATGCTTTAAGCCCCCATTGTAACTCTATATTATAATATTATAATAAATGAAATGTATGTATGTTCGTGTATGAGATGGTCCAAAAACAGATTCATATCAAGAGTTAATGTACATTTTCCATTCGATAAATACAAGCCTAATATCCTGATTTCATATGGTTCATGTGTAATCATTTTATGCGTTAAGGTTTTTATCCTTTCATGTGCATGTACCATTCAAATATAAATGATCTATCTTTTATCATTTATGTGACATAGCAACATATCATTTATATAGAGATTAGCATATAACCACATGTACTCTGATGGGTATTACTTGACAGAAAATCAAAGAAACATAAGAAGAAAAGTCGAATATAAAGATGATGCGGTTACCCTTGGTGTGTGAACGAGAGAAGAACAAAACAAAGGAGCCAAGGGTTTTTAAACCCCACGACAGCAGCAGCAACCATGACTGAGAATCCCATGACAACCAACCCAAGACGGCTTCCTTCGACCTAGCAATACCCACGACTAAAAGCCCTTATCACAGCCTCCCTTGCTGGCTTAGAACACCACGACAGAAACACCAACTGCCACTCCTTCGAGTCCAACGAAACACGATCACTACCCACGTCCAGATTCAGAAACGGAAAAAGGAACAACGAGGTCATGATAGTACCTTGTAGCGTGTGAAAAGGAGAGGAAAAACAACGATTAACACCAAGCGAATCCAACCCCTTTGAGCTCTAGGAATCACGACAGCAGTAGCAGCAATAAAACCACACTCGAAACCAAGTCAATACAAGAACCAATACACGTGAAATCAGCCTAGAAAATAAACTTTGAACCTCACCTTGGCCTGTGATTGTGTCGACAAAAAGAATGAAGGATGGAGGGAGTTTTCTTGTGTTTGCCGTATATTTTGTGTAAGTAGCTAGGGTTTTTGATAAAACTTAAATGAGGTTAAATGGGAATTATAATGATAAGAATGATTTATTTTTGGCAAAAGTTAAGGAGCCTCAAAGGCGTTTCTGCTGGCCGATCATCAAGGGATTTTCAATACCAAATCAAGCTTAATTCACCTTCTAAAAATACATTGTACACTTTATTACCATTTTATTTCTTAAGTGGTATATATAACATTTTAACTAGCTTATAGAACCATGAAATTCACGGGTTTTTAAAGAAATGATTAATTGAGAAGTTCAGTGTATCAATAAAGTAACAAAGAACAACGAACGATACAAGTTCCATTCTTTTAAAGGAATCATAAACAATAAGTAATGTGTCAATGATACAATAAACAACTTGGTGTGTAACTATTAAGAAAATAAACATATCATCTTCTACAATTCGTAGATTGTCTTGAAGAGCAAAGATATGCATTCAAATCAAACACTTGAGTAGTCCATGTTGATTGAGTGAACACCTATATAAGAAAAGAAAAAAAAAACAAAGTGCAACTAAAATGAAGTTTTTGATAAAGAGTATATAGAAAGTTAAAAAGGCGTAAAAAATATCATTTATTCTCTCATAATAGTCCATAGTCTTAATCACCAAGCACAAATTCCTGTTCCAGTATGCATGTGTACTTTCTTAATTTAAACTTCATGCAGTCTACACTCTCCCAAAGCAAGTGTTTGGCACATTGATTTGGTAGAAGCAAAACATGTGTAATACACTCGCCCAAAGCAAGTGTTGTTTGGCACATTGCACTTCAATTTATTATCAAGAAAACAAACTATTAGCTGAAGTACAACTTACAACTCTTACTTGAAGGCTAGGTAGAAAGACTATTGTGTGAATTCATTATATTGTAGGAACTTAACGCAAACCCGCGACCCGCCCATTTTAACATGCATAGGTTATTCAAAAAATGGAGTACAAATGTGAGTTTATATAAAGAAAACAACACCTACCATAAAAGTTACAAACATTGAGAGCCCACCACTTTTCGATATGGTGTAATATGAGGATAGTGAGCGAATTTTAAAAGCTAACATATGAGGATAGGAAATCCTTGTCTTACTACAACTCAGAAACATGGCATCTTATATAGGCTTACAACTAAGAATAAAAACATGCCTGAAAGTAGGAAACTTAAAGCAAACTTATTGCAAACATTACTTCCTAATTCCTAACTGAGAAACTCGTGAAAGACAAAATAAAAATAGTAACTACCGCCTCTGTAACAATAGTAGCTATAATTGACTAATTTAGATTGCCATTACTCAATATTGGTTCATGTCAATTAGACTAAGGATCAGATGAACTCACAGAGTAAGCATGTGAAACTGAAGAAATCTCATTTTACTATGAAACCATCGATAGCCCTGGTGGTTCAGTAACAGAAGAACTCGTGTACTCTTATTGTCTAAATTATCATTCCATAGATTGTATTCATGTACTCTTATATTCTATAAACATTTACATAAAAAAGCATACATACAAACTTGGTTTCTTTTCTTCCTCTTGATATTGGCCATTGACAAAACATCATCCACCTCCATATCCTTCATATAAATAAGAAATAACGAATCCATAAGGTACATAGTAAGTTTTATTCAATTTCGGAGTAATAGCACAAACATTATTTGTAATTCCGTATTTCTATCCGGAGCATCATTAAGAGTATCATCATCCTGTCAAAAAATGCTCTCATTATCTTAACTTTCAATTTCAATAACATCGTTCCAACTCCATGTCGTCAAATTTGCATCCATTTCCTTTTCTTGGATGTGCGAATAACGTCATCAAGCAACAAATGGGTATTGTTGCGGTCATGCTTCTATTTAAAGAAGATAAACAATATTAGGCCTTAATACATATATATGAATATGAGATTCGTTTGTTGAAAAATTAGATTCGTTTGTTGAAAAGAGAAACTGAAAAAGTGTAACTGAATGTTACCTCATGAGTATCGATATCGGGATTGTCCTCGACTTGCTTTTCAAAGAAAAAAAGGAAACATCAAGTCTTTACAAAAAAGTATAAAAATGACGTAAGAAATTGAAGTTTAAAATTGAAAAGGTGTAGACATAAACCTTACCATGATTTCTTCATTGACATTCATTTTGGCAATGACATTTAACACGTTTTTGGTTGCCTCCAATATAACTATTGTAAATTATTACGACAAACATCCAATAAACATTATAAACATCATGCCGTTCAATGGCAAACACCCCAGAAACAGCTAATAAACATTATAAAAATCATGCCGTTCTAAAAAAAATAAAATAAAATAGATAAATAAAATAAATTTTAAAAATCATATCCAAACACACCCAGAAGAAGATACCTGTCAGAAGGAAAAGGAAGAAGTGGTAACTCCAAAAACAAACCGCATAGGCGACAAACCCGCATCTTTTTTTCTTACTTAAACCAACCATATTACTACAAACCCAATTCACTGCATGGGTTTCATACCCAGAGGGTATGCAACTGACCCTCTTCTTGTTCTTAGTGAAGTGTGAGTTATGTTGGAGATAAGAATAGATGAATAAGGAGAAACAACAGTTGCTATGGAATATGGTGGGATCTTTGTAAAACAATCATCCCCGTGTTAATATGGCGGGATCTTTATTAAACAATGATGCATGATCTTTATCTAACTTCTAATATCAACTATTATTAATATTTTGTAATGATCTGATATGAACAGGGATGCATAGGTGTGTACATGCCTTCTAACATGACACTATAAAAAATCTCTATGCATGACAACTAATAACATTACTAAGATACCAAAAAACTTCTATGTAGAATAAATTTCACCATAATTAATCACTAAAAATGCTATAGGAATAAAAAAAAAATTAACCATTATATTGTTGTTGTTGTTGATATATTTATTGTGTTTTGCTAGGATGGTATCAGCTTATCCATTTATTTCCGTGTATATAAGCACCTAAAGGGCTAATGGGTCAATTAAAGTGCATGGATAATTGCAATTATTCGAATTTTAAACTGAGAAATCCAGTTGCCTGCCCATGAAGATGACCAAAATTAGTGGGGTTTCAATTGTAGGCAACCGAGTAACAAACTTAACAAACTAAAAGGATTTACAAAATAGAGAAAAAAAAATTGATCAAACAACCCTATCTCTAGATTCTAGAAGTTCACTTATCAAAAATCAAAGTCAATGTAGCTCTACTATTAAAATGGCCTAAACTGAGGGAGATTTTCTTCCGGTTAGAAGTTTAAGAATAACAATACCGTAGCTATAAACATCACTTCATGGTATAAGATGGCCTAAACTGAGGGAGATCTATATTAGCTAAGATGGAATCAACTCCAGACCAATGACTTTTGGGCTTGGTTTTGGTTGTCCTTCACTTACGTCTGCCATTAACAAATTTTTAGTTCTTAATCAAAACTGAAATCAGAAATAAAAACATAAAGAAATAAGTGCATGAAGGGAATAAATAAGAGGATAAACAGAAATTCCACGGGTCTATAAACAAATGAAATACAAAACTGATGAATGCCGTAGTAGTTATGCTCAAGTGAAAAGTAATCAACGACATAAACAATGTAAGCAAAAGTACTACTCCGATACTTACTTAATTTATAGGAACCAACATAGTAACTGATGCACACATGATCGTAGTCAACAATTTTACTGTGGAATTGAATCGGTTTTTGAATCGGTGTTAGTGAAACCATCGGTTGTTAGTGAGTCCAATGCACTTGCCAGGTACGTTTTAATACTGAAGTTGTTGCCTTTCCACCAATTCTTTACCTAATCTATGTACAGATAAAACAATGCACCTTAGTAACATGTCTCTTTAATAAAGAAACAGTTTAGTAGTCGTGGACAGAGGCCATGTTGCATTGAATTGGCCTAAAATGGGTTTTTGTTCAAAATTGTTAAAGCTTTCTCAAATAAAAACAGACTTCTAAATATAATGATTTTGGTGGAAATGATTAGTAACATACCATATCTTTTGTGCATAGCTTTTCAAGTAGTTGTAGAAGATCACGTAAATCCCTGTACACTTCAGCATTTGCTTCACTTGGTAAACTGCTAGAAATGCTTACTGATATCTGCAATATGTGGGCAATGATACAAAGTTAGAGTAAAAATGAGTAATGGTTTATTTTGTCCAACAATTGGCTCTTTTAAGGGGTGCCTTTGTATTACCTCCGACGCCAATGAAGAGTTTACAACATGAGCATTAGCATGTAATCAATAGCTTGAAAGATGTCATATTACCGCATGTTGGTGTTCCAGTTGAGTTGTGATGAAATCGTGCCTTGTAGATATCACCTCAAAAGTGTATACACAATATCCATGAAAGAACCATTAACAAAATGATCATAAATCCATTACCTACTAATTCTAATCAAAACCCTTAAAATCAACCAAGAAATCAATCTTGCTAATACCTTTGTATCAGTTAATCCAAATCCCACGAAAACCATCATTAAAACCATAGAAAAAAGCATACATCATACAAGTATAAAATATATTATAAATCGGATGGAATCACAATTAATTTAAATCTAACCCTTAAAAAAAAGCTGTACTATGAATAGGTACTTACCAAATCTTCCATGTTGATAGCGTACAAATCGCATACAAATCACTTGCACATGGATGTAACCAAAACGTTTTCTTGATTGTGGTTGAATCAATATCGCATAGAAGAATAAGGGAAATGATTTGAATTGAAGGTGATATGGTTTTTTAAGTAAAAGGGAAGTCGTAGGTGGTGTTAATGCTTAACAAAGATAGGCTGATATTAATTGCAGAATTGAATTGCATTGATTGAGGGAGCGTATAGAAGAAGTTTTAAGCATGGCTGAAGAAGACTTGTACTTTACAAAATTATCGACCAATGGGCATTGGAACACGTCAGGGAATTAATTGCAATGTGTGCTTTAATGACTGGTACAAAACTCTTGTTTATTATATTAGATAGATGTGTTACATAGTTATTATAAGTTGATTATAAGTTTATAATTTTCAAAGTCTTGTACAAATTAATTATCATTAAGTGTCCCTCGATTTAACGAGCTTGTTATATTTCGCGAATGATTAGTTGAGGGTATTTTCGTCCTTTAACGTATTTACGATTTTTGGGTTTTACAATCATCCTGCACATAGTTAGATTCAGATACATATGTAACATAATAAATTTGAAGAGATTCATTAAACATATTCCAACCTTTCAGGGACTTGACTGAACCACCACTCCCTGATCCACTAGTGCCTGATCCATTGGTTTTACCACCAACTTTAACACCTTTGCAATCCCTTTTAATGTGACCAGATTTGCCACATTTCCAACAAGTAGGTGTTTCCTTCTTGTTAGGGTCAGCCCTTGTGTTGTCATTATGTTTACGTTTGCCCTTATTATCATTGTACCTGGTGGAGTTTTTATGTTCCACCATATTGACAACAGATTGACCAGTAGCATTGCTACTCTTTGGCTTGTCATTATCCTGCACCCTCAGAGATTCCTCAATACGCAGATGACTGCCCAACTCAACAAGAGTTAACTCCTCCTTCTTATGTTTCATGGTATGCTTGAAATCTTTCCAAGAAGGGGGAAGTTTATCAATGACACAAGAGACTGAAATAGCGTCATCCATGTGCATATTGTGTTGTGTAAACCTTCCAAGTATACCAAGAAGTTCATTGTATTGTTTCATAACTTGTCTTGAATCAGTCATTTTGTAATTTGTGAAATTACTTACAAGGAACTTCTTACTTGATGCATCCTCAGCCATATATTTGGCATCCAAGGAATCCCATAGTTCTTTGGAAGATTCAAAATTCTGATAAATATCAATGAGAGAATTTAACATACCGTTGAGGATTAAACCTCTGCAAATGTAATCATCATTCCCCCATTTGCTCCTCTTCCTGATCTGTTCCACAGTAGCATCATCCCCATCATCAGGAATAGGTGTAGTCAGAACATAGACCACACTCATGCTTGAAAGCAAGAAGTGCATCTTCTTCTGCCATCTCCTAAAGTCCACCCCTTCAAACTTGTCCAGGTTGACAAAGTTTGAAGCCATGTGTTTCATTGCAGCAGCAACCATTGATTATCACAAAATAGTTTACTTTGATTGTTGGTGGTTATGAGCCCAGCAGGGTAAGATAATCAGTAGCAATGCAAGACCAAATCAGGTTACCGGATATCACTTGAAATCGTGTGATCACTTTCCAAAGTAAACTATTCGACCCTATGCCTGGGTTACACGAATATCTACTTGGGATAAGACCAAATGTTTGTTATTGAATTAGACACAAATCAATAACCCTTGCGCATATAAGTGTTTTAGCTTTCTGTTTGTTTCTCATGGTTTTTCTCTATATTTCATGTTGATGATGTCGATCTCTATATATAGTAGAGAACACTCAACCCTAGTTAATGGACTTTATGATTAATTACCCATAATAAGCCTCCATTATCATAGGAATAGTGGTTACATGACCAATTAAACGTGGTTATAAAGCAGTTATAACAGCCACTTGAATGAGTCAAAGTTGTTACAAGTTAAGCACTACAACACTACCAGTAGGAACCAATACACTAGCAGTAGAAACCAATACACTAGCAGTAGGAACCATCAGTCACTACACTAACAGTAGTAACTAGCACTAGCAGTAGGAACCAATACACTAGCAGCAGGAACCATCAGTCACTACACTAGCAGTAGTAACCAACAGTCACTACACTAGCCGTAGTAACAAGCACTAGCAGTACTAACCACTATTGAGTCAGGGTGTTCAAGAACCTCATGGGTGTACACTCCGTACCTCCTAACCCAAAACCAGGTGTGAATTAATCTCACAAATACACTAAATTTTCCAACACTATCTTGTAGGCATTTTATCCCTAATTTCATTATCATCAACCTTTTAGATATTTTTAGTCGTCTCTCTCAAACACAACCTATTTTAATGATTTTACATAAACAATTTCACTATGTTAGGGATTGATTGTTATTTCGTATTCAAGAATGCAATATGTATTGACGTTGGTTATACTCATATTTTAATTTCATGTAATCATATGGTTTTGTGTGCAACCCAAAAAAGTTATCTCGATTTACTTCTTCATTCTTTTAGTTATGTTTTTTATGTCTTTTATACAAGCAATTAAATATTTGCAGGTACAGTATAATGGCTTATATGGCGATATACTATAATACTTAGAGGGTGTTTGGCTAAGCTTATTAAACATAAGCTTATTTGGGCTTATTTTTTATATGCTTTAAATTTACGGCTTTTTTGAGACTTGACGACTTATTTAAGTTTATGATGATATGATTAACTTATATAAGCTGACAAATCCCAAAATAAGCCATAAAATTGAAGCTTATAAAAAAAAGCCGCAATTTCATTAAACTTCGGCTTATTTTTATAAGCTCCAATTTTACGGCTTATTTTGAGACTTGTCGACTCGTAAAAATTTATCATATCATAATAAACTTATATAAGCCGACAAGTTTTAAAATAAGCCGTAAAATTGGAGCTCATAAAAAGTAAGCTCAAATGGACTTACGTTTAATAAGTTTAGCGAAACGGGCCTTTAGTGAAACATGAAACTGATTATAACAATGCCTACGAGGCTACGAGTCTAAATATGGACAAGTAAATGTATGTGCTTATTGTGATAACAAGTTGATGATTGATGCTTCCATCCTGATAACAAGCTTCCTTGGTTCCTACCAAGTGAACGGCTTGGTGTTTTGGTTCGAAATTGGGATTAAGGGAGTTGCTTTGGCGGTTGTGGTAACAGATATTGTGTATCTACTTACCCTTTTGCTTTACATGCATACAACATGTGACATTTCGATTAGAACTTTTGATTTTGTCTAATGTTTCACTGAGTTGACACCTATGCAATTCCTAGTTGTTGGTCTGCATGTTTGGAATGGTGGTTTTATGATTTGATGATCTTTTTATCCGGGTTGCTTCCAAAGGACACTAAAGCTACTATTTCTGCAATGAATTTTTTGTTGCAAGCAACCTCATTGATCTATATATTCCCTTTAGAACTTAGTTCGGTTGTTTCAGCCCGAGTTGGGAATGAGTTAGGATCAAACTTACCAAAGAAAGCCAAACAAGTATCATACATGGCAGTATCATGTGCTTTTGTGATTAGGTTTATCGTCGTAGCATTGACCACTATGGGAGTATATTCACAAAGGATAAAACTATCATTTCGCTAATAACAAAACTCATGCGAGTGTTAAGTGCTTGTGAGATCGCAAACTGCCCACAAACTACTATAAGTGGGATGTTAAGTGGTTGTGCTCGACCAAACCTTGCATTGATATATTTTGGCCTGTTTTATGTTATTGGGCTTCCAATGGCAGGGTTCATGGGCTTTGCTAAAAGAATGGCCTTGTTGGGTTTGTGGTACGGACTCTTGGTGGCCCAATTGTCTTGCTTCATCTTGATGTTTATTTTCTTTGTTGAAAACGAACCGGAAAAAGGAGACTAATAGAGAAAAACTCTTGTGAAATAAAATTAAATCATATGAAGATATCATAAATTATGTAATGCTAGCTAAGAATCATGATTTTTTTATTTTATTTTATTTTTTTAGAACGGCAACTAACTATCTCACAATGTATAACCACAAATTATTTCACATGTTCCTAAGCATGAATTGAACCCACAACCATTTTATTGAGAAGCTTCTCACACAATATGAGGGTACCATTAAGACACAAACCTTTTGGTTCTTTATATTTTAATATATGATTACAACATGTCCATTAACTATGTACAAGAAAAACAAAGTTGCTCGATAGAATTACTGATATAAAGCCATAAAAGTGTAAATGAAAAACACAAATTCATTAGATGTGAACGGTAGAATATCTAAAACATTAGTCATTTCCTATAATTTATATTTTTTGGTCCACGTCGAGTATGTATCAACATTATTTTAAGATAGCGCAATTATTTCAAAACGTATTTAACTTTTTACAAAAAAATTTAGCATTTATTAATTTATTTTTCCCATTAAATACACCAAGTGTTTAATATTCTCAATTTGTCTACTATTGTCGTCTATACATAAATCGTTTTCTACATACAGTAAATAGATACCACAATTTGATGTTTTTAATAGAATCTTTTAATACACACATGTATTTCATGACAAGTTAGACATATATGTTAAAATAACCCTTTAAAATACCATTTCCTTTTAAAAATTTTTTGAGAGAATCCCTCGTAGAAAGGTTAGAAAAATGTGATAGATATGAATAAGCCTTTATAAAGTTAGATATATATATTTGATATCATTTAAATAACCCTTTACAACTAATTTTAGTAAATATAATATATGGAAAATCTATTATGCAGATATGCAGAAACATTAACTAAAGTGTGAATATATGGTATAAAGAAAAACGTATTTATCCAAGGAGATGGATTTTGTAATTTCGTTTCTTCCATTTTTTTAGAAAGTCAATTTTTCCGATGTATGTAGAGACGGACTCGTAATCTTTTGAAGGGTGGTGCACAAATTTTTTCTTATGATAATTATAAGTACTAAAGTTGCACCATCAGAATGTTACTAGCTAAAATCATATGTTGCACGTGCAAAAATAAAAATAAAAAATTACACTTCGTGATATATAAACGGGTGAGGCTCGTGCCACACCAAGCTCCCAAGTGAGTATGTCGCTGGTTGTATGTGAAGAAAAGTATCTTGAACAGACAATGTTTATTTGTAAGATCACATGTTTGTTACCGTGGTTGGATAATATTATAAACAGTGTGAATAAGTGAAATCACATGTTTGATACTTTGCTAGGACAAGATTCAACGCAACGTGAATTAGCCAATGTGGTTTAGCAATATTACACGTTTGATGCAATGAAAGTATACCATTTTATAATTAATAAATGAAGCTTAGAGGTGAGGTCTAGTGATTAGTGCTTGATATTTTTTGGCGTCTCACGTTCAAACCTTACTGACAGAACAAAGCGAACTATGATAATTATAAAAAAATTATCTATTATTTTAATTTGGTGTAAACAAAGCGAACTATGATAATTATAAAAAAATTATCTATTATTTTAATTTGGTGTAATTGCATGGAAATGCATCTAACTTGTCATTTTTTACAATTCTATGTAGCCAATTTATTTTCTTTTAAACTCATATACTTCTGAATTTCATGTCTTCCATGTACTCACTGACCGGCCGACCTGACGACATCTACGTGGAGCAGGTTACCATACACCGCATATCCATGTGTTTACTCTTTTGTTATGCGCTTATTCTATAACCTAATATATCCATTATATAGTAAACCTTATCTCTTTCATATCACCATCCCCCCACCAACCAACATTATCAAACCCTTATTTTTTCAAAACTTTTATCTAAACTTGCACCAATCGTCCCCATTAGCCACCACATAACCAGCCACCATTCGTCCCCTAAAATTTGAATCCGTAAATATGCTTTCCTTTGCATTTTCTTGTAGGTCTTATTGTAGGTATGTGCAAGATATTGCTAATAGGACTCATTTAATTGTGGCAATGCAATAGAAGAACATGTGTTGATAACATCAGATGTATGCTACTTTTACCTATCATTTATCCCACAATTATTGCCCATTTATTATGTGTTTATGTCTGAATTGATAATTAATTCATTACTTTGGTAATTTTCAGTATTTATGGAGCAATTTCGGTAAAGACACAGAAAACAACAGGATTTGGAGCATAAATGAAGAATCTATATGCAAACTATGTAGAGC
Organism: Chrysanthemum seticuspe; assembly: GCA_019973895.1. Lineage (NCBI taxonomy): Eukaryota > Viridiplantae > Streptophyta > Magnoliopsida > Asterales > Asteraceae > Chrysanthemum > Chrysanthemum seticuspe. Next base: position 125,161,207 of record BPTQ01000001.1, on the reverse strand, counting down.
ATATGGCGTATCTACTTCTGGAGATACGTTGTATCAACACATGGAAGAATTCACTAGTTACTGGTAAATTAGAAGACATACGACGTATTAAACTCTGGCAATACCCGATATCTAAAGCTCTTCAGTCAAAGCCCAAATAAACAGTTGAAGGCATACGACGTATAATATTGATAATCTTATCCCCATTTCAAGCTTGAAGGTTTATGAAGAATACGGCGTATCACTCTTCAATAATACGGCGTATTTAAAGATACGCATGTATATGCTGGAAATATTCTTTCCTATTCCCTACTTACGAAAACCTGGATACCTCGTATTGATGCCCCGGACATAACACTATACATAGAACCCTTACATACGGTTTTTATAAACCATTCCACACCACCACAGCTGAATTCTAGCCTAGTTCACCCAAGATTTTAGTCCCACAAGCTAGTAGATCAAGAGGAGAAGGTTTCATATCATCATACAAAGAGTGTTCAATTGGTTTGCATGCTAATTACATTATGTCTTACATTTTTGAATCATTTGTAATTTCTTTTGTATTTGCTACCTACATTATGGGCTAACACCCTTGGGTGTTAACCATGTTATGACTACTTTGTTTATGTTATTTAGTTTATTTAATATTTGATGCATTTTTTTGGATAATTTATGTGTTTACCATTCAAATAGTATACTCATTTACTTGTTTAGCATTTAATGTTTATTGTATAGATCATCATAGTGTAACTCTTTAGTATGTAGGTGGTCCGTATCACTATAGTCACAATACATCATATGGGGTAAAAAGCCGGATTGTGTGTGCTCGACCTTAGTACTCTGGGAGTATGAACCCGAGGTTAGACAAATAATGCGAAAATACTTAAGTTAGTATAGTGCTCTTCAATAAAGTGACACGTGAGAATAGTAGGCTTCGTAAGACCGATGGGTTACAGCAGGTAAATCACATAGATTAGTTGACACCACTTATTGCATGTTTGTAACTGATTAGACCGATAAATTGCTTCATATATATAGGTTGCATGAATAGGATTAGGTAATCAAGAAATCAGGCTTAGTTAAATTAGATAGAGGTGCTTCTATGTGCATTTATGATGTCACCAATACTTTATATTAAATTATTGCACTAATGAACTAACAACTTAGTAGAAGTAACATGGCTATCACTTCCTTCTCTATATTGATCACAACCTTAGCATAATAGTAGTTTAGTTTACTTTTCTTGTTTTAGTAGAATAATTACTCAAATCAAAACCCCCTTTAAAAAATGTAAAATTTCACTAGGTTAGTCTAGACAACATCTACTCCTGCGAATGACTCATACTTACCCTACTAGCTACATTGATCGGGTACACTGCCCGTTAGTGTTTGTCTATAGGTTAGTTCGGCAAAATATAAATTTAAAACTTGGTTAAATAAATAGACTGTTACAGTGTATCATGATTTGAAGGTATACGGTGCATTAGACTTTGGAAATACGCCGTATTTAAATGAAGACAGATTCCTTTTTCTTGTTCGCATTTTAACCATGGAGGATCATAACGAGCAATATCAGGGGAGTATTCCGTTACTAATTCTACACATTTTATGTTTTTGTATTTATTTGTACAACGAGGGTGTTGTACAGTTCAAGTGGGGAAATAAATAGAATTAGAATTTTACTTTTCATTTATCTATAAAAATGCCTATAATATGCTAAAATTTATTTAACATGTTTTCCGTAGATTATTAGTAGCATAACCTGCACACAATTCACTTATTTCCTCTATTTTACTCAAATTCTACATAAATATGAGTGTGCCTGTGGTTCGTTGTAGACTTTAAAACTTTGGCTTGGTATCTCTATTCGAGACCATAATAATGAGCATTGCATTAGGGATGCCTAGTGTAATCGGCAGTAATAAATGAATAAAGCAAATTATTATGATTCACCTAAATGGCCCATGTCGTTTGCATATGTTTGTTTATTAACTAACTAAACTCGTTAAAACCCTTTGTTAATCTCATCTTTAGAGTAAGATACCCCTAGAGTAACCTGTTGAGCCTATATATTCGTTTGTTGAACCAACTATATGTTTATGTTTCGTTACACCTTTATACCTGCCTACCGTGTAGATTAATGTCCATTTGTTGGTTGCTAGTTGCTACATGTGTCCCATGTATTTCTTATGTTCGTGTGAGTTCTTTGTTTGATTATTTTCTAGAGAGACATTAGTCGGGAAAATTGCACAATGCAATGAGAATGTGAAAGTATGTATTTTTAGTCATGTTTTTGTACTAAGAGTTTCACTATTTATTATTTTCTTCGAGTTTTTAAACATTCATGATTATTATAGATGGAGTACTATTGGTGAAATGGTAAAGTATTATACCATTAGATTTTTTTTAAAGAAAAGAAAATAAAAAAAAGAGAAAATTATGAGTTAGTGCATATGTTGGTACGTGATATAAACCAACATTTGTTATTATTAATTTAAATGTTCATAATATACAACACTTGTTAGTTTTTATTCATTTTAGTGTATTAGTGGCCATAACTTTGCCACTATTGTTGTAATATATTTTGGGACCTTATGGGAGTTGGTTAATTGGGATAGCCAACTTGGCATGTTTTATTAGTTTGTCGATGATGATTGATCGAGGTATCTTTAAGTCTAATTCGTGTGTCACTAAAGCGTGTATTTTTCGTGTTAAAGCGTGACTGAGTCAATGATAAATGTCTTGTGGAAAACTAGAATGGGGGAGGGGGGTTGAATAGTTTTACCAATTAAAAACTTCCTTTTAAATTATTTAGATCGACTTATGTCAATCTATTTGGATGTGTGTTGGATGTTGATAAACAAACATATAGAGATATAAATATGTAATGAAAAGGTAAAGAGTAAGAGGCACAAAACCACAACGCGAGTATTTATAGTGGTCCGGCTACAAGGATACCTTCCTTGCCCTACTCCACTTCCCGAGTCACCTACTCGAGAGTTCGTAATCACTACACAACACCGACTCCTTATGGTGAAGAAACCTTCACAACGTCGCCTACACTTTATCCGGTATAAGGCTAGATACCGGGTCCTTTTCACCAAGGAGAACCAATCCTATCACAACGTTGCCTACCCTTATCCGGTACTAGGCTAGATACCGAGTTCCATTACAATGGAGGAACTACTACCCAACACTACACCAATCACCTAACCCCAAAGGAGATCTACTCCTTATAACAACATCAAAAAGGATATCAATATCCTTTGACCCAATACTAATCTATCTTGTACATCGAATCACACCATATCGAATGTACACCTTAGGAACCTTTTACTAATGCCTTTGACTCGATCTTCAAGACACCCTTCACTAATGTCTTGTGTCTTGACTTCTAGGCACCCTTCACTAATGCTTTTAGTCTTGACTTCTAAGCACCCTCCACAAGTGCTTATGATACGGACGATAGATACCCTTCACTAATATCTTCGTCTTGACACTTGAGACACCTTTCACAAATGTCTTCAACACTACACTTCTTAGGAGAAAGAAAACAATCATCAACAAGAGGACTTCAGTAGTCTTGATGATGAGGAAGCATGGCAACTCATGGACTTGAGCTTGCTTGACTTCAAAAGTGGTGATCTCGCCTTTAAGAGGAACCTAGAGGATCACACAAAAACAAAACTACATACATAGATCACTTGGATCTGGGGTTAGTGAGTTTTTAACTCAAAGGGAAATTGTGAGAGAAAGGGGTGAGAAACAATGAATAAATGGCTCACTATTTATAGAGAGAAAATGTCCACTGTTCCACGGATCCCTCCCTCAAAGGATCCGTCTAGTGTAAAACTATGGATCCGTGGGACGCTCCTCTTTGCCCATGGGTATTTTGGTTATGGGTCATGGGTCATGGGTTGATCCATGGGTATTTCTTTAGATACAATGTATCTAATGAGTGCAATGTATCTAGTCAAGGGTATGGGTCAATACAATGGGTTATGGATATGCTCCATGGGTTGTAGTTTTTACCCATTATAATACATACTAGTTATGTATATATTTGCCCAATATGTAAACACTAGTTGTTGTACATATGTATTACTAAATCATAAAATCACTTATACTTGTTTTAGTGTTTTATGTGAAAACGTAAGTGTGTTAGAAAACTATTGGCTCAAACCATTTACGTATTCTATTTGTTTCGTTAAAATGATTTTACGTTTGTTATCGACAAAACATTAGAAGATCGTAAAATATAAATAAACGTTTTTACGGCTTATTTGTATTAACAATCTCCCCCTTTTTGTTGATGACAAATCATAAAATTATTTTAAGGAAAAACTAAAATTCGTAAAAGTTTGAATTTGTAGTTTTTACTTTCTTCTCCCCCTTTTTGTCGAAACAAAAAGAGCTTCGAAGGTAAACTAACACATTGTTTTAAGAAAATCATGTGAGAAAAAGGAAAAGAAAAATAATAGAGAGAAAGTAACGGGAAAAGATCTCGTCTTAACTCCCCCTTGACGAGTCCATCCCTATGTGAGGGCGCCATGAAAATTAATACTAAGCTAGTTCATTTGCAACTAAGTTTGCAAAAGATTTTGTCTATGTGACGAGTATGCTCCCCCTTGATGATTCCAACTTTGCAAAGGGATGTCATGAAATGTAATCCTAATATTGCAAGTGATTTTGCAATGTATTGCTTTGACACAAAGCTCGCCCTAGTTTTATGGTGTTAAAGTCTTCATGTGTAAATTGAATAACTACAAGACAAAGGTTAGAAAGCAAGTATAATGCATAATTTCCTGCAAATATGATTCGAGTTAGTAGAAAAATAGTTTTCTGTTGCACGGATCCCACGGTTCCCTCATTTGGGGGAACCGTCGAGGCAAATATGATAACGCTACACGCGTCGTTCGGGGGTCAAAGGAACTTCCTTTTCGTCGAGCAAGTTTTTCAACACCCTAGGCAGTGAACCTAATCGTTGTAGTGTAGTATTAGGGTAAGCCACGGGTATTGATATCGTTCTCTAGGGGAATAGTGTCGTTAGACTGAAGTGTATGTCGATTTAAGTCTAAAGGTGAGGGATGATTATTTTTGTATTTTTATATTTTATGAAATGGAAAGGTACAAATCTCGGGGTTTGGATTTGGGGGTTGGTATTTCTACCGATTACTCTACTTATCTAATTAACTAAGCTAAGGATAGTCTATGTCTATTGTTGTGTGCTCGTATGATGATTTAAAGATGTGTTTACTTAGGTTTTACTACTCCTTAATTATCTCCTATTGATGGTTGAGTTGTCACGTCCTTATTCTTAGTTGCGTTGTGTGTCTAAAGTTGTAGGGTATGCGTTTCTCCCTAACTCTTTGAACTTACCAAAGGGTCTCGTCTACAAAACCCACTAGGGATAATAAACTCTTACTCTAAGGCACTCTTTGGATGGTTTAGCTTACAACTACTCAGGTAATTATATTCTAAGGTTCACAAAGATGAATCAAGCATTAAGTACACAACGAATGACCTATCGCATTACTAGATCATTAATCAACTAAGATAAGAAACAACCAATCAATATTCAATAATTAAGTTTCATATTCCCTAAGCAAACACACAAGTAAATTAGCCAGACATGGAGAACATGCAAGCATACACACAATCAATCAAACATAGAAGAGACATAATGATAATTTGAATATATGGATTAAGATATAATCAACAAACCATCATAAGATGTTTTTGGAGTTATTGAAACCTTCAAAGTTATTGGAAAAACACCTATCTAAACCCTGGAATCGGAGTTAGGGTTTAGAGCCTACAAAAAGTGAAGTTATAATGTTCTATTTATAGGCAGATTTTCTATCGGCAAAGGGTGACGGCGTCACACTTATAGAGTGACGGCGTCACGACCATTTTTTCACCAAATTGTAGATTTTCTCGTTCCGGTCGCGTGGGCTTTTGAACCACCTAAATCCGAGTTCGTATGCAAAAGTTATGGCCAAAACAATATCAACTACTTCGCGCATGCTGTGATAGTCTTGATCAGCTTGTGACGGCGTCACCTTGTGGTTGTGACGCCGTCGGCTTCATCTTCTGACGCCGTCGGGATCTGAATCTAGGACGTCTGAGTCATGACGCCCTACTCTTTAAAACCTGACGCCGTCACTTGTAAATGAGCAATTTGGCTACTGAGCCGTCACAAAAGTGATGCGACGGCGTCGCAGTTAACACCTGACGCCGTCCCTTTCAGTTCCAGCAGTCTGAGTGGCTCGATTCTGACTTTGGCCATTTTCTTCATATATTCGCGCCTTTTGCCATTCCAGCATTTTGCCTTCAAGAGACCTAAAAAGTGAAAAGGAACGATATTAAGCAATAACGGATACAAAAGTGATCAAATAAGGACTTAAACGACCCCTCAAAATGGTACCTTTTAAAACCTTATCAAATATCCCCACACTTGTTATTTGCTTGTCCTCAAGCAAATGTGCTTTTATCCAATTAATTTATAAGTTAGGGGTCATAAAGCATTAATTCAAAACGGTCCACAACTCATATAAGCCCTGCAAAAGTCGTAACAAGCACGGAAATTACATACTAGCACCTCACATGGGGTGTTTGGATACTCACATCTCTCTTGGGTGTATATATGAAATATAACAAATAGGAAATGGAAGATAAACACTCATTAACCGGTCCTAGTACATAGATTACCATAGGCTTGAGAATAGATCAAACCTCCATCGCTTTGGCGTAAGCACCTAGGAAAGACTATCAAAGAGGTCTTTTAAAGGGTTGTAATGTTAGACTTACGGTAGAGAAACAAGGGTTTGGTGGGATAGGCTATTTAGTGGTGGCAAGTCAAAAATCTCTATGTTAAATGCATACGAAGAATGGCGTTGCTAAGCCAAGACTCGACACTCTAAAACTCTAGGTAACGGAAATAAACAAACATAAATTTAAAGGATAGATGTAGGATGGTAGCCCGTATGTTTTTTTTTTTTTTTTTTTTTTCATACACTTTTACTCTACCATCATCTATGGTAACATCAAAATGATAGGAATTTATAGGCACATCCCTACACTTGAGTTTTTATTACTCTAACACTAATTTGACCCGAATTGAAAAGATCAAAACACTTGGGGTACATTATTATGCAAACAAAGGGAATTTGAATTAACATTCCCTTCCCGTCATTTCATAAAATTTAACTTTTCCCATGAATCCCAATCGTCCCAAAACTGTATACAAATGATATGACTCGACTTAGCAACTCATGCAAGCAACTAGATAATTGAACTAAGGGTTTAGGGTGATAACAAACATTTGCACTAAAAGTGAGTGCATAAGGGGTAGGCTGAGGCGATTTGGGTGTATATTTGGGGTTGGGGTGTAAACAATGCTCTTCATTGATATTCCGGAAAAACCGAAACATCACGAGAACCGCTAAAAGGATAGGCTCTGAGGGGTTAACTAGGGGTATCGTGTACTAAAGATGAGTACAATGCAAAGGGTGTGGGTGAATTACTCAACCGATGTGGAAGAAGTAATTATATTACGGGTATCAAACAAGGGTTATCCTAATGCCTCTTATCATTTAGTTATTCCTAACTACACAAGTGTAGCCTCACTTGCGATCTCGGAATGCATCACAAAACAAGTTCTAGAATCTAATATACTACCGGTTCACACTCTAAGCATTGAAGATGAATGCTTTTAATTCCTACTAATCTAAGGGCGATCCTCGCATTTTGGGTGGAATTTGGGTGGTAAAGGGTTTTTGTGCTAGTCATGCAACTTCCTATCCGTGAGACGCTTTTGTTAAGACTAATGGCCCACTCCTATATGTCATGAAAAATTTTAAATTTGGTGCCAAAATTACCCTAACCGACATTTTCTCATGGTTTATTACACAAATACAATTGGACAAAGCAAATAATCAAGGATAAGCATAGTCTCAAAGTTCCCGTTTTATTTTCCCTCCCTACACTTAAACTGAACATTGTCCCCAATGTTCCCCGAAAATATCAAAGTTATGATAATGGAAGGTAATTAAAAACGAAAGAAACTAGTACTCCCCTGATTAGCTCGGTAGGATCCGTGTGTGAAGTAGTGGTTAAATCCTTCTTCAAGAAGAACGTTAGCGTTAAAAGCTTCTTCTCATCTTATGTATCTTATTCTTGGTAAATTAAACCTGCACACTTGAAGAAAACAAACAACCCAACGCATCAAACCGAACAAACAAAAATCTCAACAAGATGTAATTCCAGACTTAAATAGGATATAATGCTTGTGGAATGGATGTTTGCAGATTTTCTAGAAAATTAAGACCTGGAAAATTCCAAAAATTTATAAGTAGCACAGAAAACGAGAAAAAGTAGTAAGCAATTTCTACTCCTCTTGACGCCGTCAGGTTATGATCCTGACGCCGTCAGGTTATCCTGACAGAAACTGGTCTGCGATTTTCTGAAAAAAAAAATTCTGGAAAATTTATATCTTTAGAATCTGGAAAAATTCTTGCAAAACATCCATTATGACTCGATACAAGCATTTGACTCTAACAAACAAACATAAATATCTTTTAATTAATTGTTATTCTCATGTTTACGTTTCTTTTGAAAACGTGTGTAATCCTCCCTACACTTATCCCTTATGTAAAATACCTTTATATGCAATTAAGACGAAGTTAAAAACAAAATAAAGTATTTTTACAAATTTAAACATGAGGATAAACAATTAATAAAAGATATATGACACTAACAAGCAAAGAATTAAGCATGGATTGCCTCCCACGAAGCGCTTTTCTTTATTAAAGAGTCTTGTAGCTAGACTCGTAGTCGTGCTCCTACGTTTCCTCACCACCGCCCTCTTGACTCTTTGTTTTCCCTTCATCGAAAGGGTGTAGACGCTGTATGCTCACCGTGGATTCCTTGCCAACGCTGTCAATTATGGCGACGGTTTTATCTTTTAAATTGGTCTCCTTAACTGTGAAAGGCCCAAACCATCTTGGTTTGTTTCTTCCTCGTAATGCCCTTATCCGAGATCTATACAAGAGCACTTTTTCTCCCTTTAGAAATTCCTTAGGGTCCTTTTGTACCTTAGGTAACGAGGTGGGATTGCTTCTTAACTTTTAATCGGGTTTCCACAATGTCGCATACAATCCTTGAACCATAAAGTCTCTAAGCCCTTTTTCCCAGTCATTCTTCTTCTTCTTAACATTGTTATCCGGGGCTTTTCGATTTCCACCCGTAATCATTTCCATGATCTTAAGAGGATATCTTGGGACGATGGGTATCCTAGCGTACCCCTTCCCGCTTTTGATATCATGATGCCTTCTCCGCATTTAATGGTTGCCTTGGCGGTGGCCAGGAACGGTGTCCCAAGAATGAGGGGTACGTTTTTATCTTCCTCAACATCAATGATCACGAAATCCACCGGATAAACGATGTTAGCCACCTCAATTAGAACATCAACAGCGATTCCTACGGGGTGGACATAAGTATGATTAGCTAAGGAAAGTCTAAGGTTGGTTTTTGCTGGTTTCTCATTAGTTAACTTATTATAGATTGACAATGGCATTATGTTCACATCGGTCCCTTGATCGGCCAAGGCATTTATATTGTCCATGTCACCGATACTAACTGGTATCATGAAATTCCCTGTGGTGTTTCGTTTTCTTGTTAACGGTTTTTTTATAACCAACTCATACGGAGGTTCCATAGGTAAAGCGTCGTATTCTTCTTCCGTCATTTTTCCTTCAAGAGCTTCCCTAAGAACTTCATTGTACCTAAAGTTGTTTACTTGGTTTGCAATGGTTTTCTTGTTAATTTCGCGCTCAAGGTAGTACTCAATGGTCTCAGGTTCATCATTAGGCATGGACTCATCCTTCGTGCTTTCCTCAGTATTCCACATCTCAGCCCTTGCATTCTCAGGCATGATGGAAACGGCGTTTACAAATGAAGTGGGAGGGCAATCATTGCTTCTTACGAGCACTTTTTCGGGAGCCTTTGTTTTGGTAAATTCAATTACCAAATCCATCATTTCTTTCATTTTTGCTTGCATTTCCTCCCTCTGCCTATAAACCTCCTCTTCAAATCTGGCTAATCTCTCTGTATGAGCTGCCATGTACTCCCTCATTTGATCCTTGAAGCTTGGTGAAAGTGGTATTGGGGAAGTAGAACGGAAGCGCCTTGCGGAACTTGGGTTTTGTTCGCGACTTGGGGATTCCGAAAGAGGTGTGGAGCGGTTGGTGGAGTGGGCGGATTTGACGATCTCTCGAGGAATTTGTACAGGTGCTCTTTTCTACCTTTCCATCAGATAATCAATTCCTCTCTCGATGGCACTCAATTGCTCTTCGAGTGTATCGGAGGATTCAGGAGGAGTGGATATGGCATTAACCACGTTAATCGGAGTTTCGGGAGATTCACTCCAATCTTCGTAGCTTTGATCGGCGAGCTCCTCTATGATATCCCATGATTGCTCTGCATTAAAGTCGCTGAGTCTTCCACCGGCAGCTCGATCAATGGATCGTCGAGTGATGAAATCGGTATGATCATAGAAGATTTGGATTTGAAGCCAAAGGTCAATGCCATGGTGTGGAAGTCTACGGAGTAATTCCTTAAATCGAGTCCATGCTTTGTAAAGAGACTCACCTTGGAGCTGCTGGAATGTCAAGATGTCTCGCCTAAGCTTAGTGGTTCTCCCCGGTGGGAAATATTGAGTAAGGAAGCGAGAAGTAAGATCATCCCAACTTGAGATGGAGCCGGCGGGAAGTTGCTCAAGCCAATTACTAGCTTGGTCCCGTAGAGAGAATTGGAAGAGACGCAGGCGCGTGGTCTCCCGAGTAGTAGCATCAAGGTCGATGGAATCGACGATTTTGAGGAAATCCCTCAGATGCTGATTTGGATCTTCGGAACGAAGTCCATGGAATGCACATCCGTTTTGCACCAACCGGATGGTGTCGGATCGCAGGGCCGTAGTTTGGGCTAGGTTGGGAAGCTCAATGGTGTTCCTATAGCCTAGGTGGCTTGGTCTCGAGTATTCACCAAGAGTACGGGCTCTTGGCGGGTCATTTGGTGGTGGGTTGATGAATGGTAGTGGGTTATCACCTTCCATGATGAAAAGTGATGAGGTTACGAACAAAGGTCACGAAGAAGGGGGATAGACTAAGAGAAATCTAAAAATGAGAAAAAAGTTTACTTGATAGGAATCAAGCAAAGAAACCTAAACGAGGTGGACTACTAACTAGCTATTCTATTCCCCGGCAACGGCGCCAAAAACTTGATAACGCTACACGCGTCGTTCGGGGGTCAAAGGAACTTCCTTTTCGTCGAGCAAGTTTTTCAACACCCTAGGCAGTGAACCTAATCGTTGTAGTGTAGTATTAGGGTAAGCCACGGGTATTGATATCGTTCTCTAGGGGAATAGTGTCGTTAGACTGAAGTGTATGTCGATTTAAGTCTAAAGGTGAGGGATGATTATTTTTGTATTTTTATATTTTATGAAATGGAAAGGTACAAATCTCGGGGTTTGGATTTGGGGGTTGGTATTTCTACCGATTACTCTACTTATCTAATTAACTAAGCTAAGGATAGTCTATGTCTATTGTTGTGTGCTCGTATGATGATTTAAAGATGTGTTTACTTAGGTTTTACTACTCCTTAATTATCTCCTATTGATGGTTGAGTTGTCACGTCCTTATTCTTAGTTGCGTTGTGTGTCTAAAGTTGTAGGGTATGCGTTTCTCCCTAACTCTTTGAACTTACCAAAGGGTCTCGTCTACAAAACCCACTAGGGATAATAAACTCTTACTCTAAGGCACTCTTTGGATGGTTTAGCTTACAACTACTCAGGTAATTATATTCTAAGGTTCACAAAGATGAATCAAGCATTAAGTACACAACGAATGACCTATCGCATTACTAGATCATTAATCAACTAAGATAAGAAACAACCAATCAATATTCAATAATTAAGTTTCATATTCCCTAAGCAAACACACAAGTAAATTAGCCGGACATGGAGAACATGCAAGCATACACACAATCAATCAAACATAGAAGAGACATAATGATAATTTGAATATATGGATTAAGATATAATCAACAAACCATCATAAGATGTTTTTGGAGTGATTGAAACCTTCAAAGTTATTGGAAAAACACCTATCTAAACCCTGGAATCGGAGTTAGGGTTTAGAGCCTACAAAAAGTGAAGTTATAATGTTCTATTTATAGGCTGATTTTCTATCGGCAAAGGGTGACGGCGTCACACTTATAGAGTGACGGCGTCACGACCATTTTTTCACCAAATTGTAGATTTTCTCGTTCCGGTCGCGTGGGCTTTTGAACCACCTAAATCCGAGTTCGTATGCAAAAGTTATGGCCAAAACAATATCAACTACTTCGCGCATGCTGTGATAGTCTTGATCAGCTTGTGACGGCGTCACCTTGTGGTTGTGACGCCGTCGGCTTCATCTTCTGACGCCGTCGGGATCTGAATCTAGGACGTCTGAGTCATGACGCCCTACTCTTTAAAACCTGACGCCGTCACTTGTAAATGAGCAATTTGGCTACTGAGCCGTCACAAAAGTGATGCGACGGCGTCGCAGTTAACACCTGACGCCGTCCCTTTCAGTTCCAGCAGTCTGAGTGGCTCGATTCTGACTTTGGCCATTTTCTTCATATATTCGCGCCTTTTGCCATTCCAGCATTTTGCCTTCAAGAGACCTAAAAAGTGAAAAGGAACGATATTAAGCAATAACGGATACAAAAGTGATCAAATAAGGACTTAAACGACCCCTCAAAATGGTACCTTTTAAAACCTTATCAAAATATCAGGGATCCGTTTGGCTGATGGCTCAATTAAGCAATGGTGATATAACAAATAATGTTAACATCAAAGTGAGATATGTATTATAAAACATAATCATATACTCAGAAAAATAGTAAGTATCATGTAATTTCATTTAATAAAACTAGAGGTATGATATACATGACTCTAAAAAATAGTAAGTATCGTGTAATTTCATTTAATATCCTTTGACCCAATACTAATCTATCTTGTACATCGAATCACACCATATCGAATGTACACCTTAGGCACCTTTTACTAACGCCTTTGACTCGATCTTCAAGACACCCTTCACTAATGTCTTGTGTCTTGACTTCTAGGCACCCTTCACCAATGCTTTTAGTCTTGACTTTTAAGCACCCTCCACAAGTGCTTATGATACGGACGATAGATACCCTTCACTAATATCTTCGTTTTGACACTTGAGATACCTTTCACAAATGTCTTCAACACTACACTTCTTAGGAGAAAGAAAACAATAATCAACAAGAGGAATTCAGTAGTCTTGATGATGAGGAAGCATGGCAACTCATGGACTTGAGCTTGCTTGACTTCAAAAGTGGTGATCTCGCCTTTAAGAGGAACCTAGAGGATCACACAAAAACAAAACTATATACATAGATCACTTAGATATGGGGTTAGTGAGTTTTTAACTCAAAGGGAAATTGTGAGAAACAATGAAGAAATGACTCACTATTTATAGAGAGAAAATGTCCACTGTTCCACGGATCCCTCCCTCAAGGGATCCATCTAGTGTAAAACTAGGGATCCGTGGGACGCTCCTCTTTGCCCATGGGTATTTTGGTTATGGGTTGATCCATGGGTATTTCTTTAGATACAATGTCTCTAATGAGTGCAATGTATCTAGTCAAGTGGGTATGGGTCAATACCATGGGTTATGGATATGCTCCATGGGTTATAGTTTTTACCCATTATAATACATACTAGTTATGTATATATTTGCCCAACATGTAAACACTAGTTGTTGTACATATGTATTACTAAATCATAAAATCACTTATACTTGTTTTAGTGTTTTATGTGAAAACGTAAGTGTGTTAGAAAACTATTGGCTCAAACCATTTACGTATTTTATTTGTTTTGTTAAAATGATTTTACGTTTGTTATCGACAAAACATTAGAAGATCGTAAAATATAAATAAACGTTTTATGGCTTATTTGTCTTAACATGTCTCTTTCGGGTTTTAGTAAGGTAGTAGCTAGTAGCACTTGGTAGTGTACTTAATCTATTTGTTTTGTTATTTTTATTTTAAACCATTTATAAATGTATTTGATGCCTAATACGTACCCTTTATCATTCTTCATCCTAACATTTAGCTTACTCGAATGAGGGAATTTAGCAATCATAGGTGTCCTATTCATGGATTTTGATGAGCATTTGTGGTTTTGTTGCCTTCATTGGTGTAATATTATCGGTAAATAATACTTTATCATATCCTTTAGCTTATTCGATATCGTTCAAGCACAGATACTTGAAGTCAGACTCTGGGAATTCATGAATGCTTTCATCTTCTCTAACCATAACGATCTTTGACATACCCGATTAGTCCGGTACTCTCAACGTTCAACACTTCTTTGATTTTGTAGTTAGGGTTCAAATCATCTCCGTTGTTTCTTGTTTCTCTTTGTTTAACTTTTTATACTAGTTTTCTTCTGTCATCATGCCAATGTTGAATCGACAATCTGGCTTCTTCATTAAATCGTTTCCACTTGATCACTTTCTTCATCCACTTGTCAGTGATAATTTCTTCAATTTCATCTTCTGTATAGTCTGTTGGTAGCACAATAAGATTGACAATACATACGACTTTTGATCAGTGTTTCCGTTCTTTAGATAAGCAAGGTCATAGTTCAGCAACTTTGATGGTGGTTTCGATGGATCTCTTTTACAACCATAGTACATTCGATCCTTGCGTGACCACTACGGATCAAGTAGCTCTTCTTTACTATTGTCATAACTGGCAAATTAGGGAGCCCTTTTAGGTACCGCATTACGCTAGTTAGATCGAGTAGATTGCCTATAGGAGCTGATTCGGATAAAGGTGACTTGACTTGGTATCATTTATTTGCTTTTTATGATTTATTTTGGTATTGAATGAGTTATGGTATGATTTATGACCCGTAAAGTTAGGCACTACTTGAGTCGGCACAGTAAAAACCTAAAACAAGAGAAAAGTAACATTTAACTCGTTACCTGGGAATACGACGTATTAATAATCAGAACTCGTGGAAAAAGGTAATTAAAAGCAATGGCGCTATAAATAAAAATAATTGGTCACTAGTTATAAAATATACTAGCCCGTGAGTAGTGGTTCGGGAAAGTTTACAAAAATTACGACATTAGCCCCCTTGTTTACTTATGGCCGGCGCCCCCTCTTTTGTCCTAAAATAATTATTATTTAATCCCTCCCTCAAAAATATAAATACCCATCCCCCCCACATACATCTTCTCCCTCCTCAAACCCTAATTTAACTTCTCCATCTACCACCTCTAGCCGCCGCCCACTTTCGGCTATCCACCGCCACCACCACCGCACGTGGGATCTCACTACCACCACCAAAACCTTCATCTCGTTCTCCTTTTTCTTTTGCTATATAGCACGCGCCACCCCTCTACCATATCGCCACCCCAAACGCGCCTAAACATCATTCTTGTTCGTGTTTTCTTGTTCTAAATATATATCGGGAAGAAAGAGAGGTAAATGAAATAAGTGTACCACTCGTTCGAGACTTTTGGTCTCGTTCATCCGTTTTTGGTTGGGTTTAGATGGACACAAACGCATAAACTAGTTTTAAACATGATAAAAACTTGATAATGTGAGTTGGTATCGAGTGTGTCGTATCGGGTCTCTTGTATGCATTTTTATTTATGTTGTTTTGATGTTTTGATTATGGTTTGTTGTTGATATTGGAGGATTGATGGAGTTGGAAAGCTAACCGGGACCATGAGGTCCGGTTTGGTTGCGTTGGGGGAGTGACCGAGACCCACAAGGACCAAACGGTCTGTTTGGTGTTGCCTTGGGGAGTGACCGAGACCCACAAGGACCCTATGGTCCGGGTTGGGTTGTCGTGGTAATGGTTTGGATGTTGTTGTTGATGTTAGGAGTGATCGGGACCAAGATGGTCCGGTCGTGTGATGGGTTTGGACGAGACACGAGGGAGCCAAAAGACCTTTAAGGTCCGTTTGGTTCGCGTGGTCTTACCGTGGCCAAGTCGAGACCATTAGGGTCTCGGCATTGGTTTCGGGTGTTGTTTGATACTTGATTGGATGTCGGGATTAATGTGAGTTGAATGGAGAGTGTTGATACATTGTCGAGCCATAGGTTTAGGGTCGGTAACGAGTGGAATTGTTTATTTGGACTTGAAATTATTATATGTGAACTTTGCGCAACGTCGGTGTTACCGTGACTTTCTAGTCTCTGTTGACCCCGACAACGCCGTAAGATGGACTTATATTATTTATTGGACAATATGACGTATAAAAGCCGAGAGTCATGACTCGGACTTGTGAACTCGAGACGGAGAATAACTCGAAATGTAAATTGAAAACTTGACGTAATATATATATAAACATGTAAATAGACTAGAAAAATAGAAAATAGTAAGTTCTTTTATTAAATATTTAGTAACAAGACTCGCCTTGTTATTCGATATTTAAAAGGGAACTAACGACTTAAAAATGGAAAAGTTTTATAATAACGAGTTATTAAACGTTTCGAGGGCCGTCTACCAAAACATGTCATTTATGAGTGTTTAATAATCATTGTGGGTTCTGCATGGGTTGCGGATGACTTGTCATTAATAGGTTTAACCCACGTAGATAGCGGACTTATTGGGTTGACGAATCCAATAAGAGCCCGTTATGTGCGTAGGATAAAGATATTAATGAACAAATTATCCTTATAACTCGTTAGTTTGTGACTAGTTTTTGGAATAATAAGTGAAATAAATAAATAGTTGAGTTTATCAAGTTGACGAATTCGATAAGATCTAACGATTTATTTCAAGGTCATTCACGTTTGTCAAGGTCGGCGCCCGACCCCGACTCCGCTTGTTGAGAATCAAAATACCGACAACCCCGCCGCTTAGAATCAGAACCTCAATTATCAAGGTGAAAATGGTCATGTCCCACCGATCCCTCCTACTATGAATCAAGCCCACATCGACGAGCTCATGACGCAGCGTGTCGCTGAGCTGCTAGCTGAGTCAACTCACTCAAACACCTTTGTTGGAACCCCACTGCTTAATCAAACTCGAGGTTGTACCTATAAGTAGTTTCGGTTCTGTGGTCCCATCGATTTCAGAGGAACCGAGGGAGTGGTTTACCTATTGAGGTGGATGGAGGAAACCGAATTGGTGTTCACTGTCAGTAAATGTGATGAGGACGCCAAGGTGAAGTATGCGACGTTCACTCTGAAGGACGAAGCGTTGACTTGGTGGAACAACTATCACAAATCGGTAGGAAGTGAGGTAGCTTACGCGATGACTTGGAACCAGTTTAAGGCCTTGCTGATCAAGACTTACTACCCTAGGAATGAAGTTAAGAAGTTAGAAATGGAGTTTTTGAACCATAAGGTAAAGGGTAACGACATGACGGTTTAAAACCGTCGCTTCCAAGAATTGTCGTTACTTTGCCCAGAGATGGTTTGTACCGAGGCTCTCAAGATTGAGCGGTACACTGATGGATTGCCTCTAACTACTAGGAATGATGTAATCACTGCGAAGCCGGCAAACCTGCACGAGGCAGTTACCATAGCCCAACGTCTGATGGATTCCTTGTGCTAGAAGGAACAGACAAGGGAAGGAGTGATAAAAGGAAAAGGAATGAGGGTGTTAAGGGTGATAGCAACTCCAACAAATGGCGAGATACTGCTAGGATGTTTGCTATTGGTAATGGAGAGAAGAAGGGTTACGGAAGTAAGCCCTTGTGTGGTTGTTGCAATCAAAACCACCATGGGCAGTGCGTGTAGAAATTGATCTAAGGTAGGACATATGGCCAGAGACTGTAGGTCCTGACCTCTTGTTGTGGCACAAACCGCACATGGAACGGACTGGAAGGCCATTGTCACCTGTTTTGGATGTGGAAAGAAAGGGCACTACAAGACCGAGTGCCGAGATCCCTGGGTTATAGGAAATCCCGAGAATGGAGGAAATCAAGTGAACCTAGGTACGGGAAGTAATGGGCATAACCCCGAAAATCGAGGGACTGAAGGGAACAAAGGAAACTAGGGTGCTAGAAATCAACAGAGAGACATGGGAGCAGCGCGAGTGTACGTCATTGGGAAGGTGATCAAAGAGGATCTGAACGTAGTTACGAGTACGTTCCTTCTCAATAACTGCTATGCTTCCATACTGTTTGATACCGGTGCCGATATGAGTTTAGTATCCATTGCCTTTATGCCATTACTAGGAATTTCACCGACACCTTTAGGATTAAGTTATGATGTGGTGTTAGCTAATGGAAACAGGGAAAGAATAGACATTATAGTCCGAAGTTGCACGTTAGGTTTCCTAGACCACCCGTTCAGCATAGACCTCTTGCCCGTTACCTTAGGAAGTTTCGACGTCATCATCGGTATAGATTGGTTGTCGAAGAATGGTGCGCACATCATCTGCGATGAGAACATCGTGCATGTGCCATATGGTAGAAAAGTACTGAGTATACAAGGAGATCAGAGCGACTGTAGAGGTCCCTTCAAGTTGAGCATCATCTCTTGTATAAAGGCACAAAAGTACATCGACAGAGAAGGTTGTCGTTTCTTAGCTCGAATTTATGAGAAGAAAGGCAAGAAAAAGAGTGAAAGACTCCTTGAGGATGTACCCATCGTTCGAGATTTCCCAAACGTGTGTCACGAAGACTTGCCAGGGATTTACCTGTCCGATAAGTGGAATTCCAAATCGAGTTGATACCTGGTGCTGCACCCGTAGCCTGAGCACCCTATCGACTTGCTCCAAGAGAGTTGGAGGAACTGTCAAGGCAGTTGGCAGAGTTGTCAGAGAAGGGATTCATACGACCAAGTTCGTCGCCATGGAGAGCACCCGTAGTGTTCGTGAAGAAGAAGGATGGATCGTTTCGTATGTGCATCGACCATCGAGAGTTGAATAAGTTGACGGTGAAGAATCGATACACACTGCCTAGGATAGACGACCTATTCGACCAACTCCAAGGATCTAGTATCTATTCTAAGATCGACTTACGATACGGTTATCATCATCTCAGAGTTTGAGAGGAAGATATCCCGAAGACGGCGTTCAGGACTTGTTATGGGCACTATGAATTCCAAGTGATGTCGTTTGGTTTGTCCAATGCGCCCGCGGTATTCATGGACCTCATGAATCGAGTGTGCAACCCCTATCTGGATAAGTTTGTGATAGTATTCATAGATGACATCCTGATATACTCCAGGAGTAGAGTGGAGCATGAGGAGAATTTGAGGCTCATCTTGGAGTTATTGAGGCAAGAACAGTTGTACGCCAAATTATCTAAGTGCGAATTTTGGATTCCGACTGTAGAATTCTTGGGCCACGTGATAGATAGTCGAGGAGTTCACGTGGATCCCGCCAAGATTGAGGCCATCAAAGAATGGGCCACTACTAAAATCCCTCAGAAGTTCATCAGTTTCTAGGTCTAGCAGGTTATTACCGGAGGTTCATTGAGGTATTCTTTAAAATAGCTAAGTCCCTAACCAAACTGACACAGAAGAACGTTAAGTACGAATGGGGAGAGAAGGAAGAAGAGGCGTTTCAACTACTGAAGGAGAAGCTGTGTAGTGCGCCCATCCTAGCCCTGCCTGAAGGAAGCGAAGATTTTGTCGTATATTGCGACGCTTCGCATAAAGGCTTGGGAGCTTTTTTGATGCAACGGGAGAAGGTGATAGCGTATGCCTCCCGACAGCTTAAGAAGCATGATAAAAACTACACCACCCATGACTTGGAGTTGGGTGTTGTTGTGTTTGCTCTTAGGATATGGAGACATTACATGTACGGTACTAATTGTATAGTGTATACGGACCACAAGAGTCTGTAACACATCTTAGACCAGAAGGAGCTGAACATGAGACAACGACGCTGGTTGGAATTACTCAGTGATTACGATTGCGAGATTCGTTATCATCCGGGCAAGGCCAATGTTGTTGTAGATGCCCTTAGCCGGAAGGAAAGAATTCCTCCGTTACAAGTCCGATCCTTAGGAATGATGATTAATTCACCACTACCGTCTCAGATATTAGCCGCTCAAGCCGAGGCGTTGAAGGAAGAGAACCGTCCGACATAGAACCTTTATGGAATGGTGGAAAGTGAAAACGGCTTCTCGAAGCATTTCGACGAAACCTTATGCTTCGGAGACAGAAGCTGGATACCATCTTATGGAGGGATTCGCGAGTTGATTATGCACGAGTCGCATAAATCAAAATACTCTATTCATCCCGGAGCCGACAAAATGTATCACGACCCGAAGAAACTCTACTGGTGGCCGAACATGAAAGTCGACATAGCTATGTATGTCAGTAAGTGCTTGACATGTTCCAAGGTAAAGGCCAAACACTAGAAACCGTCATGATTGCTAGTGCAACCCGAACTTCCTGTTTAGAAATGGGAGCGAATCACCATGGACTTTATCACCAAATTACCAAGGCTGTGATGCTATCTGGGTAATTATGGATCGACTGACTAACTCTGCTCACTTATTGACCATCAGCAAAGTCGATAGTATTGACAAGCTTGCTCGGCTGTACGTCAAAGAGATAGTATCTCGTCATGGCGTGCCCATATCTATCATTTCCGACCAAGATAGCCGTTTCACATCAAATTTTTGGCGGTCACTGCAGACGGCTTTGAGAACGAAGTTTGATATGAGCATTGCGTATCATCCTCAAACCGACGGTCAGAGTGAAAGGACCATCCAGATACTAGAAGATATGCCTCGTGCATGTGTTATCAATTTCGACAAAGGCTTGGAGAAGTACTTACCTTTGGCCGAGTTCGCATACAATAATAGCTATCATACCAGCACTAAGGCCCACCATTTAAGGCGTTGTATGGCCGAAACTTCCATTCTCCGATGTTGGGCTAAATTTGGCGACAACCAGCTTACCGGTCCCGAACTCGTGCTGGAAACTACTGAGAAAGTAGTCCAAATCCACAATTGTTTGCAAGCTTCACGTGATAGACAAAAGAGCTACGCCGATAAGAGACGTAAGCCCCTGGATTTTCAAGTGGGAGACTGAGTCATGTTGAAGGCTTTCCCTTGGAAAGGGGTGATACGCTTCGGAAAAAGTGGAAAACTCAACCCCCGATACATTGGTCCCTTTCCAATCCTGGAAAGAATCGGACCAGTAGCTTACAGACTTGAGCTACCTCAGGAGTTGAGCAGTGTACATGATGTCTTCCACATGAGTAATCTAAAGAAATGTCTTTCTGAAGAAACCCTGGTCGTGCCTATGAAAGATATCTGAATCGAGGAGCGTCTGAATTTCATTGAGGAGCCGGTTGAGATCATGGATGGTGAAGTGAAACGACTAAAACATAGTCGCATACTGATCGTCAAAGTTTGTAGGAATTCCCGTCATGGACCAGAGTTCACATGGGAACGTGAGGATGAGTTTTGAAAGAAGTATCGTCAACTCTTTACGTCATCGGGGCAACTCGGAGTGAAACCCAGGACGGGTTTCTTCTGAGGCTGGGAGGCTGTGATAACTGGCAAATTAGGGAGCCCTTTTAGGTACCGCATTACGCTAGTTAGATCGAGTAGATTGCCCATAGGAGCTGATTCGGATAATGGTGACTTGACTTGTTATCGTTTATTTGCTTTTTATGATTGCTTTTGGTATTGAATGAGTTATGGTATGAGTTATGACTCGTAAAGTTAGGCACTACTTGAGTCGGCACAGTAAAAACCTAAAACAAGAGAAAAGTAACATTTAACTCGTTACGTGGGAATAAGACGTGTTAATAATCAAAACTCATGGAAAAAGGTAATTAAAAACAATGGAACTGTAAACATCATTCTTGTTCGTGTTTTCTTGTTCTAAATATAGATCGGAAAGAAAAAGAGGTAAATGGAATGAGTGTACCACTCGTTCAAGACTTTTGGTCTCGTTCGTCTGTTTTTGGTTGAGTTTAGATGGACACAAACACATAAACTAGTTTTAAACATGATAAAAACGTGATAATGTGAGTTGGTATCGAGTGTGTCGTGTCACGTCTCGCGTATGCATTTTTATTTTTGTTGTTTTGATGTTTTGATGTTTTGATTGTGGTTTGTTGTTGATATTGGAGGATTGATGGAGTTGGAAAGCTAACGGGGACCATGAGGTCCGGTTTGGTTGCATTGGGGGAGTGACCGCGAGCCACAAGGACCAAACGGTCCATTTGGTTTTGCGTTGAGGAGTGACCGAGACCCACAAAGACCCTATGGTTATGGTTGGGTTGTCGTGGTAATGGTTTGGATGTTGGTTTTGATATTAGTAGTGATCGGGACCAAGATGGTCTGGTCGTGTGATGGGTTTGGACGAGACACGAGGGAGCCAAAAGACCTTTAAGGTCCGTTTGGTTCGCGTGGTCTTACCGTGGCCAAGTCGAGACTATTAGGGTCTCGGAATTAGTTTCGGGTGTAGTTTGATACTTGATTGGATGTCGGGATTGATGTGAGTTGAATGGAGAGTGTTGATACGTTGTTGAGCCATAGGTTTAGGGCCGGGAACGAGTGGAATTGTTTATTTGGACTTGAAATTATTATATGTGAACTTTGCGCAACGTAGGTGTTACAGTGACTTTCTAGTCTCGGTTGACCCCGACAACACCGTAACATGGACTTATATTATTTATTGGACAATATGACGTATAAAAGCCGAGAGTCATGACTCGGACTTGTGAACTCTAGATGGATAATAACTCGAAATGTAAATTGAAAAGTTGACGTAATATAAATATAAACATGTAAATAGAGTAGAAAAGTAGAAAATAGTAAGTTCTTGTATTAAATATTTAGTAACAAGACTCGCCTTGTTATTCGATATTTAAAAGAGAACTAACGACTTAAAAATGGAAAAGTTTTATAATAACGAGTTATTAAACATTTCGAGGGCACGTCTATCAAAACATGTCATTTATGAGTGTTTAATAATCATTGTGGGATATGCATGGGTTGTTGATGACTTGCCATTAATAGGTTTAACTTACGTAGATAGCAGACTTATTGGGTTGGCAAAACCAATAAGAGCCCGTCATGTGCGTAGGATAAAGATATTAATGAACAAATTATCCTTATAACTTGTTAGGTTGTGACTAGTTTTTGGAATAATAAGTGAAATAAATAAATAGTTGAATTTATCGAGTTGACGAATTCAATAGGATCTAACGATTTATTTGAAAGTTATTAAACTATAAAGCTTTTCGCTTAGAAGTTGCATTGTGTCGTTGTGAGTTGCATTGCTAGAAATATAGTGCATTCATGGAGTCTTGTCGAGTCGATACCTCACACGATGATACCAAACTCTTGTAACTAAATAGAGAAACGAGATGCTTTTGGAAATAAGAATTGGAATATACTCGGGATATGAAGTATTGGAATTGGAAAATGTATTAAGAATGGGTTTATATTAATAGGTTGTGCCGAGTCAGTAGTTTTCGAGCCGTGTTAGCTGCTTATCTGCTTTGCTAGTGATTATTTGTGCTTTTCTTGATCGAGGTGAGTTTCATAGCCCCATTTTTAACTATGTTTTAACTAAATTGGGGTTAGAAAGCATGCTACTCTTTTCTTGGACCTGCTTTTACTCTTTTTGATTTGCTTATATGTTGACTAGTAAAGGATAGATATGTGGTAGATATTGACTTAGTCTAGGGTATCAATCCCTTGCTATAACTTGGTGACCTAGCTAAGAATAGATGTCTACTCCGACCTAGTCCAGGATAGCATTGAGGTCATCTTTGCTATAACTGTGGTACCTGGCTAGAGTCGCCTGGAGCTCTGCTGAGATCTCGATTGTGATGGAATGTGATTGGAATGTTTATAGTATATCTGTTTTAGTCTAGCATAGCAAATAAACTCTATTAGGTCCACTATTGAATTTATAATTAAACCTATGAACTCACCAACGTTAGCTGACCTTTTTAGCATGTTTTCTCAGGTAAATAAGATGATGTTTGGACTGCTTGTTTCTTGGAGGCTTGGCAGAAGAGGCATGGTTGGAGGATCACTTTAATCTCTGATAATAATTATGGAACTATTTTCTGATCTCTTTTGGGCCTTACTTTTGAATATTTTGGAATAAATGTAACCAGATAATAAATTATGAGATTGGTTGTGAATGATTTATGATTATCTTGTTTTCCTATACTTGTGTTGTGTACCAATTCAGTAGCGCCCCGAAAACTTGATTAAGTCTTCTGCTCTACTGAATTTAGGGGGTGTTACAACTATCTTCTAAGTGTATAGTGGATTCCATGTACTTTTCCATTTCTTGGGTATGATACTCGTATTTGAAGCTGCTTGTGCACCGGTCTCTGAGCATTTCAAATAGTCTGTTCCATTCTGTGAAAGTCAGCAATGGTTGGAACTTTATTCCACTTCTTCATTTCTCAAAATTTGTCCTTGAATTGCTCAGACGGCTCAAGTCAGATTTCTCCTTCTTACAGTTCATACCAATCATTACACCCGTCAGAATCTGAAGAATCCGCATCATCTCTACCCTCAACTTCAGCTTCTTTCATCAAACATTCAAGTTCTTTAACATTCCATTCTTGAAAGACAACATCTTCTTCTTGTTGTTTTTGTGTAGATGATGATAGTGGTTGTTGTTTAGGTGTTTGTTGTAGAGGGGTTTTCTGTGCAGCAAAGGATGATTCACCAAAAATGTTACCTCTGTTCGCATTCTGCCCCTTATGATTACTGATGTCGGGGTCATCTTGGGAATCTCTGCGAACCAGTTCCTTACTCTTTATTTATTATGTTTTCCTATTGGTCTCACTACCATACCAAACCCTCCCTCCGGTCGCCTCGTTCCCTTGCTTTTCCATTGCTTTGATCCTCTATCTCCGAAGTCGATTGAGCAACTCGTTCCCGATTTGCCCTTATCTTCAACACTTAAAACAACTCTGGATCTTCATTCTGAAGTGTTTGATCGGCAAGCATGTCTACATACAAGCTTTGTATTTTCTCCATAAACATCTCCTTCTTCACGACACCGCTCATATGCTTATGTACCTTAGCCGCTAAGACCTTTCCAATGCCGTCAGCCAACTTATCGAATTGGTCCTGAGTGATGAAGGTTTCTTCCACTACTTTCTTGAGTTGGTTCAATTGAGCGGGTGTGAAGTATGTTTGGGGAGATGATGTTTGTGGTGGTGATGAGTGGCATGTTGTTGGTAGTGGTGTAGTCAACTAAGACTACATGATGGATGTCGTAGTAGTAGCAATAGCTAAGTCTTCTAACACCTGTGCCGACTCCGTAGGATTCGTTTGCATGTCTGGTGAAGGAGCATGAACCTCCAACTTTGTGATGAGCGGATTGCTACTAAATGAATATTGATGACGTATAGTCTATATCCGGGTCACGGACCCGTCCAAAACCCAATACTGATAAGCCCAGCACGAGCTGGGCTACGCTGATAAGCGTTTAGGCCCACGAAGGCCCAAATACGATCTATTTACGGAATAGATATTGGATATCTCTTAATCAAGGAGATAATCATTCCCCAACCGACTTAGGCGGGATACGCCGAAGGTTGAGGAACACGGAACCAACAAGGATTCCGTGCGTATATAAAGGGAATCACATCCCTTGTTAAAGGTACGATCTAAAAACCCTAACTCACCTTTAACCCTAAATCGATTACTTACTCTCACGCCGGAGGATAATCGTGGGAGACAATCCCACGGTAAGCCTAACGGTGTTTTCTGTCTTTAGTGCGCAGGTCTCAAGCAACAATCATTAATTGGTACGAGAACCGGAGCTCCGAGCAAGGAACACCCAACTTTTGTATCAACAAGTGGCGCCATCCGTGGGACCATTCACTAGGAACTAAGACTAGAATGACGAAGCATGGAAATCAGCGATCGCAAACAGACCTTACCGGAAAGAAACCGCACATCGGTTCAGCTTCCAAGCAGACTCCTGGGACAACCAGTACTGCTAAAAACAAGGGATCAAGCCAGGATGTGGTCTTACCTCTGGTGGAACCGCGCTCGGGGACAACCCAGGCCACCACAACCACCACTAACGCAGTGGATCCGCTGCGCACTGTTCTTACCACTCCCCTTCAATCGGTGCTAGCGACTGACCTGACAAAGGCACCAGATGTGTTGGGATATGAAAGTGCTGAAGACATCAAAGTACTGAAGATATGAAAGTACTGTAAGCTGCAAAGTACTGGAAGAAGTCAAAGAGTCAAAGTACTGCTAAAGATAAAGTCAAAGTACTGCAAGGTGAAGTCAAAGTACTGCTAGGACAAGAAGAACTGTTATATTAGTTTATGGAAAGTATTGTATTCCATGTTTAGATTACTTGTCGTACAAGGTTATGAATTGTAAACCGACTAGGATATCCTTGAGCCTATAAAAGGACTCCTAGATTGGCATTAGAGGTACGATTTCATAAAAAGAGTTTTAGAGTTTATGAATTAAGAGTTTAGAGAAAAGTTCGAATATCTTAGAGTTGTATTAGAGTATCTGCATAATAAAGAGATTTAGAGTTTGTTAATAAAGTTTTCTTCTTAGCTTTGTTAAGTAAATTCCGCGTACTTAATAAAGATTGCTCAGTGTTTCTTTGTTAATAACTTTGGATTTATCCGAGGTTATTAAACCTTAACAAGCTAGTTTAGTTTGATTAAAGTATATCGATCCAACAAGTGGTATCAGAGCTTGTGTGGAAACTCTGACTAGGAAGAAAACCTATTTCACAGCAAATCCTGAAGATGTCGACTGAAGCTGCATCAACTCCTATCACAGAGGTATGTTCTAAGTGTCATGATTTTTATCAAAAATTACTTAATGCTTATGTTTACGAAAGAGATAATTGTATTAAGGCTAGGTCTGAGGTAGCAGGTTACCAAATCACTTTAGAGTCTATAAAAGCTAAAATCATAACTCATGAAAATAATGAAATGGCTTGGGCTGAAAAGTATGAACAACAGGATTACCAGTTAAAACTTAGTGAATGGAAACTAAACTGTAAAATTGCTGAAATTGAGACATTAACTAAGGAAAGAGATGATTTGTTAGCTAAGTTTGCTGCTTGGGGACAGTCTGGCTTGTCCCATGTTACTTTTGTTGAAAAACAGAAAAGGGCTTACATTAAAACAGGCTTAGGATTTGGAATGGATTTTAGTAACATAGATGAAAACCAACCTAGTGATCAGGATGATGGTGTTTTTGAAGACATAACCACTAGTGATGATGAGCTCATTAACTATTTAGATGAATCTAGTAATGAGGGCTCAGTAAGTGAACCACCTCCTGAATATAAGAAAGACAATGGTTATCATGCTGTTCCTCATCCCATTAGTCATCACCCTTCTAGGCCTGATGTTTCTCGTTATGGTGTTGATAGTCTAGAGTTTAGGAATAAGCTTATTGCAAAATCTAGATCTGAGAAACCCAAAGAAACTGGTGAAAACAATGTTCAAAATCCAGCAGTACCTTTAAATCAAAGTACTGCTCAACAAGCAGTACCTTCTGCAAAACCTTTTCAAAACAATACTGCTAAACCTTTTTGGGATAATTTTGGTCAAAACAAATCTTATCAGTCCTCAAGAAGGCAAAATAATTTTGGGCATAGATATAGAAGAAATCACTTTGGACATATGGGTCAAAAACTGTGTTTTGTGTGTTATAGTCCTACTCACTTAATCAAAGATTGTGATAAACACTCAGAATATCTAAACAAGTTTTCAAGGAATAAGTCTTACAATCAGAAACCTAGAGAGCACAAACCAGTTTGGACTAATTCTAATAGGGTTAATCACAGAAACTTCTCACCAGATCATAGATATCCACATCAGAGAAGACCTTCAGTATCTCACAGTACTTTCCAAAGTACTGCTCAGAGACAAGGTACTGAAAACCATACTTGGGATAGAAATTCTAGGAGAACTCATTATCAACCTAGAAGTTATCACAGTTCATATAGGGGATCTAGATCACAAGAACCTCCTGTTAAAACTGAATGGGTTAAAAGGGAAAGAACTGCTGGGAGACATACAGTACGTTCAACAAAAAGTGAATCAGATGTTTTTGTGTCAAAAGAAAATGTTAACAATCTGGTGAAAGGAATTTATGTTGAAAAACCAGAGAGTTTTGAAAATCCACATGTTTTGAATGACAAGAAAATACTGGATCATGCTTTAGAAAACAGTGGAGATTATATACTCAAAGAATGTGAGTATGTCACCCCACAAGGGGAACACAAGTCAGTAATGGCTTGGGTTCCTCAAAGCAACTAACTTTTTCATCTTATTAGACAGGGCAACCAAGAAGAGGCGCTTAAAGATCATTTTATTGTTATTGGTGGTTGTTCTGTGAGCATGACAGGAAACAAGGCGTTTCTGTCAGATTTGAAGGCATATTAGTTAGTAAGCTTTGTTTAAGGGGAGGACTATAAGATGTTAGGTATAGTCCTGTGTATTGCTTGAGGGGAGGATGTTAGTTTATACTTTGTTTATATGAAGGTTTTTGGCAAAGTACTGTATTTCCTGAAAGTACTGCTTGGGAAAGTACTGTTTGGGAAAGTACTGCTTATGTGGAAAGTACTGTTTGTCATATTAAAGTACTGTTCCAACGGTAATATTGATGGGTAATTGGTAATAACGGTAACTTTGTTATTTAGGCTGTGATTTTTCAAATCTCACCTATAAATAACTTTCTTTCTGATTTTTCCTCTCATATTATTACTTCACATCTTTTCCATACTTATCTTCCAATTACCATCTCTTTATTATTCGATACAATCTTTCTATTGTGCTCACTCTTTCAACAATGGTGAATCGATTAACTGTTTCGAAGCACAATATGGTGGCTAATTTGGATAAGACTGAGGCAAATGTGGCATTTTATGATATCATTGATTATCTTACTGGGTCGCCTATTAGTTATGCTCTTTTAGTGGAGCCGGATATAATTGAACCATGGATTCAAGAATTTTGGGCTAATGCTAGAAACAATATGGAGGAGGATGAATACTATATTAGATCTACTGTTGCTGGTCGCACTATCAAGATCACAGAAGCCTCTATTCATGCAGATTTATTATTTGAAGATGAAGATGGGGCTATTAGATTTGACAAGCAATTGATTTGGGATACTTTTAGCAATCTGGGTTATGAAGGTTCTTTGACTGAACAAACTTTTAAGAAGGCCTTATTCTGTCCTCAATGGAAGTTTTTGATCCATGTCTTGCTCCATTGCATAAGTTCTAAAAGCACTTCTTGGGAGCAGTTTGGTTCAAATATTGCATCTGCAGTGGTTGGTTTAGCTACGGACAGAGTATTTAATTTTTCACGGCTTATCTTGGATGGGATGCTATCGCATATATCATCTGGAGCACCTTGGTTGATGTACCCAAGATTTATACAGGTTTTTCTAAACAAGCAATTGGCTGATATTCCTAAACCTACTGCTTTACTACCTGTTATTGTGCAACAAGCCAAAATCTATACATTCATGGCTAGGCGCAGTGATTTGTTCAGAGGTGGAGATATTCCCTTAACTACTTCCATGATGGAAGTTGTTCAAGCTGTACGTGCTGAAGAGGATGAAGAAAGTGAAGATACTGCTTCTGCACAGGGTACTGCTTCACAAAGTGCTGCCTCACAAGGTACTGCATCTGCAAGTACTGCTTCTCGTGAAGGTACTGCATCTTTATAGGGTGATGTTTCTCCAAGTCCTGAGGTTCAAGAAGAGATTGAGAGAACACCTACTCCATCTCCTCAACCATTTGTTTCTGGTTCAGAGGAACATTCGCAAGTTCAAGGTGATGCTCATTCTATACCTCGTGAAGGTTTAACTATGGATAATTATGCTTTGACAAAGGCGCTTGCTAGGTTGAACAAGACTGTTGAGCGTCAAGCTAAAACAATTAAGAAGTTAAAGCGCAACTACTTCTGGTTAAGAAATTTTGTTAAACCCTATATTCAAGGTTTCAACTTATGGGTAAAGGAGGAGAATAAACGTCGAAAAGCACTTCGTAAGGAATTGAAAAGAAAGACGGTTCCTAAATCATCTTCTGTCAACTTGGGGAGGAATTTAGACAAAGAAAATTTGAAAGAAGATGTTATGAAGACAAAAGAAGATGTTATGAAGACAAAAGAATCTGAAGAAGATATTACAAAGAAGAAAGACTCTATAAGCTCTGCAGAAAAGATTATTTCAGAGGAACAAGAAGAAGAAGTACAAGTTCAAGGTACTGATGATCAAAGTACTGAACATCAAAGTACTGAGTTTCATGATACATCTAGGCCAGAGATTATAACACCAATAACTCCAAGGGTTTTGAATTTTGAAGAAGAAGCTGGTCCTTCTACAGTTGTTATAGAGGAAGAGGAGGAACCTAGATTTAAACCTATTCATTCACCAAGTGATGATGAATTAGTTGCTACAATTCTTGATCTGTCACAACCAAGAGGAGGTGTTACAATTAGAGAAGCACAAGAAGAAGAACAACCAAGAACTGATCAACCTGCAATTGATCCAAAAGACAAGGGAAAAGGTGTTTTGGTTGAAGTTAAGAAAAAGAAGTTTACTTTGGCAGAACTTAGAGCATTTGAAGTTGCAAGGAATGAAGCTGCAGCTAGAAAAGTTCAAGAAGAGATAAATGCTAAAGATAGAGAAGAACGAGAAGCTCAAGAAGCTTTGGATAGAGAAGCAGCTCAAAAAGTGCAAGATGAATTGGATGCTGAAGCTGCTGAACCTTTACAGTCTCCAACACCTGTTAGATTCATGTCTCGAAGACCTAATTTGGCTAAAGAAAGGAATGCAATGATGGCATACTTAAAAAGCAGAGGATTTAAAGGATTGCAGAAGCTAAATTATGTGGATATGAAGAGATTATATGATGCTGAGAGAGAAGCTTATAAGAAAGATGTTGCAGGCATTAAAGATTTTAGAGAAGAAGTTTATTGGACTGAAGCTGAAAGGAAGAAAAGCTTAAAGAGGAAAAGAAAAAATGAAGATACAGATGTTCAGTTTTCAAAGAAAGAGAAGGTTGAATTAAGATCTGAGACTAGTGATGAATTGAAGAATTATCTCAGAGTGGTAGATTTTGATTATACAGATGAAGATAATGACATGAAGATGAACAGATCAAAGATCAGTGCTTTCAAAGTTGAGAAATCTAAGAATGGAGATTACATGGTTTTTCACAAAGAAGATAAAAGTTTCAGAGTTTTTAAAAGGCTATGGGACTTGCTGCATATCATAGACAGAATAGATCTATTCTACTTGTATCATGCTGTAAAGACTTATTTTGAAGATAATCCGTTAGAAGGGATTGGATTGGTTTTACATGGGGATCTCATAACTATGTGGGAAACTGATGAAGAAAGTACTGATGATATTTGGAAGGATCAAGAAAACTGGGAGATAGTTTGCTGGAGATTCTTTGAAGAATCTGGAGTTCATGTCTTGGAGTTAGAAAATGGAACAATGATTCACATGTTTGCAGAAAGAAGATATCCTCTTACTGTTGAGCTCATGAGAAGAATGCTAGAGCATGGATTGGAAGTAGAAGAGGCTGATGAAATTGCTTGCATGGTTATCAATTTGCTTATAGACTGGACTACCATTGCTGAGAATGATCTATAACTGGTATGATTTTTGAATAAATACTTTTTGATATATCAGTACTTTTATTCAAAGTACTGCTAGTCAGACAGTACTTTCATCAAAGTACTGTTTGCTGAATTAAACCAGTTAAATGAATTTTAGAAGAAACTTTTTGCTAAATAATAAATATTTTCTGATATAAAGGTTGAATAAATGGTTTTTGTGATGATAACATCAATAGGTTATCAATCCACCATGGTTACAAAAGGATTGACTAATCCATGAGCAAACGGCTCTGGTAAAGATACATCAAATCCGTTTTTAGTTGACAACTTGCTAATAAGTTGGATGGTCATCAACTCACCATATCAGTAATGTGAAGAGTTGGCTAGCCCACAAGAAATGGCTTGTGGTAAAGGCAGTGGAAAAACCATTATTGGTAATTAGTTCACCATTAGATAAAAGAACTAACTAGTCCAGAAGGGTACAGCTTTTGGTAAAGACAAAACAAATCTGTTGATAGCTGGTGGTTTGCTAAAAATCATATGGTTATCAATGTACCATGGTCTTACACACCAAAACATTTGGCTACTCCAAAGATAATGGCTTTGGTAAAGAGTTCTAAATCCATTGAATTTTCAATGATTCACTTAGATGTGATGAGAATAGTATGCAACTTAAACTGAATTATTGTACAAACTGTCATATGTTGCTGTGTTGCTGAAAAGATGGAGATTGCTGAATGCTGCTGTGAAGAAAACAATTCTAAGAGATACTTTGACAAAAGCACAGATTCTACAGAGATATAATCTAAAGACTAAAGAACAATCCATTTTAAAGATGAAGCTGTTAAAGATATATTCACAAAGGAACTTGAAGTCAAGCAAGTAGAATTCAAGTTAGGGGAGGATTGTTGGGATATGAAAGTGCTGAAGACATCAAAGTACTGAAGATATGAAAGTACTGTAAGCTGCAAAGTACTGGAAGAAGTCAAAGAGTCAAAGTACTGCTAAAGATAAAGTCAAAGTACTGCAAGGTGAAGTCAAAGTACTGCTAGGACAAGAAGAACTGTTATATTAGTTTATGGAAAGTATTGTATTCCATGTTTAGATTACTTGTCGTACAAGGTTATCAATTGTAAACCGACTAGGATATCCTTGAGCCTATAAAAGGACTCCTAGATTGGCATTAGAGGTACGATTTCAGAAAAAGAGTTTTAGAGTTTATGAATTAAGAGTTTAGAGAAAAGTTCGAATATCTTAGAGTTGTATTAGAGTATCTGCATAATAAGCAGATTTAGAGTTTGTTAATAAAGTTTTCTTCTTAGCTTTGTTAAGTAAATTCCGCGTACTTAATAAAGATTGCTCAGTGTTTCTTTGTTAATAACTTAGGATTTATCCGAGGTTATTAAACCTTAACAAGCTAGTTTAGTTTGATTAAAGTATATCGATCCAACAAGATGCACCGGATAAAAACAAGGGCATAACGGTAGAAGCCAACACCCTTGCTTTAGAAGGGGTCGCACCGGAAGTAACACCAAGGGATTTCGTATACCAAAATTACGAAACCTTGGCCGCTCTCATGGAAGAGGAAGCTAGAAAGAGGTCGAGTCGAAGCCTAAAAGCCCGACTCAGTTTTGACTTGGAGTACGAAACCTCCCCACCACGCCGTCAGAAGGAGAAGCGTGGCCGAGACAACCACCGACCCCCTGTGTTTAACAGAATTGGGAAAAAGGTTGAGGATGATGAGACGTCCAACTCACAACACCTGGAAGGAAGTGAGGAGGATGAACGGCGTACCAGTGTCCACACAAGACTCGGTAGCCGCAGAATACAGGACAGACTTGGGCGACGATATTCCCCAAGTGAAAGCCCTTCGAGTACAAACTCTGAGGACAGTCGGTGCAAGCGCCGAAGGAGGGAAAATTCTTCCTCTGGAAATTCCTCGGACAATGGGGATAATGAAACTGGACACTGGAAGTCCAGAAACAGATATAATGACCAGGAGGATGAAGATATATCTCTCCCATGGCGCCGTCAAAAGGAAGACGCGTTCACTCAACGCATCAGTGACTTCTCAGAGAACAAAAGAAGGCGCATGCCTGCCAATGTAAAAACCTATGACGGAACAGGTGATCCAGATGATCACCTCAAAATTTTTGAATCAGCCGCTACAATTGAAAACTGGCCACAGCCTGTATGGTGCCACATGTTCAACTCCACACTGGTGGGAAACGCACGGAACTGGTTCAGCAAGCTCCCACGCAGAAGCATCAATGGCTTTGAGGAATTGAGAAAGGCGTTTCGCCTGAACTTTACTCAGCGGAAGAAGTGCGCTAAAAATCCTGTTGAGCTCGCCAGGGTAAAGCAGCGCCAAGGAGAATCTACAAGCGCATTCATGGAACGCTTCAAAGATGAATGCATGCAAGTTAAAGCATGCCCTGAAGTGCTAAAGATTTCTGGTTTCATGAATGCGATTAATAACCCAGAACTCATCAAGAGGTTGAACGACAAGATTCCTGAAACCTTCGATTAACTCATGAAACGTTCTCGGTCCTTCGTCCAAGGAGAAGCTGCCGCAGCAGATAGCAAAAGAAACTATTCAAACTATCGGTCACAGGAACAACCTGGGAGACAATCCACCGACCGGAGTAGTAACCGTAATAGGATCTATCGCAGTCAGGGGAATGGAAGGGATAATGACAAATACACCCCGCTGACCAAAACCCCCAAGGAAATACTCGCAACAGAAGGTGCGAACTTCCCAAGACCGCCACAAATGCGCACTCCAGAGGATCGGCGCACTAGGAATGGATACTGTGACTACCATGCACAAAAGGGCCACACCACTAACGAATGTGTCCAACTACGCCAGCTCATTGACAAAATGGTTAAAGAGGGCAGATTGGATCATTTGGTTAAAAACATAAAGGAAGGAAAGGATAGGCAGAAGAGTGGGAACAAGAAAGAGACACCCAAAGACAAGGCCGACACCATCTACATGATACAATCATGGCAGCGGGTCACTAGGCAGAAGGTCAGCCAGGAGTTTTCTCGTGGGAACGAAATCTCTTTCCCCACCTTAACTGCGGACAATGCAGTGGTGGAACCACTCACCATAGAGATAAGTGCGGGGGGTCACGACATCCACCGCATGTACATTGATGGTGGAGCATCTGCAGATATCATGTATGAGCACTGCTTCAAGCGACTGCGGCCTGAAATACGCAGTCAGTTAAGCCCGGTCAGAACGGCTCTAACGGGTTTTACGGGTGAAAAGATATGGCCTATGGGGCAAATACGATTACTAGTCAGCATCGGAAATGAAAAACACTATGCGATGGCCTGGATGGAATTTATGGTGATCAAATCCCCCTCGCCATACAATGGCATTATTGGGAGGCTTGGGATATCAGCTATGCGCGCAGTGCCATCAACAGCGCACGGGATGCTTAAATTCCCGGTGGAAGGTGGTATTGTTACTCTTCACAATGCCACTATACCGCATAGAGAATGTAACACGATTACATGCGAAACGGCACTGATTCCAGAACAGTGCGCAACCAAAGTTCCAAACTTGAAGGTTGCAATTCACCCTGAATACCCGGAACAGGAAATATCCATCGGAGGGTCACTGTCGGACGACGGCAGAGCTGCTGTATGTGCGCTCCTGCAAAAGAACTTGTACATTTTTGCATGGGAGCCTAAACACATGACTGGGGTACCACGCTCAATAACAGAGCATAAACTGAGAATCCGACAAGGATACTCACCCATACGCCAGAAGAAGCGCGGCCAGGCTCCAGAGCGCGCGCAGGAAATCCTGGCAGAGGTACACAAGTTAGTAGAGGCAGGAATTATGGGGGAAGTCTACTATCATGACTGGCTTTCCAACCCAATCATGGTAAAAAAGAGCGATGGTAGCTGGCGGATGTGCGTGGATTTCACCGATCTTAACAAAGCATGTCCACAAGACTGCTACCCATTACCAGAGATAGACTGGAAAATAGAGTCTTTGTGCGGGTATCCATTAAAATGTTTCCTCGATGCATACAAAGGATATCATCAAATCCAGATGGCTAAGGAGGACGAGGAAAAAACGGCCCTTCACACAAGCCAAGGTGTCTATTGTTACACAAAAATGCCCTTTGGCTTGAAGAATGCAGGCGCCACCTATCAGCGTTTAGTCGATAATGCTTTCGAAAAACAGGTGGGCCGCAACCTAGAGGTCTATGTTGATGACCTGGTCATAAAGAGCCATACCGAAGATGAGTTAGTGCGCGATATTGAGGAAACGTTCAAAACTCTACGAGAGATCAACATGAAGCTGAATCCCAAAAAATGTACCTTCGGCGCTACTGAAGGCATGTTCCTTGGATACCTGATAGAACCTGAGGGCATAAAACCATGTCCAGAAAAGACTAAGGCCGTCATTGAACTTCCTTCACCGCGCACGTTGAAGGAAGTCTAATCTCTCAACGGAAAGCTGGCCAGTCTAAACAGATTCCTATCCAAGTCCACAGAAAAATCATTACCCCTTTTCAAAACACTCAAGAAGTGTATAAAAAAAGGAGACTTTCGGTGGACTACGGAGGCAGAAGAAGCCTTCACACAGCTTAAACAACACCTGGAAACGCTACCCACACTTGTTGCACCCAGACCTGGGGAAGAGCTGATTATGTATTTATCTGCAACTGAAGGAGCAGTTAGCGCAGTGTTACTAACAGATAGGGATTCAATACAAACCCCTGTCTACTTTGTAAGCAAGGCACTCAAGAAGACGGAGATGAACTATAGTGCCATGGAAAAATTAGTCCTGGCATTGGTGTTTGCTGCTAAACGGCTACGTAGGTACTTCCAAGCTCACCCAATAGCTGTAATCACAGACCAACTGATCAAGCAAATCATCTCCAAGCCTGATGCATCAGGACGACTGCAAAAATGGAGTGTGTTGCTAGGTGAGCACAACATCACCTACAGACCACGTACTGCAATAAAAGGGCTGATACTGGCTGATTTCATCAGCGAAAAGCCAGACACTGATGATGCACCTGCACCACGCACAGAGGAACTACCAGATCCATGGATCTTGTTCACCGATGGATCCTCATGCGTGGATGGGTTAAGAGCAGGCCTCATCCTCACAAACCCAGAAGGAATGGAATTCACTTACGCACTGCGTTTCGAATTCACAGCGACAAATAATGAGGCAGAGTATGAAGCCCTACTAGCGGGACTACGCATCGCATCTCGAATGGGTGTACGCAACCTGGAAGCGAATGTAGACTCCAGACTGGTAGCCAACCATGTGCTAGGCGAGTATATAGCCAAGGAGGAAAACATGATCCAGTACCTGGAAAAAACCAAGGCAGTAATTCAAAGCTTCGACAGGTTTACCATCAAACAGGTTCCAAGAGGGGAAAACCGCAAAGCGGATGCACTAAGCAAAATCGCATCCACAAGCTTTGCGCACCTATCCAAACAGGTGTTGGTGGAAACATTGAAAAGCAAATCCATCTTAGAAATGGATGTATCCACGGTAATAGAGGAAGACGGACCTACGTAGATGACACCAATAGTCGAATTCATAAGCAAGGGAATATTACCCCAAGAGCATAAAGAAGCCCGAAGGATACGGCGCACAGCGCAAAGGTTTGAACTTCGAGACAACATCTTATATCGACGCTCTTTCCTGCAACCATGGCTCTGCTGTGTTGGTCCCTTACAAGCAAACGATGTACTGCGAGAAATCCATGAAGGTTCATGCAACATGCATTCAGGACCACGGTCAGTGGTGGCGCGCGCTTTACGGTCAGGCTATTATTGGCCCACCATGCACCGCGATGCGCGGGATTTGATAAGAAAGTGCAGCGACTGCCAAGTCCACAGACCCATTCCCCGCAAACCACAACAGGAGTTAACACCAATTACGGCGCCATGGCCATTCCACAAGTGGGGTATTGACATTGCAGGTCCTTTTCCTGTTGCAGCAGGAGGTTTAAAGTTCCTCATAGTTGCCATAGACTACTTCACCAAGTGGATCGAAGCAAAGGCAGTGGTAACAATCACTGGCAACTAGGTGAAGCGCTTCGTCTGGGAAAACATTGTATGCCGCTTTGGTCTACCTGGTGAGATCATCTCGGACAATGGGAAACAATTCTGCGACAACCCTTTCAAGGACTGGTGCGAGAAGCTAAACATCACACAGCACTTTGCGTCAGTAAAACACCCACAAACCAACGGCCTAGTTGAACGTGCGAATCGAAGCCTGGGCGAAGGAATTAAGGCACGTTTGGACAAGCACAAAGGAAGATGGGTGGAAGAACTTTCACATGTTTTGTGGGCGCATCGCACCTCAATCAAAACCAGCACGGGAGACACTCCCTTCTCTCTAGTCTACGGGGACAGAAGCTGTCATACTAGCCGAAATCGGAATGCCAACTATCCGCACTACGGAAATCAATGTGGCAACCAATGATGACGAGAGACGTGTCGACTTGGACCTGCTCGAAGAACGGCGCGAACGCGCAGCCATCCGGGAGGAGAAATCAAAGTCGAGAATGAAAGGATACTATGACGCTAAAGTGCGCCGTGTTTCATTCAGACCAGGTGACTTCGTTTACCGCGCCAATGATGCAAGTCACGCAGAAGACACAGGTAAGCTTGGACCAAAGTGGGAAGGACCCTATGAGGTTACTGAAGCCTCGGGAACAAGCGCGTACAAGCTACAAGGCTTGGATGGTCGTGAACTGCCACGCACATGGAACATCTGCAACCTTAAGAGGTGCTACCTATAGGAACGGCTACGGCCCAGCGCATAAGCGCTTTGGCACTTTACTGAAGTGCCCAATAACTATCTATGTATTTCCTTTTGATTCCTTAGTATAATGTCAAATTTATTTCCCATAAAAACTTGCAAGTATCAATAAAACGCCGCGGTTTCTAGCTAACTCCGCGACATATTTTCATTTGTTATTTTCATATACTGTATGTCTTAACAATTTTTTAATTCTGGCCTACATGGCGTGCATGCACTACATAAACCCACGATGGTAAAAGGATAAGTTAACCTACTAAAAAACTTGTTGAGTAAGAGGGTTGCAAACCCATCAACATTGGATCATGTATCCTTGTTAAACACCTTGTTCTCAAGACGTTGGAATAAGTTTGTGCGCCTCTCACGACGGATGCGCAACTATGCATATGGTGCGCGTTTAACAACATAAGGATTCAACACGCTTGGTTCTTTAAGATGATATTTACAGTACGCTGCATATCACATCATACATGATTATGACACTATTACTTAGAAACTGTGTTTAAGTATACTATGATCTTCATACATAACTATGAATCTCTCCCATTATTTGCGCTCGTGTACAACTTGGATACTCAGACAAATATATCTTTTACGCAAAGATAGACAGATAAGTACGCACGTCACAAGCTGCAATAAATATTAACACACATTTAGCAAAAGGAGATTTTTATTAAGGACTACGTTATTACAAAGGATGTTCATAAACATAAGATCCTATATACTATTGGATCGCTCCAGTAATGAAGTTCCTACGCTGCTTGTAGCATCTACACTCTCGCTAAGCCTCTTCAACAAGTCCGAGTCTTGGCGAGTCACGGTGCCAACACTCACTGGCACGCCATC
Organism: Chrysanthemum seticuspe; assembly: GCA_019973895.1. Taxonomy (NCBI): domain Eukaryota; kingdom Viridiplantae; phylum Streptophyta; class Magnoliopsida; order Asterales; family Asteraceae; genus Chrysanthemum; species Chrysanthemum seticuspe. Next base: position 125,121,938 of record BPTQ01000001.1, on the reverse strand, counting down.
AGATCTTGGAAGATGCGCTGCACCAACCCCGCACAAAATTGCTTTACCCTTAATACCTTCCCTTTTAGCAAGTCTGGTAGCATGCGCTTCCAATACTTCCTTCAAGGACATTTCTTTCTCTAAAGCAAAGGGATTCAGCATGTCCTTAGGGCGAGCAAAAACAAGCACCTGCAGCTGAGAGACATCGGGCTTCAAATAATAGTCCGGTTGTGCTTCTGCATCATCAGTACGATGGCGCGCTAAGGTCAATCCTTCCATCATAACGGTTATAGGATAATCCTGGTCGCGCTCCATTTCAGCAATCATGGGAAGCTCTAAAGTCTTCATCTTATTCATAGCAGCAACCAGGTTATCATAAGACTGCGCATCATACCCAGGAACTTTTTCAGCAGGTACCTTCAGCAAGTTAGCCTCCTGCAGCGCCTCTATAGCCTCTGATTTTCCTCTCGCCAAAGCACATTGGACTACCCCACCAAATTTGTCCACTACCTCCTTGGACTCAAGAGTACTCAGCGCAGCAAGACGCAGACCATGGCTGATAAGCCACCTGCGCTCAGAGATGGTAGACATTAGATGAGGATATAATTCCTCATCATACTCCAAAGTAAGCTTACGCAGCTTCATCTCTTGTGCCTCCAGAGCACTGCTCACAGTTGCACCAAAATCTTCCAACTGCGAGGTCAATGTGTCCTTATTCTTTTCCAGATACTTTAGTGCCCAGAGAATCGAAGCCTTGTACCCTGACGACTCTGTGCGCTCTTGGCTTATTTGGCCCATCAACGCCATTTTCTCCTCGGCCTGCTTCTGCACATACACTCTCAAACTCTCTACCTCAGCCCTGGCACTAGCCAACTGCGCCTATAGCAAAGCAATCTTCTCATCTTTTTGAGCACCTTGGCTGCTTTCACCAGCAATACGCACCCTTAGCTTCTCAACTATTGCAGCTTGGTGCGCAGACACCTGTACCAACTACTCAACCAATTGACCCACTGACGCAACCCCAGCAGGCAAATCTCCATCTTTTTGGCTGAATGGCTCAGACTGCACATGACTATCCTTGGGGGGAGACTCCGCAACCTGCTCAAACCTGCATACACGGACAGAGCATTATCAGTTTCCCATATACAGTTGGTACGCAAAAAAAAAAAAAAAAAAAAAAAAAAGCATTTACAATATTACTTACTGTGGACCAGCGACATCAGCAGACGGGTGAGATGATGCAACATCACTGTTGGATGATTCCACAGTGAGGATCACAGGGCGTTTCTTCCTCGAGGAGCTCGCGCCATCCTCTCTGCGGGATCTTTTGCGCTTTAACCCAGATTCCGGCTCTTCTTCTTCTTCCATAGGTTGCGCCACGGCTACAGGTGGTGGCTGCGCTACGGGAGAAGGCACCCTGGGGCTTGGCACGCTTTGTAGCGGCGTCGCTTCCACTGTGACAGAGGAGCTAGTACATGTTCCCCCTATATTCATCTCCAGGGTATGACCTGTAGTGGCCGCTAGTATAGCTTCCTCTCCTTCTTTCAGGGGACGTATCCCTACCTTCACCTCGATAGGCTTCGCTAAGTGCACAACGGTGAACAGATCCATCTCTGCGCAATAACAGACAACAAATAACACAGGTTATATAATGCGCAAAAAGGACAGAAAGCTCTTACATTAGTTATAAAAGGGGGTGCGAGGAACGAGTACCCACCCTGGCCATTGGCGCCTAAGAAGATTGGCATCTCATCCGGCATACCAAAATAATTACGGCTGATGCCCATATGCACCAAAAATTCCTCAGGATAGGAACTAATGGGGATGCGGTTCGCGTTTATCAATTCCGCATCCTCAACAACATATGATCCAGGCACGGGGCACTCATCCCTCGGCAACGTTCCTCGGGTATAAAAGTCATAATGCCACGGGAAGCATGTGTCGTCTACCCAGAAAAAGGACTCTCTCCAATTTCTAAGCGCATCTAGCTTCTCAGTATAACACTGAAGTCTACCGGCACGCTTAGCAAAGGATACCCACCCATGTGACCATGTCGTGTGATAAAAGGCACGGAATAGGTGGATGGTTGGGTTAACCGCCAACAAACGGCAATTCACCTCAAAGTTGGTAATTTTAGCCGCACCGATGCAATGCAGCTGAGATAGGTGTAGCTCGTAATAATTTAAAACATCGCACAAAAATCAGGATAGGGGCACACGTTGATTTGCGAATTCAAAAAACCGTGTGTATACCCCTATTTTCCCTTTAGGGAAATCCGCAATAGATGCCCGCGCACCCGGAACAACCGGATGCACGTCAAGAGGTATAAAGTAATCTGAAGTGAATTCTAGAAGATCGCCTTCGGTGAGGTCGGAGGTGAAATCAGATAACTGTTTGACCATGGTATTACAAGCGCACGCGTGGTTACCTTTTGAATGCAGTGTTTTCCTGGGTTGTAGTTTGAAGTTTTGTTCGCAATGGCGGATGAACGTTTTTACTGTGAGAAGCAAAGTGGAAATGAAGCGATGGATTATATAATTTTTCTCATCCACACGATGAGTGACACATGGACCCCACTAATACTAACTTTGTGGCTGAGATTGCTTGATGGGATGTTACTGCAGTTACTTTCCCCCGATTTACGAGGCACCAATTTTTTAATCCCATGTCTAGATACAATGTACGGGAGGATATATTTTTATGGCTTCTTGGCTACGCTTCGACGTTGTTTCCTTGACTGCGGTTATTAGTCTAGCATCCGTAGTTATTCACTACGCATACTAGACTGGGGGGACATGATGACGTATAGTCTATATCCGGGTCACGGACCCGTCCAAAACCCAATACTGATAAGCCCAACACGAGCTGGGCTACGCTGATAAGCGTTTAGGCCCACGAAGGCCCAAATACGAATCTATTTATGGAATAGATATTGGATATCTCTTAATCAAGGAGATAATCATTCCCCAACCGACTTAGGCGGGATACGCCGAAGGTTGAGGAACACGGAACCAAAAAGGATTTCGTGCGTATATAAAGGGAATCACATCCCTCGTTAAAGGTACGATCTAAAAACCCTAACTCACCTTTAACCCTAAATCGATTACTTACTCTCACGCCGGAGGATAATCGTGGGAGACAATCCCACGGTAAGCCTAACGGTGTTTTCTGTCTTTAGTGCACAGGTCTCAAGCAACAATCATTAATTGGTACGAGAACCGGAGCTCCGAGCAAGGAACGCCCAACTTTTGTATCAACAAATATTAGGGTGCACACCAGATTAATGGAACACTCTAAGAGTCTCAAATGTATGTAACCAATCTTGCACAAGTGTGATTTGTTGATAATATAATCAAGGCATTTTTGAATAAATTTCCCATATTAAGAAGGTCGTTTGTGACTTTATAACGCTCGAGCATCCTTGAACTCTTATTTTGTGACAATGACTCGACCTTTCCAACAACCATTCCTCTACAGTACTAAACAAGTAGCTTCATTTAAACAGCGGTAGATATAGAAACTCCCAACCGAACCAACTAAACACGCACAAACCACCTAGACAATAACATCTACATAGATTTTACTAGATATGTCTCATCAATTAATTGTATTATTAACGCAAAATTAGTAAAAGACAAATTATAAGTGCTTGAATGAAAGCAATCAATTTACTCGTTGTAGCTTGATAAAACCTTTGAGGCAGTAACTAAAGTAAGGTTACAATATTGGATTTGGTTTTTATATTACTCGTTATATCAATTTGATCAAAAACGTTTTGTGATAAAATGACGTCATGTTACAACATACGGAGTACTTCATTTGCAAGTGTACTTATATATATGTTCTTTGTAGTCATATAAATTTTAAGAACTGTGATTTTTATGACACCGTAAATTATTTAGTTACTTGATTCTTCAGTTAGTTTGAGTATCTATTAGATGTGGTAAAGTACTAAATGGGCGTTTTGGTTACAGATTAAACGGGTATTTAAATGCATACCACGAAAACACTTTTTGTGTTAGCATAACTGTCACCAGCACAACCATTTTGTTACCTTTACTTTCCCCGAAGGAGCACTTTCAAGGTGCCCTCTTCTCCACCTGGCCAAATTCCACACAACCATGTAATGCTTTTTGGTGAATACCAGATGAGTTCTTGATACGTTAGTCGTATAATACTATTTCATATAAATACTATTTCTTGTAAATAAACAATGGAAATGGTGCTTGATCTGAAAGTGAAGCTGATATAGGTATGGATTTTAAGGAACAATTGTTGCCTTTGGAGTCAATTTTGGTCCGTCTAGATGTTATGAAATGGACAGGTCAGGAAGGTTAGGAAACGGGTCTAAATGGGTAACAAATCAGCCAGACTAGGTCTTATTAGATACACTTATAAAAAGCACCTTATCGTTTATCTCATTTTAGTCATTTAACTTTTTGGTACATTTCAAGCATTAGAAGATGGTAATACACAACTTGAACATTTTATATATCAGTGTTAATTATTACCTACATAATAGTTTAACATTCTTACATAGGTTTTCTTAATATTTTTCATAAACGATTTTCAACTTTTTTTTTTGTTACATAATGACCTAAACATGACAAAACCATCTTTTGACGACTCAAATGAACAATAAAACTCACAATGAGTCGATGACTAAATCAGGACAGCTGAAAACTTGGACCTCATTCTATACTAATTGATTCCCATGTAAGTAGATCATTTGTGTCGCGCACAACTCTTAGTAGGCAAATTTCAATTTTAGTTGGCCATATAAAATTTGTAAGAGTATATTTTAGCTAGCAATATAAAGTACTAAATGGGCGGTTTGGGAAACAGATTAAATGGGTATTTTAATGCATACCAGGAAAACACTTTTTGTATGTGCTGAGAGTTTAATTTAAACTATTCAATGAATTGAGTGAGTTTCTTGTTACGCGTGTAGGAGTGTTGGAGAAAATTCTCAGATTGGGATGGGTTTCGGGGTATAAGAAATCTAGGATCTTCCTGAAGAATCCAGGATCTTCCTGAGTATTAAAACCCACTCTGAAGCTACTTCCAACTACCAAACGCAACTGATGCTCCTGCTGGCGAAGGTACTTTCGGTTCTAAACAAAAGCAACCCAAAAAGCGTCGTTTAAATGCCATTATCGCCCAGAAAAGATCAATGCCTCGGATACCTGTCGGCGCGGATGATGGATCAAACGATGCAACTATACCATCAACAAGAAAACAAAAGGATGGTACATCAGTTGATAGCCAGACGAAACAAAAGTTGCTTTTTAGTTATCAAACAAGCCAGAACTGCCCAAAGGAGTGCTTCCAAAGTGCCCTCTTCTCACTTGGTGCATTCAATTGAATATGGAAACTGTTACTCGAATCTAATGATCATTCGCAGTTAAACTTTGATGGGAATGACATAGGCAGCAGGATTTCATACCTCAAAATACAAGTATATTTCTTTGAAGAACAATCATCTCATTGCTGAGAGAGTCTTTAAAGATATAGCTAAGCCTATAATCTGAGTCTTGTTAGTTTGTTAGTTTTCATATGTATACCTAGTTTTTACGTACCTTTATCATGTTTATTCGAAACCATTTGTTAACAGTAAGGTGTTTTTGAGCCTTCATATGTTTAGTGTTTACTATAGCTATTTGTATCAGCGACTTTCAAGTTCAAGTAATCAGAGAAGGCATGTGAACACATGATTGATGCTTCCATCCTGATAACAAGCAAGTCGTTTCATCCTGAATTCACATTTTATTTTATCTAGACAATCATGGTTAAAGCAGTTTCATGTACAAGTTGTAGCAGTTTAAACAAAATTTCTAATATGAATTTCTTTTTAATAGTAATAAATATACTAATTTAAATTTTACATCAAACCAATTGCAGTCTTTAAAAAAGCTAAAACCTGTGACCACAAAGACACAAAATAAATTAGTAATTGCTTATTAGTACCACACATCTTGAGCCACGAATAGATAAAAATAACTTAATACACTAGATAGATTTCAAATATAAAGACAACTTAATACACTATAACACAATTGTCATTTTTCACTAAATATGTCCAACTTCCAACCACTCTAAAATTTAGACAAGTTTATAACATTTCTATAAGGGCCTTTCTTAAACTTATCACCCTTATTTAATCAGTAGAATAGTACCACACCACTTCATTCGCAGTCCCAACAAAACCCTAATAAATTTCTCTGCCCATTTCTACTTGAAAATCGATCTGATCCTAATATTTCGAAATATTTTTCATTTAATTCATGATTCTCCGAACAAGGTAAATCAATCAACACAATTATTTACTTATTTTGATTTTTTTTAAGTTCATGTTTTAATAATATTTGCATCAGTTAGGGTTTTTTGTTATATATGTTAATTTCTTATTTCTTTCATTAATTAATATGTTGTGTAATTGCATGTTGTTAAGATATTAACGGCTTTCATCCATCAATTTTAGTCTTTCAATTCGTATATGTTAATGAACATAAATTCTTACCATGGAGTATTAAATCTCGAATTTAACATATTTTGGCTAATAATCATTGTGTTTGAGTGCCTTTTAAGATTAGTTTTGAGGCATGTCTTCTTATTGTGTTTGTATCGTCTAGCTACTTTCCATTTTTTTATATCAAAATTGTCGTTCAAAAAACACACACACATATACATACATACATATATATATATATATATATATATATATATATATATATTGTTAGGACCTTTTTAACAATCCATTTCACACAATATAACTAGAAAGATGAAGAAAAGATATGGTGACTTGAATGATGATATGAATGTTTTAGAGAGATAAAGTAAAGAAGATGAAAACAATATTCATATGAAAAACACACACACACACACACACTCAAGCACACCCCTCAAATGACATACTTGAGGGGTATATATAGTAAGAGAGGATGATGCCCTAAGGCTTGGCCATGGGCCTTGAGATGGACTTGGATTGGGGTTGGGTTACACGAACTAGACAAGGCTAGCTTAACTTAACTAATGCCCAATTAGCTTAGCCCAATCCACGAGCCCGTTGACTATTCTATCACGATATCTAACACACGTTACAAAGTTCCTAATCGTGAATGACCATCACTTCTAATAAAAATAATCAAGGCTAACAATCTCCCCCTAAGGGGTGGTCATTCAAAAGATGCTCCACTTGAATAGGTCTTTAATCTTTTTGAGCTTGAACTTTGCGAGTAGATATAGAATAGTCTTAATTCTTTGTTCCTTCATGCTTTGTGATCAGTTAATGTGTTGTCTGCCGTTGTCAACTTCGTTGGTTATGTGCCTCCACGTCATTCTCCACCATGCTCACACTTCTATTTGTCTTTTGGTTACCAATGATGTAGTTCTCGAGTCTTTATACTTTGAGGATTCTTTGACATTGACGAAGGATCATCTTTAACTTTGTTTCCTTTGATTTTGATGAGAACTTTCATGTGTTGTTGGTATGAGCATGTGGCGAGTCTGCACGATCCATCCGCTCCGGAGCTTCCATAAGAAGAAAACATAAAAACAGGTTAGTAATAAGCGGATTCCGGCACTTACAAGTTTGAATTTCGAGGGTGTTAACAGCATAGTGTGAAAACACGTCTCTAATTCTCACAGAGGCCGTTCCTGAACTGGAGTCCCACAAGTGAGATAACGCGATATACCGAAGTACATCTACAGTTCAGATGAGTCGCTGAGGTACACCGAAGCATCACCCCACGACTGTAGACCGTTTGAGACACACTAAGCGTAATCCACGGAGAATTACCGAAGTGACCTGCTGTCTGGGCTGCTTGATGTTGACCCTGGCAGGAATTTCCATTCAATCACTGAGGATTACAGTTGTAACTCCCCTCATAAATGTTCTGGCAGATTGCTAAGATCTGGGTAGGACTCTATAATATATCACTTGTGTCCTTATTGATGAACAACAAGCGATGTCATGTCAAGTGTTCCTATGAGATCTTTTGATGAATCTCGTGGCTCTAGACTCAATAAGTGCATTTTGGTTTTCCTGAGCGGAGACTAGGGAGAGGGTCTCCTTCTTCAATACCAACGATCTCTAAGAGAAAGTCGATAGATTATGTAGGGTTCCCAGTGAGAATGAAACAAATCCTTTTGAAAGGAATTGAGTGGCAAGAAGGTTTAGTGCAGTGCGCCACTGGGTCCATGACGTCTTTGTCTTCAATACCAGTGTCATCTAGTGACAACCAGTAGCAGATGAGTTGAACCCGGTTTCTGCCCTAAGGTTGAATATGGAGGGCTATTTCTTTTCACCCTTTTTCATTACTTTTCTTTTTAATTCTTCAACCCCTTCTTTCTCCTTTCTCACTTTACTCCTTTTTTCAATCATACCTGAGGACTTCTAATACTAACTATTTGTGATGTCCTTGGGTAGATCCCTCCGGCTCTGGCGGATCATAGGACGAATTTCCTATTCTTAGTCACCTTATAACTCCATGACTGTCCTATTGTTGCCATAAAACCATTTTTCTTGAAAATCTCTCAAAGTGTTTATGATTATCAAAACATTTTGTTAACACCTTGAGAGTTTTGTTTTTCAGAAACACTCCCCCTTCACATGTGCTTATATTGTTTTAACTTAAATCTGCACAGAGAGGGTAGAGTTCGCACTTTTTGAATTGATCGACTTTAAATGAACTAGACCGATTCGAGACACGTTTACATCACTAGAGAACTAGCTTGAAATTATTACCCGTCCTGGTCAAATCCATAGAAAGTTTCTCGAGATGGTACATTTCCTGACTTAGATTACTCGTCAATTCACTGGTTACGACTGAGTCGAGCTCTTTTGAGATTCAAACAACGATCATTAAACTTTTTGATCACATTTTAATCACGTTTCTCCCCCTCAAAAATAGCATATCCATGATGTTTTTGAAACAAAATGATTAAAAGATATGTTTTTCGGAAAGCATTTGGAGAGAAACTGATTGAGCATGAATTTTGGAACAATTTTGGTTTTATACTCCCCCTTAAAGAAAGCATATTTTTCTTACAGAAAATTTGGAATCAATTAAGGGTTTAGAGGGAGTTATCTTGGTACCAAATTTGAGAGATTTTGAAAAATCTTTTTGAAAACTTTCGAATCAATGGTACGCAAGATGAAGATTTAAAAAATCTTTTGAAGATATTGAAGAATAATTATCTTAATTTGTTTTAGGATAAGTGCTCGATATTTATGAAAATCGATTTTGCGTAACACTTTCCTTTCTTTGAAGATCGGGTTGCAAGCGGAAATACTTACAAGCCATTGTGTTTTTAGGAAAAGCGCTTGATAAAATAATTAAAACCTTTGATTTTGATAAGCACTTTCCTTTCTTTGAAGCACGGGTCCTGAACTGATGTGTCCAGAAGCCATTATTTTGAAGTCCGGGTTTCGTACTGAAGTATACGAAAGCCATTATTGAAGAAATTTTGAGAAACGACATGTTTTAGAAAACATATTAAAGAACTCTCGCTCAAGCATCTGTACATGCCCGTATCATTGTTGAATGACATTTCTAGAAACGTACAGAATATCGATTATACAAGAGACATGTCGTAGAAGAATATTTTTGGATTTTTGATTTTATATTGTTTTTGTATTTTTGAAAGATTTTATATTTTTATATTTTGCTTTTGTTGGTTTTTCAAATTTTGTATTTTGTTTTTCAAAAAATATTTACAAAGAAGATTTGAAGAAAGAGAAATTAAGTTGGGACAAGTAAAAGTGGAGTTAAGAGTGGAACTAGAAAAGGATTTCCACATGCGAAATTGGCATAAAGTTCTTCTTTACCACACGGCGTATATGAACCTTCAACACTTTTACAAGTACCTGCATCCATAGAAGAAGAATTTTCACAAATAACAGTGTTAGAAGTACATGATTCCTCACGGTGAGGGTGATCACTATCAACGGTTGTAGTGGATCTGACTTCCTTATCCGAATGATTGTCACTATTATCTGTGTTGGAGCAAGTATCAAAAATCTTTCCTGTGGGAATCCATCTAAGACCTATTGTGCTGAAATCTTTTCCCGTGGGAATCCACCTTAGGTAAGATCTAGGAGTTGTTTTCTTATCAGATTCAGCGGAAGACTCATTTTTTGAAAAACTACGTCCTGAAGAGATCCACCTATTAGGTTTCCTTTTGATGTTCATCTTGTCAACGGGTTTGTTTCTATTTGGTGTCTTAGTGGATTGTGCCTTGGCACGAGAATTATCTTTCTTGAGATATTGTAAGGCACATGCATCATGATTAGCTGAAAAGATACATTTTTTACATGTAGTACAGACAAATTCAATATTCTTGTTTAAAACAGCAGCTTTAACTTTGTCACTACAGTCTTTTGAAAATTGATTCTTGTTCGAAAAAGACTTAGAATTCCTAGTGTTGTTTTCGAAGGGCATAGCATTTTCTTTTGCGCAACTACTCTTAGATGCAATCCAATCCCTAGTCTTTTGTAGAGTGTTCCTAGGTAATGGTTTACTACTACTAGCAGTGCCTTGAAATCTTGTAGAATTCATCACCCTAGATGTTGCACCTAGAATTCCGTCTTTTCGAGTCTGTTCCTTTTTCCTAGCTTCTTCTAGATAGTGATTGTTGACCATGTTGTTAGAACCGACAGATTCTTTAACTGGATTTTTGGTCACATTCCGTGTACTAGTCTTAGAGATGCCAGGTGTAATCACTTTTGGTGTTTCAGCAATTGCTTTTCCTTTTTCAAAACTTTTGATAATTCTCTTTTTAATAGGCAGGGACTGTGGAGTGACTGTTTTTGACAAATCATTTTTCTCATTGACTTTTGGAGGAGGCATAGAAACAGACATTTTTGGTTTGTAAACCGGTTTGGGAACATTTGCTTTCTCCGCAGTCAATGGTTTTGTAATCACAGTTTCCACTACCTTTTCTTTTTGACTTTCCAGCTGAGCCCTCAAGAGATCATTTTTAGCTTTCATGTCATTGTAGGCACGCTCATACGACAGTTTGTCATACTTGCATTCCTCAGTTTTTCGATCAAGTTGTTTAAAATATGAGACATTTTCTTTTTCAAGTTTTTCAAGAGCTTTTTCATATTTTGAAACAATTTCGGAGGTCTCATCCTGGAGTCTTTCATGATCTTCAACAGAATATGTTTGTAAGATAATGGACATGATATCGGTAGTCATAACATCTTCGAAGAGAGAATCATTCAAATTTTCCAAAACTTTGATGTGTTCAAAACATTCATTAGCTTGCTTTACCAGGGATTTATGGTCCTTGACAAAGTCAGATGTTTCTTTCAAAAGTGCTTGTTCAACATGAATTACCCTCGCACTGATGGCAGTTAACGGAGGGGCAATTTGGGTTTTAAAAAACTCTTTTGTTTCGTCATCATGACGAGTAAACCAGATGTTAGTTGTAATATTGGTTTTAGACTTGACAGTCTCTTGAAGATACCCAATTCTAGTTTTAACGTCATCTAAAATGCTTCTAGTATCAATTGTGTTAAAAGGATTGTTTGAAGACATTTGTTCGATTTTTGAAAGAGATTTCGAGACAACTACAGGAGTTGAGACTGGTTTTGAAACTGGGTTTGAAACTGGTGTTGACATTTTGTTTGAAACACTTGGTGTGATGGAAAACGTTGATTGTTCTTTTTGATTAACAAAAGTAATTCCATTAATTTTGTTCCATTTGTTATAATCAATCGGTTTAAGATCTGGATTCTTTTGTTTCATTTTTGATCTACTCTCCTCAGATAGTTCCAACGTTTCAAGAGAATCACGAACAATTATGGGTTCATGCAAAGGTTTTCCATTGTTCAACACATTCTGAGATTTCTGAGCTTTCTTGAGGAACGAAGAAGGATTGTTACCAAGAGCCATTTTATGTGCAGTGTGAAAAATCGGATTTGCTTGATTAGAAAGCATCTTGTTTGTTTTAGCGGAATGACCCGTTGTAAGAAGCAAATTGTCCAATTTTTTGATTGTTTCATTTTTATCAAGAATTTCATCAAGAAGAGAATCTTCTCGTTTTGAAAAATCAGCAATCAACTGTTTCTTCTCTTTTTCAAGATCAGAAAACAATGCTTTTTGTTTAGAAAGTTGGTCATTTAGTTCAGAAATTTCCTTGTTTAAAGATTTTATTTTCAAGTTCAAATTCACATCAAGTGTGTCATACTTGAGTTGCAATTGTTTTTCTCTTAAAACAGAATCTCGATAACCAATTTCAAATTCTGAAAGTTTGTTAGTATGAAATTCAAAGGCTTTGGCGTTCCCCTTGTAACTCTCAAGCTCAACGGTCAATTTTTTATTCGCGGCCTTAACCTCGCGATTGACCTTACTAACTTTCTCAATTTCAATGCCACATTTATTGATTAATGATTCAAAATAAGCACGTGTTTCCTCATCAGTCGCAGTATTTTGTGCCACACAGCCTCCATTAGGATCCACATATGGAGTTTCAGAGTAAGTATTGCTACAACTCGGATTGTCCATGTATGTATCATAAGTAGGTGCTGATGTCACAGAATGCTGTTTATCATGAGTAAACACATCACATATGACATTGTTATAGCATGAATCAATGATTGGTACCTCAGATACTGCATTTGCGTCATAGACAGGAGGTGCGTCAGAGTCAATGTCGTACTTAGTCTCCTGAAGATTTGCCATGTAGATGCAGTTCACATTGAGTTCCTCGAGGTCTTCCAATTCATCCACAATAGCGAAAAAATCATTTTCCTCAGCACTCAACTGTAACCCCGCTTCTTGCTTATCTGCTAACAAAGCAGCTTTCCGAAGAAACTCAGCATTCTTCTTGTCTGGCTTAGTGGGACAGTTTCGTGCCATGTGACCCATTCCTTGACAGTTATAACACTTAACCTGATTACCCTGATTAACATTTCCATAATTCCCAACGACTGGAGCTGCAACATTTCCATTCTGATTACCCACTGCTCTATTCCCAACATTCTGTCCCATCTGATTTCCAACATACTGACCCGACTGATTACCCTGATACGGAACCGCCTGATTACCCATGCGACTGCTAAATTCTTTATCCAATAAAGAAAATACTTGTTGCAAGGTCGCTTCTACTTGGTCAGTTTCATGATCAGTGATTCCTTGTTCCTGGTATTGTGGATACGGTTGTTGAATGACTTGTTGTTCTGGTGGATAGAATTGTTGTTGTGGTTGTTGAATGTATTGCTGCAAGTTGTTGTTGTTGGAAGATGATGAAGCTTGTAGTTGTGTATTCACTGAAGGTTGAGTCTTAGCAATAAGTGCCAATGGATCATGATTCTTTGCCAATCTTTCTTTCCTTACTTCATTCGCTTCAGATTGGTTTTGTTTCAGAAAATCGTTTAGTTGATCAAAGTTTACCTGATGTAAGTCTTTTGTTTGGTTAACAATAGTGACATATCGTCCCCATTCTTCTGGAAGATTATTCAGGAACTTGATGTTTTGAACGATTGTTCTGGGTGCCAACTTGTTTCTGATAAGCTCATTCATCAAAGTGCAAAACCTTCCATAGTAGGATTCAATGGATTCTCCTGGTGTAGATGTAAACTTTTCCCATTCAGTTAGCAGCTTGTTCTCCATGTCTTGTTGACCAATTTCTGTTCCATGACAAAGCCGTCTAACACGTTCCCACATATCGAAAGCAGTTTCACAACTGTCTACCGCAGCAAAGATGTCTATTGGTAAACCCAGTTGGACAATATGAATTGCCATATCATCTGCATCGACTTGCTTTTGATCCTCTGTAGTGTATTCTGATTCAGTTTGAGTATGAAAAGATGGTGGGATGTCAGGAGTTCCATGGTCTTGGATTTGTCGAGGCTTGAAGGGTCCATTCTGAATGGAGTTAATCATGAGTTTTCCATTAGGTTTAGTCTTGATGTAACGGAGCATACGACTTGACCATTGAAGATAACCACCTTTTGCCAACATAGGAGGTCGGTTTTCGGCACCGGCTGCATGAATGTCTTGTTGAGTAGCCATTGATGAAGATATGATCTGATAAAGTTGATGTAGGATCGATTCAACGATAAAGGAGTTGTGTTCGATAAGTTATGGTCGGTTGAGGTTTATCCGAAGGTCGTACTCGTAAACTTGGTTCTTAAAAAATTTTCGCCCAAAATTTGAAATTCACTATAAGAATCAATTCTAAGGGTGTATGAAAAATTTGAGTTATGACAATTTTGACGCCAAATTTTACCGAAAAAATTTGAATTTAGGCCCAAAAATTTGAATTTTTGACCAAAAATTTCCAAGTTATACCAAAATTTGAATCTCGCGTAAAAATTGAACGTTTAGTCTCCTCGAAAAATTAAATTTTACTCAAGTAGACAACGAAAAATTGAATTATTATTATTTTTTTTTTGAAGAGCTTAGGCGTAGGAAGAGGAAGTTACGAGTAGACAACGAAGTTACGAGTAGGATGGCTTAGGCGTAGGATCTTATGCATAGGATCTTATGCGTAGGATGCTTAGGCGTAGGATCTTATGCGTAGGATGCTTAGGCGTAGGAAATTCTTATGCGTAAACAGTATCTTACGCGTAACCTTAAGCTTATGCGTAGACAAAAAGTTACTCGTAAACCTTACGCGTAATTGTGAAGTTATGCGTAGAGTTACTCGTAAGCTTTTAGCTTATGCGTAAACTATGGTTAAGAACCAAAAATCCTTTACACTGTCACAGCGTAAGAGATATCCACAAGTCGAAGTGTTCCACACACTTATCCAAGTGAGGGAAGCACTGATTCACCGTTATAGCTCGAAGATTCTTCACCAAAAAGTTACGAGTAGAAAACTAGGGTTTTGACTTTTTGACTTCTACTCGTAAGAAATTTCCAACAATTCAAATGATTTCTTTTACCCAGATAGCCTTAAAAACACTCGAATAACCCAAAAAAGTTGACCTTTTTCACCCAAAGTGCTTAGAAAAGTTACGAGTAGAAATGACCAATGAACAAAAAACGAGTTCAAAAGTGAAGAAAAACACGTAAAGCTTCTAACTTTTTGCAAAAAACTGAAACTTTAGCACCAAATAAACCTTAAACCACAAGAATCTTGAATTTTTGAGTGCAAAAATTAAAGTTTTATGTGTGACAAATATGTAAAACGTGAGCTTTATGCGTAACTCTTCAAAACAAACACAAACACTCCTAAACCATTGTTTGACGATTGATACCAATTGTTATGACCTAAGATATATCAACCTTATCACAAACCCACTTAACGAACACAAGTATACCCACTTAAAACACAAACAGTAGGCGTAGAGAAAGATAAAGGAAAGAACTTGGTGACTTGAATGATGTAAACCGTGTATGTTTAGAGAGGTAGAGAGAAGAAAGATGAAACACTATTTCATAATTAAAACACACACAAAACACACTCAAGCACACCCCTCAAATGACATACTTGAGGGGTATATATAGTAAGAGAGGATGATGCCCTAAGGCTTGGCCATGGGCCTTGAGATGGACTTGGATTGGGCTTGGGTTACACGAACTAGACAAGGCTAGCTTAACTTAACTAATGCCCAATTAGCTTAGCCCAATCCACGAGCCCGTTGACTATTCTATCACGATATCTAACACACGTTACAAAGTTCCTAATCGTGAATGACCATCACTTCTAATAAAAATAATCAAGGCTAACATATATATATATATATATATATATATATATATATATATATATATATATATATATATATATATATATATATATATATATATATATATATATATACTACATAAAATGTAAAAAGGGTCAAAGGTGAAAGTGAAAACTTGAAACTTGAAAGTCAATCTCTACTAAAATGGTCAATGTTGAAATTTTCAAAAAAATGAAACTCAATCTATTAATGGAATGTTTTGAATTATTAAAATTTACATTTTGTGATTAGTTTTTTGTCCGGTGTGTTGTCTTCTTTGTGAGTATTATTTGCAAGGTTAGACAAGTATTATGGTAACTCTTTTAATTTAGACAACTAACTAATATGTTTAAACAACTTTTCAAACCCAATACAAAGTCGACCTGGATATATGAGACTATCTTTATCAACAACCTATCACAACCCAATCTCTAAATAAAATATTATTTTCTCTTTTCTCCACCTACACAACCAATACATACAAGCAATCTATATTTTTTTTACCATTTATCAACAACCTAACCCAACCAATGCATACAACCAATCTATTCTTTTATAAAATAATAGTATTAAAAAGAAAAAAGAAAAAAAAAAACAAGTAGCCATTCCCCGGTTGCCATGTGGCATATTGGAGGTTGTCAACTTATATTGCTTTGTGACCTTAGTTGATGGAAAGATTGGATGAGTTTTATTAAATATTATTATCTTTGTATGTATTTTCAATGGGTTGGGTTGGCAACCTTGCCAATAAACATAGTCTGAGAGAACTCATATACAAATGGAAAATATTCTTTGAAATATTAAATGAATTCATTAAATTCATTCTCACACTCGACTTTGTGTTATTTTATCAATTTAATATCTCATAATTTGTTTCTTATTTGAATTGATGCCTACTTAGAAAGAATGATGCTTTTATACAGTGAGATTCAAAGATGTTACGACACCATGTATGAAAGCCCAACATGCGCTTATTTTCAATCATTGATTATTGATATTCTCTTAATGAAAATAACAATAATTTTTCGTTCTTTTGATGTCTTTATAGATAAATGTATTGTTTCATGAGTCACCATGGAATACATGCAAGAAAGATACCATCATTCGATTTCCAGGTATGCATATATTTGATTCACATGAGATTGAAAGTGCTCATATCATTGTATTCACATAATGCTCTAGAAGGTTGAACAAATTCACGGAAATGATATAAAGATTAAACAAAACTGTATGTAGATAGTTTGTTCATTTTGATTGCTTTGCATATATATCTTTATCATCGAAACACCTCCTATACTGAGACTCACCACGTCCGAGACCAACCACTGGATATGTGTAGCCGCCACGCCGGATCTATGTAGCCGCCGTCGGATCTTTGAGGTTTGTTTGTTTTTTTAGTTTCGAATTTTTTTTATTGATTTATGCATTTTTTATACGGATTCAAGTGTTTCTTTTGTAGATCTTGCCGGAATTTGTGTAGATGCCGTCGAATTTTTCTCGGCTGCCGTCGGGATATGAGGTTTGTTTGTTATTTTTAGTTTTAAATGTTTTTTTATAGTCATATGGTTTTTTTTTAATAGATTTGTGTTTTTTTTAAATATGTGTGTTCTTCTTTTAATAGATTTATGTGTTCTTTTACATTTCTATGTGTTTTTTATATATCCATTTGTTTGTTTTAGATCTCGTTGAAATCTGGGTTGTCGTCGTCGGAATATACTTAACCGTCGCCGAAAACTGCATAGCCGTGTCGGAAAATGCATACCCACACCGGAATTTGCTGTCATGTCCACTTCTGCAACAGGAAACTTCTATGGCCGGAAAATGTGTGGTTACATCTTAATATATGTTGGTATTTTTGTTATAAGTTTATTTAAAGTTTGAAATGAAGTTTGATATAAACTTTTATGTATACTTTGTACTCTTTCCGTCTCAAAATAAGTATCCAGTTTGACTTTTAAGAGTCAAATTAGTTCAACTTTTACCTTAAATATTTTTTATGTGTTATATAGTACAGTACTTGATGAAAAGTACACTTAAAACTCAATTCATTCATATATTTTGCATCAAGTATTATATAACACTCGCAAAAATTAATAAGGTTAAAGTTGAACCAGTTTGACTTTGAAAAGTCAAACTCAACACTTATTATGAAGTGTTTCTTATAAATTTTGTGTCTTTTGTTTGTAAATTTAATTGTGCATTTTGGTGTGTACATTTGTTTACAAGTAGTTTGTAAATTTTATAATAACTGAAATATGTTTATATGGTGCAGGTGATTTTTTTTATTGTTTGTTGGTAATTTTGATTTTAAAGTGTATGTATTGGTAAATTATGTTTAACTTTGTTGTGTGAACTATTGAAGTAATATAGGTGAATGTTAAAATATGGTGTGTTATTTTTTTTTTGAAAAATATGTAATTGATATAATTTAGAGTATATTGGACTAGCTCCTAGGCCCGCTCTTTGAACTTGGTATGTTAGTTTTGAATAAGTTCAATATAAACTATCATAAAAGATACGATAGAAAAAACTAGAAAAATATATATTAATACAATAACAAAATTGACTTTTAACCACACGTCATTAGAAAGAAAATGAAGATTGGTCTTATTTTTCATATTACTATCGAAAATCACAAATGAAGAGCATCCTCATATGAGTAGACTGGCATAGGATTCACGTGATCTAACACAAATTAGCACATGTGCACATCAACAAAATTGTTCGCTCACAAAAGAAAAGTGTCTCACAAAATTTGTTCACCGGATACAAATTACCACAAGTTACATCGCGTGTAATAGAGTGTATGTCGTCGCTACTAGGCGCGAGGTTTACTTTATCAATATTGTTATTTGAGCCTTACAATGAAAAGAACACGCAAAAATATCGATCTATCTGAAATTTGCTACACAAAACCGTTATCTCTAAGCCTCGAAACAAGGATAAAAGAACACACAAAAATATTGATCTAATAGGAATTTGTCGAAGACTATACACCGCTGCCGCTAAGTGCGGGTACTCGTCTAGTATATATATATATATATATATATATATATATATATATATATATACATATAGGGGACCTTTATTTTGAGAACCCTGTTAAGTGCGAGAACTATGAGAACCCTTCTAAACCAATGAGATTTTTTTAAATATTAAAAATTATTATTAATCCAAAAGGGTATTATAGTAAAATACAATTTTTTATTTTATTTTTAATTTTTTTTATTAAATCCCGATTTTAAGCATTCTTTAATTTTCAGATTTATTTTTTTTTATTTTTTTTTAAAACATGGTTTTATAATCTTACAGGTGCATGCATGTTTTTTGTGTTTTTTTTGTTTTTTTTTAACGAGATACATGTTTGTTTTAAAGCACGTGCATGTATGTTTTTTAAATGAGGTGCATGTATGTTTTTAGTGAAGTACATGTATGTTTTTTGCTAGCATTATTTATTTTTTTTGAAGTTTGAAGCATAAATTAAAAAACATAAACCATTATAAAGGAAAAAACAAGATTCATATACATAAATGTTACATTTCATTTAATTACAAGTACAAAAAACACGTATGCAATAATCATATATCTTCAAAAGTCGCAAATTATCTTCATGTATATTTGTATTAATCCACTCCATAGTCTTTAATGATATCATCATCTTCATCAATCTGAAACAAGCATGCACAAAAACAATTAAACCTCCAACAAATAAAAAACAAAAATTAATCATAACGATCATAACACATATGCACAATCTTTTTTTTGAAGTTTGAAGCATTATTATTTTTTTTAGAACATACATGTTTTTAAAACATACATGTTTTTAGCATACATGTTTAGAAGCATTCAAGTTTTTAAACATACATGTTCCAATTAACCATGTCTAAGCACATTAAATAATTGCTTGATCAATTTTATATCAACTTTATATCACTGATAATTGCTTGATCAACTTTATATCACTCTTTTTCCTTTATATCAACTTTATATCACTCATTAAATAATTGCTTGATCAACTTTATATCAACTCTTTTTCCTTTATATCAACTTTATATCACTGATAATATACATTGCTTGATCATGCACCAACAAATGTTACGAAGTAGTAGTATACATGTGACAACGTCTAGAAATTGTGTAAATGTATAAAAACAGCATACCAGTATTTTTCATCAGTGCTGCAATGTAAGTCGTTTTACCACCAGGCGAGGCCCTAAAAGAAGTAAAAACCAATTCTTTAAAAATGTGGAAATGTAGACTGAAGCTTACTGAGAGATAACGGAGTAACAAATACTTAAGCCATGTCAACAATTCCAAACACCCCTGTACAAAAACACCCCTGTACAAAAACACCCATGTACAAAAACAAATCCAAACACCCCTGTACAAAAACACCCCTGTTTCCGGCGGCTGTAACAAAAACAAAATACCAAAAATGTTAAGATCTACAAAGGAAATGTATAGATCTATATAAAAAAAACTATGGATCACTACTAAAAAAAATCTTAAAAACTTGATAATTGAACGTAGATCTATTTAAAAACTTGATAGTTGGATCCATTCACGCAAGTTCACATCAAAAAGTTATATCATCTATCATCAAAAAGTACAACTGCTTGTATTCAGATCCAAGTTGAATATCATCTATCATCAAAAAGTACAACTGCTTGTAATCAGATCGTATTCACGCAACTAATTGTATAGTCACAAAATTAATATGATACGATTTAAACCCGTTTAACAATCACGAAAACCTTGACACTCCCTTTGTAATCGGTTTTCATCAAGAAAATAATAATAGATGTGGGTGACGACTTACCCACGAACGAGAGAAAAAAAGACAGAGAGATGTGAGTATCTCATGAAATAACCACGATCTAAAACTTCCTTGATGTCTTGATAGCTTATCGATCTATAAAGATTTGAAAAAAAAAAACCCATCACCGATCTATTAAGATTTGAAAAAAAAAACCATTATCGATCTATTAATGGAACATATAAAATACATAGAACCTACCCGAGATAGAGCGGCACTTAGATTTTTTCCGGCGACTTAATGAAGAACAAATAGAGAGCGATTAGATCTTGAAGAAAAGGTGAGGTGGGGCGGCAGTTTTTTGGAGAGAGATGTGGATGTGATGAATTATTTTGATATAACTGTTAGGGGAGTATTTATTATCAACATATTTAGAAAAACTCTATAATACCCTTCTTCTTTAAATTAAATATGTTTTATTTTTAGGCTATGCACAGAGGCGACCTAGTTCGTCGCCGCCACATCAGCTTTCTCTCTCCGACGACCTGACGACCTAGTTGCCACAGTGGTGACCTGAGATTTTTTTTTTTTTTTTTTTTTTTTTTTATTCAAATATTTTTAAAAACAAAATTAAAATTCATTAATAAAAATACTTAACATTACAACAATAATTAAAAACTTAAAGTAATAAAACGTAGACGTTACAATACTTATTAAAAACTGCAACTTAATAATCTAAGGTGTAACGTTCTTTGATTGAGGCCTTAAGTTGTTCAAGTTCTTGTAGTTGTCGTGCGGGCATATTTGGGTCGAGAGGTGTGTTGTAGAAAATTAAATCTTGCGTCCGGGTTGATTGTGCTGCCATTGCAAGCTGCTGACGTTGGAGCTCAAGTTTCTCCCTTTTTAACTCTTCGGCTCGCCTTGCCCTTGCCTCTGCAAGCTCCATCTCTTGCTGCTTCAACTTTATGTATTCCGCTTTCATATTCTTGGTTTTTTCCTTATTTGACTTTTTGATCTTGAAAAAGTTCTCGGCCATATTAGTAAGAAATGAAGCGGGTGCCTCGTGTGATTTCTTCTTGGCTGCGTCACGACCTTTTGGTCGTGATTCTCGAGTCTCTTCTTCTTCAGAATCATCCACCTCTTGGGGATGAAAAGGACCTTTTGTTGACCCCGAGGTGGTTTCCGAAGTCCTGGATTTCTTGCGACTAGTCTTGGTGAAATTAGGCATCTCAACAGTTTTCCAAGCAGAATGCCCTCTCAAAACTTTCCAACACTCCTTCAATGTAAACTCATGCTTGTGAAGCACACGGTATTCGTTACAAGCCTTTTCATAGTCGTCTTCGTCATTCTCACCGCTTCCGTGATTATCTTTGATATTATCCATAATTGCACAAAAGAAACCAACCCTGGAACGAATCCTACCCTTCCATTTGGTCGTTATGGAGTCGTAGGTTCTTGTTGAACCAGTTTCACTTTCAAAGTACGCTATCACCTCATCCCAAAACCCACTCCGGTTGATAGAGTTCCCTCTTTCCGAATTTTCTGACACATGTACCCAAGCTCTACAAAGCGCGACTTCTTCCGTTTTTGTCCATGGTACGACGGGTGCGGTTGCAACATTCTTTCCCTTGCCCTTCCCCTTTGTAGCCCGTTTTGTAACCTTCTTTGATTTGACGGGTGACGTCTCTTCGACATCGTCTTCAACACGAATAGAACCGTGGTATGAACCGTGCCCCGAACCTTGTCCCATCGAAGCATCTTGAGTCGGGTATGGACCTTGTCCCACCGAAGCATCTTGAGTCGGGTATTGTTGAGACATGAAGCATTGAGCAGGAGGGAATTCCATAAAATGCTCATAATCCATATCAAGATTAACAGCATGAAGCGGTGAAAACGATTGATTATGTTGGGAAGATTGTGAGAAATCCATGTTAGGATGATATGACGAACCGCTTGGTGCTTGGTTTTGATTGATAGTCGGACGACCCGGTGGGAAATATGGACGATTGACGTAAAATGGGTTTTGATTAAGGTTGGGTTGTGGTAGTCGTGTTTGATAATTAAAACCGGCTGCTTGAAAACGAACATCCCGATTTTGTGGTGGTGTTAAACCGGTTAATTGAAACGGTGGATCCGGTGAGAAATTCAAGTCCGGGGAATTTTGGGGAAGTCGGGATCGTCGGGTTTTTGAGCTGGGAGTTTTTCTTTGTGACATGATGATTATTGAAGATTTGAAGAGAAGTTGTTTGAATTGTGTTTGAAATTGTGTGTTTAAAAATGTGTTTGAGGTTGGTATTTATAATGTTGTAAAAGTGGTAAAGTTTTGAAAAAAAAAAAAGGTTTAAGCTTTGTTTATACTCGGTTGTCAAGCCAACCGAGTTTGTGCTTCCTCTTTCCCCAACCGACGAAGACCGGCACCTCCACAAAGGGAGGACCGACCACGACCGAGGCAACCAACCGAAGGTTTCAACCTCCACTGCGCATAGCCTTAGTATAATTACAAAACTGCCACATTCATTTATAACCATTGATCTTCTCATCTAATGGTCTAAAAAGGGTTCTCATAGTTCTCGCACTTAACAGGGTTTTCAAAATAAAGATACACTATATATATATATATATATATATATATATATATATATATATATATATATATATATATATATATATATATATATATATATATATATATATATATATATATATATATATATATATATATATATATATATATATATATATATATATATATATATATATATATAGGCTTTGGTTCCATTGAGAAGAGTTTTAGATTGAGAACTTTGAGAAGTAATCTTGACCATACAATTTTTAAACTTTTTATGAATTAAGAAAGTTATTTATCTTTACTATATAAAATAGAAAAATGGTCAAAGGTGAAAGTGAAAATTGAAAGTTGAAAATTGAAAGTCAAAGGTGAGAGAAATGTATTATGTAATTAATACTCTTATTAAAACACCCCATTACTTAAAAGTACATTTATTTATTCATATTGTACAACCAACAAAAAACATATCCACCAAATTAAATACAAACAATTAAAACACCACATACTAAAAAGTACAATAAAATTTTTACAATATACAATTTAAACAAGCTTCAACAAAATCCAGAATATAAAATAATTACACACACTAATTTGTTATAAAAATACATGCTATTATACACATTATACAAATTAATAAAACACACAAAGTTTCATACAAGCTAACAAGTTGATGGTACATATAGTTTTGAAAACAGGACCGGACCGGACCAACGTGTTCAACCGGGAACCGGTTTCGCCACTGGTTCGGCTAATCGATAAAAGTCATCCGAAAATGAACCAGAGAAGACCCGTTGAAACCGATACAAACTGGTAAATCAAGCCTCATCGAGATCTGTTTCTCCAGTTAATCGTCACAGGGTACCCGCGTATACTATATATAAAGGAAAACACAAAAAGTGAAATGTTGAAACTAAAAATAGAAACTTTGAAAACATATATTTCAAAAGTAAACTATTAATACACATCGAAAACCGGGTTAACACGGGACGCTTCAAACCCGACGGGTTGACCCGGTTTAATTTCACCCGTGTTCAACCAAACCCGTCGGGTTGACCCGGTTTAAATCGATCTGTTTTTCGACCAAAACGGTTCAACCAGTTGAACCACCCGGTCGACCCGGGTTTCAAAACATTATGTTTAATACCCAAATCTTCAAACTTTTATTATTTTTCGTTTATAACCATAAACATTTTTTTTATCACTAAACAACCTGTCGCTATAAAATACCGTTTCTATGCACGGATACTCGTCTTTAACTATATGTATATATAATTAACATTAAAAATTCAAACTAATATTAAATGAAAACTGATTTGGCATATTCAATGTTAGAAAGTCAATGCAAGTTTTTTTTTTTTTTTTTTTTTTTTTTTTTTTTTTTTTTTTACATACAAAGCATGTATCAATAATTTTGAAACTTAAAAAGTGAGTAAAATTCCTTTAAAACTAAAATTTCTACATAAAAATTCAAAAAATTTGCCCTTAATAAAATAACTACCATAACAATTCACACCTAAAATTTGAAAGAAATGTATGACAATTTTTGACAACTTTTACTATTGTAATTTTCCCAAAAAGAGTATATATTTTTTAATTTATTTAATCTTAACACTAATAATTTCTAAAAGTTTATCAATATCTTTTATTTTATAAGGCACCATATTAATACTTATTTTTTTAATGTTATGTTACTTTATAGTGTGTGTATCATATGCGATCTCAGTTATTAAATATTGAAATGTGTGCAATGACCATATGATTTCTAAAAATATTGTTTTGACATTTATATATAGTTGAAATTGCAAAGATATTGTTGTGAATAACTTGAATGTTTACAATCACAAAACATTGTATCGATTTATTATATAGTCACGGGGTTCATTTTTTTTGTTTTCGTTCTTGTGCATTAAATACGTTAAATACAAATATGTGTTCCAAATATTGCTATAATGATGGTGATTGATTGGTGCTTTAATCGTTGATTGTTCCGGCGCATTAATTTCAAAGATATACAAAGTTTTCTGAAATAATTTGGTCAAAATACATTATACAACCGGTGTATATATTTTTGTTAAGTTTCTTAGGTTTGAAGTTTTTTTGATTGGGTCAAATACCATGCCTTGATGGATGATAACTACAAAGTGAAGCCAATCAAAGAGTTCGGTCAAAGAGGATTCAACACCTCATATGCCGTGTACTAAGAAATTTTACATGACGAGTAACGTGTATTGTTAGTTATCTCATAATTGATGTAATGTTTTATTTTCAGTTTCAATAAATACTTTTATATGTCTTTTGATACATGTTAAGAATTTTTTCTTCAGTTGAATTATCGCATGTTACGAAACACTTACCACAATATCGCAATTGTTAATTATCTGCCGCTAGGAACCGCTGCCGCTAGGCGCGGGTACTCGTCTAGTATAACTAAAAGGGTAAAAAAGTAATTGAATCAATCAAAATTTAATTGAAAATTAAAGATTCCTACATTAATTGGTCATAAGTTAGGAGAGTTATTTTACATACCAAACTTTTCTTACATACCAAGGGACTCATCTTCACCATCCATTTAAAAAGAAATCAATGGCTGAGATTAAAAGCATTTTATTATTTCACCTATTTTTTATAATTTAAATATCTCTCAAACCGTTAATCGTTAAGTGAAAATATTTACACCATCGCGACGAGCATTTAATTATCTTTCTATAGACGGGCACTTTGATATACTTTCGAAAAAAGAAAAAAAACTCGTTTTTTTCACGTTTTTTCGTTATTTTTTTCGTTTTTTTACGTTACAGAAATTTACATAAAAAAATCATATATGATAAAACACTAAATTGAATATCATATGTGATATTAGTGTAATATCATATATGATATGTAATATCACATGTGATATTATATGTAATATCATATATGATATTACAGTAATATCACATGTGATATTACATATCATATATGATATTACACTAATATCACATATGATATTCAAATTAGTGTTTTATCATATATGATTTTTCAATGCAAATTTCAGTAACGTAAAAAAACGAAAAAACTTAAAAAAAAAACCGTGAAAAATACGAATTTTTTTTTTGTCGAAAGTATATCAAAGTGCCCATCTATAGAAAGATAATTAAATGCTCGTCGCAATGATATTTTTTTTTTCGCTTAACGATTAACGGTTTGAAAGATATTAATATTTGAAAAAAAAATGATGAAAGTGGGTTTTTAAAATTGTTGGGATTAATCTCATCCATTAGATCAAATAAAAATGGAGGGTAGAGATTGATCCCTTGGTATGTAAATAATCTTTTGTCCTCAAATGATCTTTTATCCATAAGTTATGTATTTAAACACTACAGGAAGTTACGAATTGTTTTTGAGTCGTTCTACATTTCACGTATCTTTCTTTTTTATGAATCAATTAGATTGTTAGTTAATTACCAATTTAAATAAAAGCTTCAACAATGTATAGGGAGGAATAATATTGACCATATAAATGAAAGAAAATCTAAATTTCTACTATATGATTCATTTATTTTTATTTATTATAATTATTTTTTTAGTATTTAACGTAATTTAATATGACTTGCGCATGTGTTTAGGATTTGAATCATATATGGTAGTTTTATGATGAATCACTAAAGTAATTTTTTAATCCTTTGTTTTCAGAGTAGTGAATTAACATTAGTGTTGTTGTTGTTTTTGAATCATATTTGAGTTATTGAGAAGAAATTTGACTAATGAATCATTCACATTTGTGAATCATGTGAAATGAAATTTTTAGTGTTTTATTTTTGAATCGTATTATAATTAGAGAATCCATAATATCCTTGCTTGATTTTTTTTCTTGCATCATTTAGAGAATAAGATTCACTAATTCAATCATTATCTTATGAACCTTTATGAATTAACATACAAATGATTCATTAATGTTCTATGATTCAATATATATTAACACATGATTCATATTCAAGTCACTGATAAACTTTACTCTATTATGATATAAGTATTAACACAACCATTTTCTCATTCAATTTTAACAACCACTTATCTCTTATATCCTTACAAATGGAACAGAAAAAATTATGTTGGAAATGATAAAAAGTAGGTAATAACATATAATGATAAGCTTGACCCTTTTTTATATGAAAATGATAAAGAAATGCAATGCAAGAGATGAAGAAATGTGAACTGAGCATAAATTATGTGCTTCATTTTAAAGATTTAAAATCGTAGCAGCTGAAAAAACGCATCTACATCTCAAGTTGGTGAAGTTGGTGCATTAATTAGTATGTCATAGGAATGAATTATGAAATTATAAATACCAATTATGCCCTTTTGCTAATTTATAAAGATGAATGATCAAGATTATTTCTCATTTTTCTCAATCAAAATCTCTTATCAATCGATCCGGATTATATATATTAGTTTTCGAAGCCCGCCCAATGGGTGGGCATGACTTATAATTTTTATTTTGATGGTGTTATTTAACGGAAGATTACTTTTAAGGATGTGGTCATGAATTGTAATTATGGTTTGATGGTATTTTGTTATTGTATTAGTTTAAGTTTCACTTAACGGTAAATTATTTGTAATGACGGATACTTCATTGTATATTTTTATTGTATTAGTTTACGGTTGAAAACTTTTTATTTCGTTTTATTTTGTTATTGTATTAGTTTTTGTTTGAAATTTTTTTAGGAAAATTTAATTTTTTAATCATGAAAATTAGTTAACCATTATTAATTATTACACTATTTTATAAAAAACAATTTACAATTACAATTTGTTTATGAATATTGTAAAGAAAAAGTAATTAATGAAATTAAGCTATAAACATATTAAATAATAACGTAATATAAACAGCCTCTTCGGGCAGCCAGAAACCGAACGGTTTCGGTTTTGGGTTCTATAAAAACCGAACATTTCTGTTCGGTTTCGGTTTTGGCCAAAAACCGACCCAAACCGAACCGTGCACACCCCTAGTTGTAGCTATGTCAAAATAGTGGCTAACTTGTTCTTTTTGGAAACAGCGTGTCTCGTGTATGGTGAATCCATTCAATTTCGACCCAATATTAGCAAAATTGTTGAGAGATAAAAAATATTGTGCTTCTGAAATGCTACAGGTAATACATGTGTCCTGCCTCAAGTTTTTACTTAAGTCACACAGAATAAATAATTCGAGATGAAAATTGTTTATGAGCTTTTGCTTTGCTTATTTGGATGAGAATTTACATAGGCAATCTTAATTTGGAATTCATCTTTTATTTATGTCTATGGCAGAATTATCTGAATGAAATGAAGGATAACATGACTGAGCAAGCAAATGAGCATCACTCTCACGTGCAAGGATGTTGAATGCTTTGGAAATGTAATTTCATTATAATATCTCTAGTTGAACTATTTTTGGCTCTGAGATCGACCATTTATTATGGTCGATCTCAACAGTTGGGTTAAGATATTAGTAAGTTATTGTCTCGTATTACTTTTTTATGTATCACAACTGTATCAGTCTGTAAAATTTTATATTTTCTGCAGATATATTATTAATGTTAGCTTTTAAGTTTTAACCCCGGGTGCCGCTAAAGCAAGCCGTATAATAGCTTTTGGATTTTAGAATTAGAATATATAATAAAAGCTAGATGATGCAAGAAATAGAATTTAACATTGCTTTAAGATATGAACTTCATTATGGCGAAATGCCTAATATGTGATCAACTGACAAGTCAAGCAATTCAATCCAGCTACTCATAAATACAAAACCATTAGCATATTCTTTCTCATAAATAAATTAAAGTCTCATTAGTAGCAGTGCATCTTCACATTGAAACCGTCTTGGCCAACTTAAATTTAGTTGAGGAGTCGGAGCCCGTAGGAGCAGTTATCAAGTTTCCAGTACCAGACATGTAAAAATTGTTGTAATTAATTCTGGTTACTAAATCTGCCAAATGTGGAAATTGACTCGCATTCAGCTTGAAAGATATAATCCTAAGGAGGAAGGCCATGCAATCGTCAAATTGTTTCTCAATGCGATCTACTTCCTTCTCACATCTGGCTTTGATTGCAGAAACTGTTCCACTACTGGATAATGTCTGCTGGACCAAATAGAAGTCTAGTGCTAGTCCAAGTATACTGTTGATCCAGCTTGCAATTAATGCCCACACCTTATCTGGGACTACAAAGCATTGACGCTGAATTGACAGTAAGTAGGCCTCGTGCACTTCAATCACTTCATCAAGAGATCCAGCTGCTGCCATGCCTTTACATAACTCGTGCCATGCACTGTGGTAGACTCTGTCCATAACATATTGATGAAACGCATCAACGAAATGAAGTAGTTTTTGCTCCACCAACAATATATGCTTCCGGTTAACTGTCGTTGTGCCTCGTTCCTTCCACATCAATCTTCGAGTTTTATCAAGGACAAATTTTGCACGCTTGACCCTCAATAAGAAATTCATCACCTTGTTGTACTTGTTTAACGCCTCAACATTTGCAATAAGTTCAAGCGGCCAAGGGACCTTGTATGTGAACTTAAGTGAGTCTAGGTCATTGATACCAGCACAACTTTTACGGGGACTTGGCGCAAGAAGTTGTGTAGTCTGTTGAGCATCCCTATTTGTTAAAGACACAACTAAGGAATACGGCGAGCTAAGTACTGTCCTGTCAGCAGAGTTTCTAATTGATTCCTGTTACACCGTGTTTAACTCAAAATCATCATCCCATGATTCTCCTTTGTCCAGATTATTATAAACCACTGTCAAGAAATGCTGTAGTAGATCACCAGAGCCTAACAAATATACATCACGCAGAACTCTTAACTCATCCATCAATTTCCAGTCATGTAGCAACTTTGACAGTATCTAATCGCCAATATGATCGACCTGCTTCTTGATGTAAAAACTAAGGCATTCTTGCAGAATTACAACAGGAAGTGGAGTAGATTTTGGTTCAACAATTTGAATCCAGCTGAGGACTTTGGACACAGGGGTGCTATTTTTCTGAAACGGTAAAAGCTCGGATGTAATAAGGTCCTCCTTAAAAGACGGGAGAATAGTCGGAAATGGAAATAATGATTCCACCACTTTGATGTCATGTTGAGAGCGAACGTTTTCAGCATCACCAAACGGAAAACCAGAGGCATAACTTGTTCCTTTAGCTGTGGTCCCACCGTATATAGCCTTTCGCAATTCCTCATCATTCAAAGGAGGGAGAACATAGTTGTTAGACAAGTTTAATGAATTCCAATCACTGGTGTTTGCTTGAAGGAGCTTTTGGCATACAATGATTGCGGGATTTTGAGGACAGAAGGAGCTAACACCAGAATCCACACTATCTCCTTTCCTATTAGCACCCTCCCTAGTTGCAGGCAGCGCATCAACCAAAAACTTGTACCAGATCTTCTCTGAGTAGTCATTGCTTGTATCATTACCTTGTAACTTCTCTGTCCCCGCATATGATTCATTTGCAGAAACAATTTTATTATTTTTCCAAAAGAACAGAGACATGTGATCTCCGTGACCCATAAGAGCTGTTAATGACAAACAAAATATCTCTGATAAGCTTAGCTGCATCATGCACCGTTGGTTCTCATATTAACGACAAGATCCCTTCCGTTTTGGCCCTTTGTTGACCTTATGAGGTAACTCTTGTCCCAGAATTCAGCCGCATCTATTGCAATCACTTTATTAGCATTAACGAACATCTCCAATATACCCTCAAAGATCCAGGAATCTAGAAGCTCAATATACGGCAATAAGCATCCAACAAACAGATAGAGCAGCATCCTGTATGAATCTTCCTCGCCACCTTGGACAAGGCAAGCATGGTTAAGTTTGTCATTAAGATTGAGTTCTAGTCCAATTTTATTTTAATAGTCATTTTACTTTATTGTACTCTTTATAATTCAGTTTAATTTCAGTGTAATGTTTTGTCTTTCAAGTTTATGAATTTTTTTTTTATGTTCTTCATTACTGTTGCATTACATCCTTGTTCATTCAGGATTTAAGTGTTTGGAGTTGTCCTAAATTACATGTTATAACCTCAGTGAGTTGTAGGAAGTTGATTTCATAAAAAAAACACACCAAGTTTTGTTGTTCAAAAGCAGTTTCAAGGTTTTCTGCCCCATAAGGGGTGTTTGGCATAAAGCATTGTTTTTAAGTTTTGCATAGTTTTAGTTTTTAGCCCAAGTTGATTCAGCTTTATTTTAGTTAATGTAGTAGTTTCATAGTTAGTTTAAGTATTTTTAATCAGTTTCCATTTTTTTAAGTTGATATCCAAAGTTCCAATGTTTAAAGTTAGTTTAGACTGCCTAAGATTGATTCCATAGGATTTACATGTTTTTGCTTAGTTTTGGTTGCTTAATAAGGTCTTTCATACTTGTTTTAAGTTCCTAGTTCAGCACCATTAGGTACCAATTCCATTTTACCCATTTTCAAAAATTGCATTTACCAAAAATTTGTCCAAACAGCCTTTAGTTTTTGATTTTTCATTTCTTCATTTTAAGTCCTTTTTACCTGAAATTTGGTATGCTAAATATTTGGTTGCTATTATAGTTTCTGATATTTTTTATTAATTTTTTAAAACTTTTTATCATAGCTTTTTGACAGCCCCTTTAGAGCTGATTCTGTCACAAGAAAGTTGCGGATCTGCTAAAGTTTTTGATTTTTCATTTGTTCGTTATAAGCCCAAATGACCTGAAACTTGGTACGGATGATATTTGGTTGGTAATCTAGTTGCTTATATTTTTTATGTTAGCTTTTGAATAGCTTTGTTTTATTAGTTATTACATTATCATCTTATGATAAAAGAAACAAATGCTTATATAACTTCCTAACACTACCAAATACAAACTCATTCTCTATAATTTTAACATAATTTAAGAAGATGCATAGTATGATCACTGATCGATTAAAGGCTCTCTTGGAATATTTACTCATGAA
>BPTQ01000001.1:125061379-125084135 GCA_019973895.1 Chrysanthemum seticuspe | reverse complement strand
ACTCTTCCTATTCGGGCTCAGTAGGTCGTGAGTCAGAGTTTGTTAAGTCGTCCAACAATGGTGGTACAGTTTGTTGTTACGTTTCAAAGGGATAGACTTCTTCCTGCTTATACTGTAGACCCGTTACTTCTACCTTTTAATATAGTGGTTGTTACTGATGGTAGCTTCGTTACCTACAAACCTTGCCTTGATTGCTCTCCAGATCTCTTTTGCATCATCAAGATGATGGAAGTCACTCATATGTTCATCTGGTAATGCTTGGAGCAAGGTATTCCTAGCCTTTGTTTCCCTCTGAAGAGCAATATGTTCTTCAGTAGTTGCTGCTGGAAGAATTATCACATTACCATTAGTATCTCTTCCAGTCTTCTTCTTACTGTTGCCTTTCAGAACAATGTTCCAGAGATGGTAGTCATTGTTGGTGATATAATTTTCCATCTTCATTGCCCAGATGTCATATTCGTCCTTCTTCAGATAGGGAAACTTTGCATTGTTGTTTGACATGGTGGTAACAACCTGCTGAATTGTTTGAGACTGAGTGCTGGATGACTCGGGCTTATCCTTCTCATTGTCTGAGCCTGAAGTTGACATTGTTAGGGAGTGTTTAGGGTTTTAAGGGAAAAGGAAATATTCTTTTAGAGATTCTCACCAGGCTCTGATACCACTTGATGGATCAGTCCTAGATAGATTTTTCGAGCCTTAATGAACAAATAGTAAACCTATGTAATCACAAGCAAACTATAGAGAATCTCTGTTAAACTTATGTCCACACTGAATATGAACATAAGAGTTAAAGAAGACAATAAATACAAAACTCTTGATCCTCTATGGATCTATATTAATTCACTAATAATGTTTTCAAAACGTGTGTCCATAAACCCTAGCTGCATGTTTCTTTTATACTATAAGAAACCCTAATTCTGCAGCTTATAAAACACGTAAAAGATATGCATTATCTCTTACTAAAATAACTCATGCATATCCTAACTAATTACTAATAATACGGATACTACTATCAGCAGTAACTGCACTATCAGCAATAACTGCACTAACAGTAGAAACAAAAATAACTATCAGCAGGAACCTGATTAGCAGAAACCATAGTGTTACAATAATTCCCAACAATAAGGTTATTGACATTTCATCTATGTCAATAAGTATCCATGTGAAACTCCTCATATTATGATAAAATAAGATTTTATCATAATCTTTAAAACTTCCTAAAGAATTATGATTTATTCATAAAAAGGGAACCTCGTCAATTAAGACTAGTAAAACACGTCAAAACCCCAAACCATAAGTTATAGAGCATAAACATCAACCCTAGCCAAAAATTAGAACTCCCAAATCAAAATTATCAAAGATTACTTAAACTGATAATTGCTGATATGCCGGATCCCTAAGTTTACACTAGCCGGATCCCTCATTCAAGGGATCCGTGGGAACCGGCACATCAGAAGACAGTTTAAGTAAAAGATGATCACTGTAGACTTCTATACTTCACTTTACCTTCTCAAACTCACGAACATAAAACCTAATTTACTGTTCACATGAGTCAATTCATCATCTTCTCTAAGGAAACAATCACTTGTGTAAGTATAATCTTCACTACATTGCTATTTCCATTCTTCAATTCCTAGGAGTACAATTTTCAACTTTAGAAATTGAGCTCAAATGGGTTTGTCACAATTTGATATCACATTGTTTTCTAAGATAAACTAAATCAAAGAATCAACATTATTAATACAAATTAAACTCATTTTTTGAATTCATTGAAGATGTATTGAGCAAAATTGTGATGAATCTCATTAGGTTACTATTCACACAATTAACACCACATTGTGGTTGATGTTTAGGACCAATCATGCCTAGCAATAGACAACAAGATTACCAAGACACCGCTCATTACATTCCCATGTATCATCGAAAGGATGGGTTGAGCTCGGATGACCGAAAAGCCTTCAAGATGTTGGAAAAGAGATTATTCCATGAAGGACGAGTAGTTCACTCCTCATTCATCAACAACACCGACATTCCCGAAATCTTTGGAGGGATCAACTTTCATTGCCTCTTGAACATCAATGAGCAAATTTGTCCGGTGTTTGTACTAGAGTTTTACAAGACCATGAGGATCATTCGAAATGAAGATGGAACCATTTCGATAGAGTTTATCATCAATGGGCACGAATTCACCTTCACTCTTGAAGAATTTGCTAGGATACTTCATTTCTCATGTCAAGGAGTATGTATGTACTCAAATGAATGCTCATTAGCCGAGCTTCATGACATGGTGGATCATCACGAGGTATACTTTACACCCATCCTGGAAGAAACTATGGTTAGAGATACGGTCTTCATGGAAAGAGCCTCTCCATCAAGAGTTACTAGAAATTCCAAGGTGATCTATAGAGATCCGTTTCAAATGGAGCTTTCGGAAATGTTCCCATTATACAAGAAATGGGAATTAGTGCTAAGGAAGAACGTCCTTTGCTTAGTGGGAAATAAGGATCATCCTAATGCTTGCCTAATCTTCATGATCTATTACCTTGTAACCGGCACTCATTTCAACCTCACCTATTACATGGCAAAATGAATGGCAAGTGTGAAAAGGACGGACAAGATGGTACTCCCCTATGCCATGCTCTTGACTCGCCTAGCAAATTTCGTCTTTGCTGTGGACCAATATCCCTACTCCAATGACCACACCTTTTGCAACAAGGTCATGGTGCCTCTATCTGATGAGAAGACCACATGGATAATGGTTGATGGCAAGAGACGTCACCCACCAACGGATTCATCGGAAGTAAGAGAAAGAGAAGGAGAAGGTAGCAACCCCATTGGCAACGTCCATCTCGACCCCCTAGCATACATTGACCAACTACCAGAAGTCTCGACCCCTTCACAAGAATTCCAACGAACCAAGGGCATGTTCAAGTGTTTTGCTAACTTCCTCATGAAGAAGAAGAAGAATTAGGGGTGGAAGGGTAAAGAGTGAAGAGTAGAGGCGATGGAGATGGAGATGGAGATGGAGTAAGAGGTTAAATGGGAGGAAGGAAAGGTCGTAGACCTTAATTTGTGAAAAATTTATGAACAATGGTCTGTAAACAATCTAAACAATATTTCTGTAGTTTAGGACGTAGCTCCTAATAGATGGCATAACATTAACTAAAACATTCTAACCTAGGAACCAGAAAAATGAGAATTTTACGACAACTTGATCACAATCAAGAAGTCGGTCCCACTCATTTTGCTTACATTCTAGTCGCCCTTACTTACTATGCATAATATTTGTTGCTTGCATATTGTGGAAAACTAGAAGGGGGGTTGAATAGTTTTACCAATTTAAAACTTCCTTTTAAATATTTAGATCAACTTATATCAATCTATTTAGATGTGTATGTTGGACGTTGATAGGTAGATATATAAAAGTGTAATGAAAGAGAACGAGTAAGAAGCACATAACCACAAAACGAGTATTTATAGTGGTTCGGCTACAAGGACACCTTCCTTGCCCTACTCCACTCCCCGAGTCACCTACTCGAGAGTTCGTAAACACTACACGACACCAATCTCCTTATGGCGGAGAAGCCTTCACAACGTCGCCAACTCTTTTTCCGGTACTAGGCTAGCCACCGGGTTCTTTCACTCCAAGGTGAACCATACCTATCACAACGTCGCCTACCCTTTATTAGGTACTAGGCTAAGTACCTAGTTCCATTACTATGGAGGAACTACTACCCAACATAACACAACACCTAATCCCAAGGAGATCCACTCCTTATTACAACACCATCAAGGATATCGCCATCCTTGGAAATAAATTAATACTATATGTATAACGATGCACCTCATCGATTATACGACCTAGGCATTCTTCCCTAATGCCACTTGATTTGATTCCTAGGCATCCTTCACTAATGCATTTGACACAACGCTTGGCACCTTTCACTAGTGCCTTCGTCTTGACACCTTTAGCGTTCTTCACTAATGCTTTTGACACTGACATTAAGCACCTTTCACTAATGCTTTCGTCTTGACACTTTCGGCATCCTTCACTAATGCTTTCAACACAACACATCTATGAAGGAAGAAAGAACAATCAACAAGAGAACCTCAGTTGTCTGGATGATGATGAAGCATGGCAACTCATGGACTTGAGCTTGCTCGACTTCAAGAAGTGGTGATCTTGCCTTTAAGAGGAACCTAGAGAATCACACAAAAACAAAAGACAAACTACATAGAAAGATCCCTTAGGATCAGTGGTTAGAGAGTTACAATACTTGGGGAAAGTATGTGTGAGAGTGGCAAGCCAAAAGGAAGAAATGGCTCACTATTTATATAGAGGAGGAATGCTTACTGTTCCCTGGATCCCCCCACAAGGGATCCGTCTAGTGTAATCCTAGGGATCCGTGGGACGCTCCTCTTTGCCCATGGGTATTTTGGTTATGGGTCATGGTCATGGGTTGATCCATGGGATTCTTATTAGATACAGTGTATCTCATGAGTTCAATGTACCTAGTCAAATGGGTATGGGTCAATACCATGGGTTATGGGTTTTTCCATGGGTTGTAGTTTTTACCCATTTATATAATATATACTAGTTGTGTATATATTTTGCCCAATATGTAAACACTAGTTGTTGTACATATATATATATTACTAAATCATAAAATCACTTATACTTGTTTTAGTGTTTTATGTGAAAACGTTAAGTGTGTTAGAAAACTATTGGCTCAAACAGTTTACGTATTTTATTTGTTTCATTAAAATGATTTTACGTTTGTTATCGACAAAACATTAGAAGATCGTAAAATATAAATAAACGTTTTTACGGCTTATTTGTATTAACACATATGTTTATTGAATGTAGAAATGATTAAGATAAGTGTTTGCTAAAGAGTGCAAAAACTGCACATTTGCTGAGAAGCTACTGATCAACAGTAGCCTGATCCCTGAGCTATAACTAGCCGGATTCCTCAGATGAGGGAACCGTGGGATCCGGGAAAACAGACAAGGAATTCTTGCACTTTCACTTCAATCCAATCCTCTAGACCTTATCACACTAGCTAAACATGATACCTTAGGACCACTTAAGTCTTCCTCAAATTCAGTAGATCTCACACTCACTCATAGCTAACATAGGATCACACTCTAGGTACTTTTTGACTAATCACTTCACCAAAACTCACCATATTTCCTCTCCAATGCTCACACATTGTTCCTCACTTCTCAAAACACTTAGTTTGATATTTCTCTCAATTTTAACAAATTGATTTTAGTCATCCTTACCTCAAAATAGGCTTAAAACTAGTTTTACATTTCTTTTTATTTTTTAGGAATTTTCCAAATTTTTCTTAAGCCGCCATCTGATCTCTATGATCAATTATCCTCATTTTTCATCCTCAAATCAGTAGTATCATCCTTAAATACTTAGTTGCACTCTCAAAAAGTCCATTTTCCTACCAAAAACTACCATTAGGTATCCTCACTCCTTATGGTTGGACATTTAAGTCACATACCATTTAAGACATCTGAGGAAAGTGATAAGGATTTAAAACGTACACTTTTAAGGGGTCATTTAAGCCCTTAGTCGCCCACTTTTATATCCGTTACTGCTTAATTTCGTTCTTTTTCACTTTTTAGGTCTCTTGAAAGCAAAATGCTGGAATGGTGCATATTTGGATGAAAAGGAGTGAATATATGAAGAAAATGACAAAGTCAAGATCAAAGACACTCAAGCTGCTGGAATTGCACCTGACGACGTCCCAATCAAAGGGGGACGCCGTCCCTTTATACGTAATAAAACCTCTGACGGCTTAGTAGGCTTTTTGCTAAAATACACCTGACGGCGTCAGGCTTTGAAGAGGAAGGGCGTCACGAAGACTATTCATCTCAGACGGGCCTAGATCCAGAATCATGCGACGTCCCTACTGAAGCCGTGACGCCGTCCCAACGATTACTTGGCCAATACGAAAACCCTAATGACGGCGATCTGACGGCGTCCCACATATAAGGCGACGCCGTAGCAAGTGTAAAATTATAT
The DNA here is from genome assembly GCA_019973895.1 of Chrysanthemum seticuspe. Lineage (NCBI taxonomy): Eukaryota > Viridiplantae > Streptophyta > Magnoliopsida > Asterales > Asteraceae > Chrysanthemum > Chrysanthemum seticuspe. The sequence continues at coordinate 125,078,095 of BPTQ01000001.1, read as the reverse complement.
ATAGAAATCGAATTTTCAGAATTTTAGGAGGTAGACTTGTGGAGTAAAAACCCTAAACGTTTGTAGTCCAACTTGGACAGTATCTTAGGGTTCTCAAACCCTATTTTACATTAAGATAAGTGTTTTACTTCATTAATTTCATTATGTCTTTGATTGAATGTGTGTATGCTTGCGTGTTTAACATGCCCGGCAAAATTTCTTGTGTGTTTGCTTAGATCTATGAAACCTAGTTATTAATTATTGATTGGTTGTCTCTTATCTTAATTGTAATTGGCTTAGGAGTGTAATTAGGTCATCGTTGTGTTTAAATGCTTGAGTAATCTTTGTGAACCTTAGTTTATAAATCACTTAGCGGATTTCGTAGGCTAAACATCCAAAGATAACTTTAAAGTTAGTTTATGTTTATCTAGAGATTTCGTAGACAATAACCTTAAGGTAGTCTCAAAGAGTTAGGGAAAAACGCACACCCTACGACCTTAGAAAACACAACGCGTTAAGAATAAGGACGTGACAATTCAACCACCAATAAAAGATAACTAGGGAGTAATAGTATCTAGGTAGACACATTTTTAATCATCATACGAGCACACATAAAAAAGACATAGACTACCCATAGTTTAGATAATTAGATAGTAGAAGTAATCAGTAGAAGTACCACCCCCCAAATCAAAACCCCGAGATTTTACCCTTAGCTTTCTAAAAAATATAAAAAGATAAAAAATAATCTTCCTCAACCTCAACCTTAGCGTAGTACACTTCTTACTAGCATTCCTATTCCCCTAGAGAACGATATCAATACCCGAGGCTTACCCAATACTATACAACAACGATTAGGTTCACTGCCTATGGTGTTGAAAAACTTGCTCAACAAAAAGGAAGTTCCTTTGACCCCGAACGCGCCTTGTACGCGCATCAGAAAGTCAAACCCACAAGATTTATAGGTACTAGACCTTAAAAGAGCATAATCACTTCACCACTTTGCTGTCTGACAGATGGATCCCTAGTTTATAACTAGACGGATCCCTAATAAGAGGGAACCATGGGATCCGGGTCTACAGAACAACTTGTGATCAGCTTCTCCTCCAAATTCAAACTCTCTTTGTTAATCTAAACCCTTTTTTTACCATTTAATGACTCCCTAGAGTAGAACAACACCATAGTTGACCTTAGTGCATGCCATATTTTTTAGTGGTCAAGAATTTAATTCATTAACTCAACTTCATCCTTTATAAACCAAGAACTCTTAAGAGCTTAAGCCACTATTCATACCACAGTCCAAAAATCAATAGTTAAGACTTATACTACACCCTCTCTTTCACTATGACTAAAGCATCTAGGAAGAACTCTTCAACCAAGGGTTCATCCAAAAAGAATGCTCATATGGTCCATGAGATATCATCCACCAAGTCATCACCTGTAAGAAGTCAAAATGTTAGAATCCCCCCTCAACAAACTCAATCAACAATAGCTAAAAGAACCGCTAGAATTAGCATTCGACCTTTTGAGTTGGAAAAAGTTTCATCAAGCACTAAACCACACGCACCTAGCTCTAGTAAAACACCCAAGGCTTCATTTCTAGAGCCTAGACTACATTCCTTTATCGAACTTCTTTCTCATCCAAATCTCTACTCATTAGAAGTCTCACCACCCAGGAAATCCCATTCACCAACCTTCTCACTAAATAGGGAACCACCTTCATCACCAAATGGTCCATCTTTGGAGACAAGGAATCACCAAAGATATAAACATGTAGAGGACTTTCCATCACCACCACCAACTCGTGCATCATCACCCTAATTTTTAATGGAACCACATCCTACGTTGCTCAACACACCTCCACCATCCTTTGTGGAGCCTACTCAAAACATCCCACCTCCTCCGGTTCCTAGTCATGACAATAATTGCTCTAATTATCAAATCACCCAAGGACTTGTTCAAGAAGTACGAAATGAGTTGCATTTCATGTTTAATCATCTCCTTAAACGATTGGACCAAATCAACAAGTATACTCATCCTTATATTTCAAGCACATTGATGCTTTTTAGGTTTCCGTCACTTCTTAGAATTAGTAGAAAATGTATTACATGTTTGAGTCATTCTATTAATTTTAGAGATGTGTAGATCATTTCTCGTATTTTTATTGAATGAAATTACATGTTATATGCCATATTATCTTGAGAATATGTTTGGTGTCTTAATACATATCTCATTTTGATGTTAACGTCACAATTTTACATCATCATTGTTGTCTTAAGCTTACAGGCAGACGGATCCTTCATCTTAGCTTAGACAGATCCCTCCAAGGGAGGAACCGTGGGATTCGTGCAACATAAGACATTTTTATTAGTAACTTGAGTCTTATTTGCAGGAAATTATGCATCATATACTTGTTTTCTAACATTTGTTTTGTAGATTTTCAATATACACATGAAGACTTTGACACCCTTAGCTAGGGGGAGTTTCTTGTCAAAGAAAAAACATTTCAAAATCATTAGCAATACTTTCACATTGGTTTACATTACTTGACATCCTCCTCACAAAGGAGCACTCGTCAAGGGGGGGCATGTTCGTCAAAAAAACGAAACCATTTGCAAACAAAATTGCAAAGCACTCGCTTAGTCTTTCTAATTACTTGACGCCCTCATAAAGAGATGGACCGGTAAAGGGGGAGCTAAGACGAGAATCCTTCTCTTATCTTACTCTCTATTTTTCATATTTCTACTTTTCACATGTTTTTTCTTAAAACAATGTGTCAGTGTCTTTTCGACGCTCTTTTTGTTTCGACAAAAAAGAGGAGAAGAGAGTAAAAACTCTAATTCAAACTTTTACAAATTTTAGTTTTTCCTTAAAATAATCTTATGTTTTGTCATCAACAAAAAGGGGGAGATTGTTAATACAAATAAGCCATAAAAACGTTTATTTATATTTTACGATCCTCTAATGTTTTGTCGATAACAAACGTAAAATCATTTTAACGAAACAAATAAAATACGTAAATAGTTTGATCCAATAGTTTACTAACACACTTACGTTGTCATATAAAATACTAAACAAGTAATAAGTGTTTTTCATGTTATAGTAATGCATATGTATAAGAAGTAGTGTTTACATAATGGGTATATATATATACATACATAGTATGTATTGTATTGCGTTATACAATGGGTAAAAGTCTAAGTATTTGAACCATCGACTAAATACATTAAATATAGTTGGGTAAAGCCCAAATTCCATGACGCATACCAATGGAGCATGATCCATAACCCATGACCCATTGCATGACATCATGCATAAGTCATAATGGGTATTATCCATGACCCATGGAGCTAACCCATGACCCATTGACTAGATGCATTGCATCTTCTAGATACATTGTATTTATTTGGATACTCATGATCCAAAGTCCATAACCCATGACCCATGATCCATGACCCATAACCCATTTAGGGGTAGCATCCTACGGATCCCCAGAATTACACTGGATGGATCCCTCAAGCAAGGGATCCGTGGGACAGTAGTGAATTTTTATCGATAAATAGTGAGCCATTTCTTCATTGTAAGTTGCCACTTCCACATACTTTCTTCTAGTATTGTAAACTCTCTAACCTCATATCCAAAGGATCTTTCTATGTAGTTTTGTGTTTTTGTTTATGTGATCTTCTAGGTTCCTCTTAATGGCAAGATCACCACCACTTGAAGTCGAGCAAGCTCAAGTCCATGAGTTGCCATGCTTCGTCATCATCAAGATTACTGAAGTTCTCTTGTTGATAAGTTCTTTCCTCTCTAGAAGTGTTGTGTCTAAGGCATTAGTGAAGGATGCTAAAAGAGTCAAGTCGGAGGCATTAATAAAAGGTGCCAAAGGTTCGTGTCTAAGGCATTAGTGAAGGGTGACAAAGGTCCATGATGAAGGCATTAGTGAAGGATGTCAAGAGATCATGTCAAGAGCATTTGTGAAAGATGCCAAGGGTGTACAATCGATATGGTGCATCGATGTACAAATATAGATAGGTTGTGTCCAAGGATATTGATATCCTTGATGATGTTGTAATAAGGAGTAGGTCTCCTTTGGGATAGGTGTCGTGTAGTGTTGGGTAGTAGTTCCTCCTTTATAATGGAACTCGGTATCTAGCCTTTTACCGAATAAAGTGTAGGAGATGTTGTGATAGGTTTGGTTCTACCTCGTGGAAGAACCCGGTGTCTAGCCTTGTACCGGAAAAAGAGTAGGCAACGTTGTGAAGGCTTCTCTGCAATAAGGAGTTTGTGTCGTGTAGTGCTTACAAACTCTCGAGTAGGTGACTCAGGGAGTGGAGTAGGGCAAGGAAGGTATCCTTGTAGCCGAACCACTATAAACACTCGTGTCGTGGTTTTGTGTTTCTTACTCTTTACCTTTGCATTACATATTTACATACTTAACACTTAAATAGATTGACATAAGTCGATCTAAATATTTTAAAATAAAGTTTAAATAGGTAAAACTATTCAACCCCCCCCCCCCTTCTAGTTTTCCACTGTCTTCTCTTTGATTCGACTCGTATCACTCTTGGACCAATGATGGTAATAGATTGAGGTTCAACGAGTCTTTCATATTTGGTTTCGTGGTCTTTATGAATAAGATTATTTTATAGCCTACTCCTCTGTGGAGTTTGTTAGAACTCCTTGAGATTGTTTTGAGCCTTAGGGTTTAATAATAACATATACATACGCAGCGGAATAATAAAGAACAAATATGTTATTGACACAAGGTTTCATTCACCATCACCTCTAATTAATAACGTTTTATCTAAACTATAACAAGGATCAAAGACTTGATCTTGGAGGTTAACTAACACTAACTAACCCTAGACGTTTATAGGAACACGTCTAAATAACTAAACTACTAACTAAACTAATAACCTAGGCGTTTACAATAAACTACACGCCCTAGGTTACACACACTCACCTTTAGTTGAATACATTATGGAAGACATGTATGTAAAACCTACACCCCATGTCCTCTTTATATACTAGAGGATTAGGGTTTACAAATCTCTACTAAGGACTAAATAATAAATCTTCTTTTGCAAGCAAGTCCCTCCATCTTTTTGTAGGTTTCCTTCTTGTCACTTTAAGTCCTTGATGTTTCATTCTTTATTGTTTTGTATCATCAAATCAATAAACCCAACAATCTTCCCCTATTTGATGATGACAAAACAAACATGGTTCTTGTACGAACTTCTCTAGACGAAGTAGAGAAATTGAGATAATTAAATCTCACCATGAATGAAACACTCTCGTCTTCCTTTGTCTTCCCTTTAATCCATGCCATGCCACTCCAACATCTCTTCCCCTTTTTGTTATCAACAAATAGAGAATGTAAGCAGTAGAAACTTCCCCTTGAGTGGTGCATGAACATCAATTGATTCTTTAAATTTGTAAGCTCCTTGTAATGATCACTTGTGAAGAAAACCAAGTATAACGAATTTGATGAAGAAGTAGAATAACCCAAACTTGTATGTTATGTCTTGTTTATCCACATGACGTTGAACTTATACCGCTAACCAAAAATATAAGTAGATCGCAACCTCTTGACAAAATCCTCATCTTCAATGAGACACTGAGCACTACAATGTAACTCCTTTAAGTGATAGTTTACTAGGTCTTCATCCATCCACCCCTTGACCTATGAAAACTAGATTTTGCAAGTCTTCGTCAATATCCTTTAAGCATGAACAAGTTATTTTTAAATGATTCCGCGATTTAAAAATATAATAAGAATACGCATCCAAGTAATTCCACTTCACCTTCAAATAAGTGATAAATAATCCTCTTCGTAATCAATTCTTAAATAAAATCAACTTCGAGCCTTTTTTTAAAAAACTTTAAGAACAAATAACCAAACTCCATGTGTGTGTGAACTAACTCTTCTGTGTGTGTCGTCCAAACTCCCATGTGTGTGTCGTCAAAAAAATCTCAGTACCAAAAACTTGTACAACTTCCCCTCAATTCCAAAACAAAATAACATCACCATAAATCCAATAACTAAAAATCATCAATCTGTTCATAAAATCTCTTGTCGAACTACCTTAAAAAAAATTTGACCAATCGTAGCAAAGTTAATGGACCAATCGTATTTTTGTATGACCCATGATTTATATCATCATAATCTTACCTTTTTACGACATGGTAACTTCCCCTCACGTTCAATATCAGCATGCAATGTTCATTAAAGCAGTCAATGACTAAAATAATTAGTCAACAATCTCATGCCATCCTTTATAACTCTTCAACTGCTTTTAATATATGACAATCCTCGTATACATTCCTTATGATTTCTTTATCGTACCAGCATAAAACAACGAAACTTTCTTTGGCTCACTAGCAGGTCACAACCAACTAACCAAGTAACCAAAACATTGAAGATTTTGTGCCAACTCACCTTTCATGTTGATCACAATAATAAAGTACCAATCTTATAATATTACTCATGTAAATAGCATGCAAAGGTCACTGACTTCGAACAAACATTCATGAAGTATCTTTAACGAGCAACACTAACATACATGTGGCAGCAAAAAATCTCGAACAAAGGCAGTAATATAAACTCGTCACAGCATAAACGATCACAACGAGCAGCACTTTGACAAGGAGCAGTACATTGACAAGGAGCAGTACCTTTGTCAGCAGCCATATTCGACAGCCTGTAACTTTTGCATAAAAGCTCAGATCGACAATCCCTCTTGTGGAAAGTTAGATGGCTATATAGAGAACGTCCAACAAAAAATTCGTCACGATCCAACGGTTAAAGAAAAAGTTACGATCGTTACAAAACAGTGTTGTAGTAAACTTACGGAACTTTTTCAGTTTCTGCAGCAGACTTCGACAGCTTATAACTTTTGATTGAGAGCTCTAATTGACAATCCCTCCGGTGAAACGTTAGAGGGATATACGGAGAGGCACCCAAAAAAATTGTAGCTCGATCCAACGGTTAAAAACAAAGTTATGCCCTCTTGAAAACAGTGCTGCAGAAGTATTACGAAAATTGTTGAAATTCGATTTTCTTCTTCCTTTTTCGCCAAGAAACCTTGTGAATCCCTAAGTAACGAGCTCCCCGAGCTCTGATACCAATTTTGGAGTTTGTTAGAACTCCTTGAGATCTTTTTGATCCTTAGGGTTTAACAATAACATATACATACGCAGCGGAATAATAAAGAACAATTATGTTATTGACACAAGGTTTCATTCACCATCACTTCTAATTAATAACGTTTTATCTAAACTATAACAAGGATCAAATACTTGATCTTGGAGGTTAACTAACACTAACTAACTCTAGACGTTTATAGGAATACGTCTAGATAACTAAACAAATAACCTAGGCGTTTACAATAAACTACACGCCCTAGGTTACATACACACACCTTTAGACGACTACATTATGGAAGACATGTATGTAAAACCTACACCCCATGTCCTCTTTATATACTAGAGTGTGGAAAACTAGAAGGGGGGTTGAATAATTTTGCCGATTTTAAGTTAGTTTAAAAAACTTTAGATTCGTTAATATGTGAGATCTTATGGATGTAGATAAAGTATAGATCTAATGATATAGCAAGTAAATAAAGTAAAGCAAAGGGAAAGAAAAGATACAACCGATGTATAGTGGTTCGGCTACAAGGACACCTTCCTTGCCCTACTCCACTCCCTGAGTCACCTACTCGAGAGTTCAAGCACTATGTCAACAAACTCCTTCACTTGGCGGAGAAGCCTTCACAACGTTGCTTATACCTTTTTCCGGTACAAAGCTAGATACCGAGTCCGTAACACGGTGGACCAAACCAACATGACTATTACATAACAAATATGTGAAATATCAAATACAAGATCTTCGCTACAGAAATCTTGAGGAGTGACAAATCAATCAAGGACCCCTTGCTTGGATGACTTGTAGAATGCTCGTGATCTCGCCTTAGAGAAGGACCTATATGAGGATCACAATAGAAAGAAAAAAGAACAACTCTCTAGATCAAGTGATCTATATGTTAGAAGAGAATGAGAGTGTTTGAGAGATTTAGTAAGAAGAGGGGTGAGTTAGAATGAAGAAATGGCTCTCTATTTATAGGCAAAATCTTCCACTGTTCCTCGGATCCCACGGATCCCTCCCACTTGGGATCCGTCTAGTGTAATCCTAGGGATCCGTGGAACGCTCCTCTTTGCCCATGGGTTTTTTGGTTATGGGTCATGGGTTATGGGTTGGTCCATGGGTTTTCTTTAGATTCGATGTATCTAAGTATACATTGTATCTAGCCAACTTGGGTATGGGTTATGATCCATGGGTTATGGTCCATGGGTTATGGTTTTTACCCACCCTAATAAACTATTACAACAAATGCTTAATTACTACATTTTTGTATTTAAATGGCTATATGTAAATGCTTTACAAAAATAATATGTATCCTTATAATTATACTTAAGATAACATTATATTTGTTATCAACAAAACACAAAGAGATCGCAAAATATTAATAAACGTTTTTACGGTTTATTTGTATTAACAATCTCCCCCTTTTTGTTGATGACAAAATATAATGTTATGATGAGTAAAACTTAAGAATAGATGTAAGTTTTGAAGGCCCGTAAGTTTTACTTCTTCTCCCCCTTTTTGTCGAAACAAAAAGTAAACCCTTGGAAGAAATAAACATAAAAGTGTGGAAAAATTACTCCACGTATCGCTAACTCCCCCTTGACGGTAGCTCCCCCTAGTTTGGGGCGTCAAGTGAAGAAAAATAAAAAATCCTACAAAAATAAAGGTTAGTAACATGCTTAAATAATCTTGTGATTGCCGAGAATCAAGATTGGGAGCCAAGGTATGTAAACAAGGCCTTGTAATAAAACAACAAATTGTAGTGGTATTTATGCCACCTACAAGCATGTAAAAATAAGAACAAGACTTGTTCTTGAAAATGACTTAAAAAGAAAAAGTACTAAAAATAGAAAATAGTAGTAGTGATTCCTTCCATGCTTGCATAAGGTTATGGATGGATGTTTGGATGAGTAATGGTATTGATGCGATCAAGGATGAGGTTGAGTATGAATCGCATTTCTTCCCTAACTTCTATTGCAATTTCCCTAGTGGATTGGCAATGTTCACAATGTAGGTGATGTGGGTAATGAGTACAGAAATCTTCCGGTTTGTTTTGATTTGTGAGTTGCGGAAGTTGTGGTGGAAAAATAGGAAAATACGGATCAAAGTTCGGAATGATTAGAAGTGGTGGTGGAAAAGAACCTAGATGTTCTTGTAGTTTAATGGGAGCTAAAGGTGGTGATGTTTCAAGATCATTGAATATTGTGTTTGGAGAAGTTGGAGGTGTCAAAAAGGCTAATTCTTTTTGCTTTGGTTGTGGAGATCTTGTTGGAGTCGTAAGGAGTTCCAAAAGAGTGATTTTAGGTGGTGAATGCTTTGGTGATGAAGTTGGTGTACTTGTTGGTGTTGAGGGAGGTGCTATAATGGAAGCTTCTTGTGGTGAGTTAGTTGATGGTGATGAGCCATATGATGGTTTTCCTAAGCAACAAGATCGGATGTTAATCCGTGCGGATATCCTAGAGTTTGATTTTGGTATTTTGGAAGGTGGAAGTACAAAGGTTTGAGTTTCATGGAGATGATTGTTTGTACTAGGTGATTCATCTAATGGGTTTGTGGATGACATGGTGTATTGTGTTTGTGAGGATGAGATGGATTATGCAAGTATTTTGGGAGTTCTATATATAGAAAAAAACAAAGCATTGTAATAAATGCTTGAACCAAAATGTGGATTAAAATCTAATGATTAGATATGAATTTAAGGCATGTGATCATGAGAACACAAGCATTAAAGAGCATACTCCCAAAAATAAAACAAATGTGGATTTTTCATCCAAAGTGAGAAAAATAGAAGGTAAAAACAGCTTCTGTCTCACGGATCCCACGGATCCTTCCCTTGAGGGATCCGTCCAGCATGAAAGTTGGGATCCGTGGGTCTGGTGATTCAGCCAGCACAAAATTTTCCTTTTTCGGAAACATTTTTGCCTAGTGTGTGCCTATATGCAAACTATTTGGAGTTACGATTATCTCGACCCCTAAAAAGAAAAAGAAAAATAAACTAGAAGTAGAAAAGCATCCTAATGAGATAACCTGAAAACACATATTTAGTACATAAGTACGTAATTTAGTGTTGTCAATGCTCCTAATTCATTGTTGCTTAAATGTACCCAAAAACACATTATAGTTATGTGTCCCCTTTAGCATTCAAAAGACATGAGATGCAATGAAAACGGGTTTTTACTTTGTATTAATAATGAAAAAGCGATTTGTCCTAGACGTGAGAAATTGCTTTTGTGAAATTGATACGGGAAGGTATCATCCTTTTAGAAAACATTTTGAAAAGAGGTTTTCTTTGAAAATATGTATGTAGTTATGTGTTTGCAACAAAAAAATAAGAAAGCTATAAGTGGAAAACTTATCTTGGGTTTTGAAAATTATAGTATTGTTTGTGAGTTGTGCGTGAAATAGAGATCCTAGGCTCAGAAAGAAGAAGGCTAGTCTTTACATACCTTGTAGAGTCAAATAAGTTACGACGTTTGTTCCATTAGACCAAGACCAAGACGAAGTAGATTGAATTGTTCCCGCTTCAACGGTTTGGTGAGGACGTCGGCTATGTTGTCTTCGGATGCTACCTTCTCAATAGAGATGTTCCCCTTTTGAACATTGTCTCTTAAGAAGTGATGACGAATCTCTATATGCTTTGTGCAAGAATGCAATACCGGATTCTTGCTTAAGTCGATGGCACCTTTGTTGTCACATAGGATGGCTATGTCGCTTAGATGAATGTCGTAGTCGACTAACGCTTGTTTCATCCATAGTGCTTGTTGGCATGCTTTGCCGGCGGAGACGTACTCGGCTTCGGTTGTTGATATTGCTAGTGTCGTTTGTTTCTTAGAAAACCAAGATGTTAAACAACATCACATGAAAGTACATACCCCACTTGCACTTTTTATATCAACGTAATCACCTGCATGGTCAGAATCTGCATATACAATTGTTTCTACTCCCGTGCCCTTAGGATACCATAATCCTAATTGTGTTGTACCATTAATGTATCTAAATATCCTTTTTACGGCTTCTAGGTGTGATGTTTTAGGGTCTTCTTGAAACCTAGCACATAAGCAAACACTAAACATGATATCTGGCCTACTTGCCGTGAGGTAGAGAAGACTACCTATCATGCCACGATATTTAGTATTATCTACGGATTCGTCGTCTTCATCTTTTGTGAGTTTGGTGTCGGATGACATTGGTGTCCTAATTGGTTTTGACTCTTTTAGACCGAATTTCTTTAACAACTCCTTTATGTATTTAGATTGATTAAAGAAGATACCATCTTCTACTTGTTTGATTTGTAGACCAAGAAAGAAACTAAGTTCTCCCATCATACTCATCTCGAACTCGTCATGCATGATTTTAGAGAAATCATCACACATGTCTTGACAAGTGGATCCGAATATAATATCATCTACATATATTTGCACTATGATTATATGTGACTCTCTTTTCTTAGTAAAAAGTGTGTTGTCAACTAACCCCATGGTATAGTTGTGTTTAATTAAAAATGACTTGAGTCTGTCATACCAAGCTTTTGGAGCTTGTTTAAGACCGTAAAGGGCTTTCGTTAATTTATACACATGTTTGGGTTTTTCAAAATCGATGAAGCCCGGAGGTTGAGCTACATATACTTCTTCATTAATGAAACCATTTAGAAAAGCGCTTTTGACATCCATTTGATAAAGCTTTAGATCATTAGCATAAGCATACGCAAGAAGTATTCTTATAGACTCTAATCTAGCCACGGGGGCATAGGTCTAATCAAAGTCTATTCCTTCTTGTTGGTTATACCCTTGGGCAACGAGTCTAGCCTTGTTCCTAGACACTACTCCGTTTGCATCTAATTTGTTTTTATAAACCCATTTGGTTCCTATTATGATTTGATTACTAGGTGGAGGGACAAGTGTCCAAACATCATTAGAAATGAATTGATTTAGTTCTTCTTGCATAGCCATTACCCAACTCTCATCTTTTATGGCTTCTTGAGTATTCTTAGGTTCTATGGTTGAGACGAAACAAAACAAGCTGCTTTGGTTTTGAACGTGGGACCTCAATGTTCGTTCATTTATTTTTCCTATGACTTTATCTACGGGGTGATCTTTGGACTCTTTAATGTTTATGACTTCATTATTTAAAGATTCTTCTTCTTCATTTATCTTTTTCTTTATTACTATAGCTTCACTTTCTATAATCTCGTCATCGACAAGAGGTGGAGAGGGTTTGGGTGGACTTTCATCAAATTTTATATTTAATGACTCTTCTACCTTCATTGTTTCTTTGTTTAATATGACGTAAGCTTTGCTATTTGGCGAGTAACCTAGAAAGATACCTTTGGTTGATTTAGGATCAAATTTTGTAAGGTAATCTTTAGTGTTAAGAATAAAACATTTACTTCCAAAGACTCTAAAGTTATTTAAAGTAGGATTTTTGCCTCGGAGTAACTCATATGGAGTTTTACCTAAGATTGGTCTAATTAGGACTCGATTGAGTATGTACGTTGAAGTATCAACGGCATTAGACCAAAACTTTTGAGGTATGGATTGTTCATTAAGCATGGTTCGACTCATTTCTTGTAGGGTTCTATTCTTTCTTTCTACTACCCCATTCGATTGTGGAGTGCGTGGAGCCGAGAAGTTGTGAGTAATACCATTAGCGTCACAAAAGTCTCCAAATTGCACTTCATTATCGAATTCCCTACCATGATCCGTCCTAATGGACACTATAGGGCTTCCTAGTTGTCTTTGGATCTTTTTGCTTAATATTTCAAAATAATTAAAGGTTTCCGTTTTTTTCTTTAAAAATTTTGTCCATGTATACCTAGAGTAATCATCCACTATGACCAAAGTGTAGTAGTTGCCTCCATAACTTTGGATAGCGGATGGACCAAATAAATCCATATGTAGTAATTCTAGACACCTAGTTGTAGACACCATGTTTTTAGCTTTATGACTAGAATGAGCTTGTTTTCCTACATTACAAGCATCACAAAAATGATGTTCATATTTTAACTTAGGTAGATCTCTTACTAGATCTTTGGATGATAGCGATTGAAGAAGTCGCATGTTGGCGTGACCCAATCTTCGATGCCATAAGGTCGAAGTATCATCCATAGAGGTAAGACATAGTTTGTCTTTAGGTTCATTACCGATTTTAGTGACATAGACTCCATGTTTCCTAATTCATTTTCCTATGGTAATGCCATTTTTTAATATCTTACTACCGGTTTCGGTAAAAAGTACATTGCACTTTTTATCACATATTTGTCCTATACTTAAGAGGTTAAAGTTTAGGTTTTCTAAGTGACACACATCGTTAATGGTTAGAGATTTGTTAGAAATCGTACCTTTACCGATGATTCTACTTTTGCTATTTCCAAACACCACATTACCTCCATTGAAGGATTCATATGTGTAGAATAGATCTCTATTGCCGGTCATGTGCCTCGTGCACCCGCTATCCTTGACCCATTCATCCGGGTCTAGGTCGACCTTTAAGCATACCTAAGACAATAATAAACTCAAATGTTTGGTCCCCATTTGTTCATGGGTCCATTAGTGTTAAACATCCCATTCATGTTGGACATGTATGGATAAGATGAGTATGCATTCCATGGAGCAAAGTTTTGAAAAGGAAAACCATTTTGCATATTTGGATTCATCCCATTTGATGGTTACTTCTTGGATAAACGTTATTAAGTCTCCTAGATGGATTATTTTTTGAAAAAGATGGAGCTTTGTTTCTTGCAAAAGTAGGATTATATTTTGGAGGTGGTTGCCTAGTGGTGACATGAGTTGGTTTCTTCCTATTAACGATAACAAATTCAGTTCTAGATGAGGAAGTTATGTTATTACCACTGTTTGCTACAGCAGATCCACGGATCCCTGTTTGAATACTAGTCGGTTCCCTTTTTAGGGGATCCGTTGGATCCGCCACAACAGCGGCTGGTTTTTCTAGTGCCTTAACAAATTTTGTTTCTTTACTTTCACTAGTTGATGGATCAAGTTGTTGAACACCTAAACCTTTTTGGTTTTTACCGGTTTTAACACCATTTAATATCGTATCTAAAGTGTTTGTACTCATTCTAGCAATTTTAGAATCTAGATGAGCAACTAGTGTTTGAAGTTGAACGCAAAGTTCACATTCACCACTTGCTATTTTACCCTTTTCTAAACGTTTTAGTTTTGCTTTTAATTCTATGACTTCTTTATCTAAACGTTGGTTTTGACTCTTTAAAAGCTTGTTTTTGTTAATTAGTTTTAAGCTAATATTGTATAGTTTGTCATATTCATTATGCAATGAGTCATCATCAAGTGATGAAATACTATAGTATTCGTGACATACCTCGTCATTTGCCATGAGACAAATTTCTTCGTCCTCCTCGTCGCTCATTCGCCACGTGCCGCTCACGAACGCCTTTTGATCATCCCGTTTGGGACACTTACTAATAAAGTGGTTTGGGTCCCCACATTTAAAGCAAGTACGATCATCCTTTGGCTTCTCGTCCTTTAAGCTTTTCCGAAAGCCTTTCTTATCGTCATACGGTTGTTTGACGTATCTTCCCTTTCTTCTAAAGAACTTTTTAAAGTCCCTTACCGCCATAGCGTACTCCTCATCGTCACTACTCGAGGAGGAGTTCTCTTCATCGCTTGAAGCCTTTTTGGCTTTAAGGGCAAGAGATTTGTGTTTCTCTTTCACCTTTGAGGCTTCGGAGTCTTTAGCAAGGACAAGCTCGTAGACTTTTAGGTTGCCTATAAGTTGATCGAGGGTGAGGATTGTCAAATCTTTTGACTCGTCGATCGCCGTCACCTTAGATCTCCACTTCGATGGAAGTGCCCTTAGATATCTCCTAACATGATTACGGCTAGAAAAAGATTCATCAAGTGCTTGTAAATATGTAATAATAGTATTAAAGTTAGCAAATGAATGATCTATAGTTTCCTCATCCGATATTGAAAATTGTTCATATTGTTGAACAAATAAATCAATTTTATTATTTTTAACTTGTTAGTTGCCTTGATGAGTTACAACTAAAGAATTCCAAATTTCTTTAGAGGTTTTAAGCATAGAAATTCTTTCGAATTCCTTTTTCGGTAAAGCATTATATAAAACCATTTTTGCTTCACTATTTTTAGAAAGATTTTTCTTCAATTCATCATTTAGTTTATCATGGGGTATGTAATTACATTCCCTTTATCATCTTTTGAGGTAGCCTCAAAATAGCCTTCAACAATAATGTACCAAAGATCAATATCTTTAGATTTCACATATGTTTCGAATCTATTTTTCCAATATATAAAACCATTAGTTTCAAGTAGTGGTGGTTGTTGCATAGATTGTCCTTCCTTATAATTTTCAGAACCCATAGTGATCGAAAAGTTTTTAAAATACAACTTTACTTTAAAACTTTTATAAACTTAGCTCTTGATGCAAATTGTGGAAAACTAGAAGGGGGTTGAATAGTTTTGCCGATTTTAAGTTAGTTTAAAAAACTTTAGATTCGTTAATATGTGAGATCTTATGGATGTAGAGAAAGTATAGATCTAATGATAAATCAAGTAAATAAAGTAAAGCAAAGAGAAAGAAAAGACACAACCGATGTATAGTGGTTCGGCTACAAGGACACCTTCCTTGCCCTACTCCACTCCCCGAGTCACCTACTCGAGAGTTCAAGTACTATGTCAACAAACTCCTTCACTTTGAGGAGAAGCCTTCACAGCGTTGCTTACACCTTTTTCCGGTACAAAGCTAGATACCGAGTCCGTAACACGGTGGACCAAACCAACACGACTATTACACAACAAATATGTGAAATATCAAATACAAGATCTTCGCTACAGAAATCTTGCGGAGTGACAAATCAATCAAGGACCCCTTGCTTGGATGACTTGTAGAATGCTCGTGATCTAGCCTTAGAGAAGGACCTATATGAGGATCACAATAGAAAGAAAGAAGAACAACTCTTTAGATCAAGTGATCTATATGTTAGAAGAGAATGAGAGTGTTTGAGAGATTTAGTAAGAAGAGGGGTGAGTTAGAATGAAGAAATGGCTCTCTATTTATAGGCAAAATCTTCCACTGTTCCCCGGATCCCACGGATACCTCCCACTTGGGATCCGTCTAGTGTAATCCTAGGGATCCGTGGAACGCTCCTCTTTGCCCATGGGTTTTTTGGTTATGGGTCATGGGTTATGGGTTGGTCCATGGGTTTTCTTTAGATTCAATGTATCTAAGTATACATTGTATCTATCCAACTTGGGTATGTGTTATGATCCATGGGTTATGGTCCATGGGTTATGGTTTTTACCCATCCTAATAAACTATTACAACAAATGCTTAATTACTACATTTTTGTATTTAAATGGCTATATGTAAATGCTTTACAAAAATAACATGTATCTTTATAATTATACTTAAGATAACATTATATTTGTTATCAACAAAACACAAAGAGATCGCAAAATATTAATAAACGTTTTTACGGTTTATTTGTATTAACAATCTCCCCCTTTTTGTTGATGACAAAACATAATGTTATGATGAGTAAAACTTAAGAATAGATGTAAGTTTTGAAAGCCCCTAAGTTTTACTTCTTCTCCCCCTTT
>BPTQ01000001.1:125002699-125020501 GCA_019973895.1 Chrysanthemum seticuspe | reverse complement strand
GAGTTTGTTATAATATTTCTAAACCAGTTTGAATCCAATTTTGTAAGATATAAACTTTTCACATACACATCAAACCATAATACAAAGTAGCATATAGATGGAATTCTAGAGAGAGAAAGTTAGAGGTTTAGGGAACTTTAGTGAGAGAAAGAAAATTCTTATTATGAGCTCCAACTCTCTACCTTGGGAGGTAGAGAGTATTTATAGTCTTACATAAATCGCCACACATCGGGCTGTGGATCAGGCATACAGTGGGTAAAGACCCGTCCGTCCTCCACGGTGTTACTAAACTAAATTACTACTTAACTTAAAAACGACTACGACTACGAGCTTTCTAACGATTACATATACTTGAGGTGACCGACTCTTTAATACCGGGAATTTCTAATTCCTAACAATCTCCCCCTAAGGGAGGTCACCTCAATTATACATCAAAAATTACATTGAATACAAATAGATATTACATTAACAGTTGATCTTGCATTCTTGATGTAGTCCTTTGCTCATAAGCTCGTAGTCATTGATTCTTCACATTGCATGTTTGGTCATTCCAAGTGGAGGTCTTTTACTGATCCACGTGATGATAAGTTTGAGCCATCTTTGGAGATCATCAGCAATCAACAATCTCTGACACATCCTTTGTGATGTTGGTATTTTGTGATGTTGTGACTTTGGGACCGACATGCTCACATTCTGGATCATGATATCTTCTCATCAGAGTAGCGGAAGCATTTGTTGAATCACGATATTGGCAGCAGCGTGGCAGAAGCATGGAGTGAAAATATCAGAGTCATTGATGCACTAATCATGATTTCTTTTGAGTTGAATGTGTAGTGTGAGCATGCGGCTATGGATTGACCGCTTCATTCTGATCAGCTGCAAACGTCGGGAGTACCTGCATACAACAGTTAGCAATAAATCGCACGAAAGTGTCTTTGATCACTTTCGTTGAATTGAGGTACACGGCCCACGGTTCCCCGTTGATCAGTACAAGTACTGCCTGTGATCAGGTAGGATTCCTAAGAATCTCCTTGACAGGGTTTCGCAGCTGTTCTAGCTGTTCTCAAACCGGAACATCTCAAAGAAGACAACACGGAGTGAGTGAACCAGCGAAATTTAACTCCACTGATTGATGAAAAGAGATTTGAAAAACAATCGTGTATTGCTCAATAGAAATTGTTTTTGCAATACAACGAAGGTTTTATTGAAAATCAATTATCAATCATAAAAATACCTTTTGGTTTGAAAAAGATGAGTACACAGTCGATGTGCTAATGAAAAGAGTTTTTAAGCACAAAGACTGGTTTTTCAAAGGTATCCGTCAATCCATAACCTGAACCAGGATTGATTCAAGAGATTGAATCGCCCCATTGTTTCTGTTCAGTTGTCACATGGTTGATCTATATAATAGATCTCACATGCCACCTACCAGGAGCTTGTTTGATGTAGGCTCCAGAAGGCTTTCCATCTTCACTGTGACTATGTAAACACATCACTCAGATGTTCTGGCAATACCACAAAGATAATGCGTAGGACTCAAGATATATTCTCTCTTTCCACATTGTGTGAAACAGAGAGTCTTCATTGAAAGTGTCCTAATGAGATTTATTGATGATCTCGTGGCTCTAGACTCAATATGTGCATATTTGGATCCTGTGCCGGAGACTAGGGAGAGGGTCTCCTTCTTCAATATCAACAATCTCTAAGAGAAAGTCGATAGATAATGTCGGTTCCCCGTGAGAATGAAACAAGCCCTTTTAAGAGGAACTTGAGTGGCTTGGGAAGTTTAGTGCAGTGCGTCACTGGGTCCATGACGTCTTGTCTTCAATACCGATGTTACCATCAGTAGCATATGAATTGAACCCGGTTTCTGCCCTAAGGTTGAATAAATGGAGGGCTATTTGTTTTCACCCTTTCTCATTCAATTCTTTTTAATTCTTCAACCCCTTCAGTGCTTACCGAGACTTCATAGCTAGAACCTTGTTGAGTTTATTCCAGTACTAGCTCAGTCTTAGTCCGCACTCTTCCCATATCTCATTTTCCTCCTTTTATCATCATACCTAAGGACTTCTACACTAACTAGTGGATTGTCCCTGGGTAGATCCCTCCGGTTCTGGCGGATCATGGGAACCAATACCTAACCTTATCATCCTTATAACACCGTACATAAAATAAAGTTGGTCGGTCTATTTGGTATTGTTCATCTGCCATTGGATCCAATTGAAAACCATTTGAAAATCAATTCAGATACTTGTGATAATTTATCAAAGCATTTTGTACCTGAGTTGTTTTTGATATTTTTAGAACGAGAACTCCCCCTCAACATGTGCATCAAGTATTTGAAAGATATTTTGCACATGGAGGCAAGAGAAAGAATTACCTTCTTTGGTTACCATCTTCTAAAAGATATCAACATCACTTCCCACATTAAATCAAGTAGAAATAGCATTTCCGGGAAGGATGAGGTTTCCATAAATTTGCTCCCCCTCAATATGTGCCTCGAGGTTTGAAAAGAGTTTTGCACATACTAGAGGGAACCTGCACATTGGGATAAATGATCACGTTTCAAATCAAAGGTTTAAAATAGATGCTCCCCCTCAACATGTGCATTGAAAAATTGAAATCGTTTGTCACATGTGGGCAGGATAGCATGTACATCCTTATAAAACCATTTACCGAATTATCAGTTTAAATCCAATTTAAATCACACATTCTCCCCCGATCACAATTATCAAATCATTTGAGATTTGTGATCTCTTATTGATTTAAATTGATTTTGAAAGCTTTTAAGGGGAATTGTGACTTGATTATGAAAACGTTTTTACTGATAAGGATCGGATTTTTAAGACATTAAACTCCATTGATAAAAACATGCAAGTACATCTTGTGAAAACAATTTAATGCCAAATAACTTTTTAATTTAATTGAAATCATTCTCCCCCTCAATCAATGACATAGGTTGTTGATTGAGAGATAGAGATTTTGACAAATAAGTCCTGATGATTATCAAAAATAGAGACCGAGTTATTTTTCAAAGCATTTGGTTTTCAGCAGATAAATGATTATAGAATCAGAGCATGGAGTATGAAAACATGATAAAACATGGCTCTGTTCTTTCTTTTAAAACCGGGTTATTGCCTGAAAATGACAATAAACCATTTTTTTCTCTTTCTCCCAAAACTATTTTTGATTTTTTGATTTTTTTTTTTTTTTTTTTTTTTTTTTTTTTTTTTTTTAAGAGTTCGAACAACATCTAAAGTCCCGTGTCATTCTTTGAATGACATCACAAAGACCGTAGATATAATCGAACCGAGAAAAACATGACAAATTGACAATATTTTTTGAAGAATTTTCGAATTTTTCAAATTTTTATGGATTTTGAAGGTTTTATATTTTTCTATTTGATTTTTGAAGGTTTTATAATTTTATATTTTGTTTTTCGAAAAAATATTTACAAGAGATAGATGAAGAAAGACCTTTACTCCTCGTCTTCCTCCTGAAGACGTTTGAGAGTTTCTGGTTGAAGGCTTTTCAAACCAAGACGTGGAAGAATAAACTCAAAACGTTCTCTTGGAAGAGCTTTGGTGAAGATGTCCGCTAACTGATATTCAGACCTCACAAAATATAGTTCCACCACACCTTTTTCCACTTGTTCCCTGATGAAATGATGTCGAATGTCGATATGCTTTGCTCTTGAGTGTTGAACGTTGTTGCATGAGAGAGCAATAGCACTTTTATTATCACAGTACAGAGGGATTTTGTTGAATTCAAAGCCATAGTCAGATAATTGAGATCTCATCCATAAGATTTGAGCACAACAAGATGACATGGCTATGTATTCAGCCTCTGTAGAGGAAATAGAAGTACTCATTTGCTTCTTCGAAGACCAGCTCACAAGCTTATCACCCAAAAACTGAGCACCTCCAGACGTACTTCGACGTGTATCTTGACAACCTGCATGATCAGCATCTGCATAGGCCGTTAGTGACATACCGGTGTCCTTCGGGTACCATAGTCCCATATTGATGGTTCCTTGGAGATACCGAAAGACCCGTTTAACTGCTTCAAGGTGCTTTTTAGTAGGCTTAGCCTGGTATCTAGCACACATGCACACAGAGAACAAGATGTCTGGTCTACTAGCAGTGAGATACATCAGGGATCCAATCATACTCCTATATTTCGTTTGGTCAATCATGATCCCTGAGAGGTCCTCATCTAGTTTGGTTCGGTCAATCATGGGGGTGTCAACAGGGTCACTTGAGTCAAATCCAAATTTCTTTAAAATCTCTGTTGCATATTTAGATTGATTTATGAAAATGCCTCCGGGACTTTGTGAAATTTGTAATCCCAAGAAAAATGACATTTGTCCCATCATTGACATTTGAAACTTTGAACTCATTTCATTAGAAAAACGATCACATTCCATTGGGTCAGTCGAGGCAAAAATAATATCGTCAACATAAATTTGAACATGAATCAAATGTTTGCCTGACTTCCTGGTGAACAATGTAGGATCAACTGCTCCTTTGATGAATCCGGTTGACAGAAGAAACTTTGACAGTGTATCGTACCATGCCCTTGGAGCTTGCTTTAAACCGTACAGAGCCTTCTTCAAACGATAAACGTGAGTAGGATGCTCTTGATTCACAAATCCTTCAGGTTGGCTGACGTAGACGACTTCTTTAAGATCTCCGTTTAGAAATGCCGTCTTTACATCCATCTGATAAACCACCATGTTCTTACTTGCAGCATTAGCCAAAAAGATTCTGATTGCCTCGATTCGAGCAACTGGAGCAAAAGATTCTTCAAAGTCTATACCCTCCTCTTGACGATATCCTTTAGCAACTAATCGAGCCTTGTTCTTCAACACATCGCCATGCTCATCAAGTTTTACTTTGAAGATCCATTTTAGGGCTATAATCATAGCACAGTCTGGAGCAGGTACTAACTCCCATACATCAAGACGATCAAACTCATGAATTTCATCTTGCATAGCATTGAACCAGCTATCTTCATTCATAGCAGTTTTAACATCTTTTGGTTCGATCTTAGATAGTACGGAGTTGAAGATACACCATAAGGCATCGGTTGCGAGTTGCTTCCGGGTTGATACAGGACGAGAGGGATTACCAATGATGTTGTCTAATGGGTGATCGTGAGTCCATTTTCTGAGGTGTTCATGTGGCATTTGTTGAGGAACTGAGGTAGCTGAGTCGATGTCTCCTGAAGAAGATGGTTCTGATGATGATTCAGGAGTAGCAAATATGTTTTCAAATGGAGCATCTTCAGGAGTCGCAAAGGGATTAACTTCATCATTGATGCCAGAAACAATTCCATGATGTACATTTGAAGAATGATGATTTGTTGATGAGACTGAAGGATCAGCAGCAGGTGCTTCTTGACTTACAGATATTGAAACTGATGGATTGACTTCATTCACTGGAATCTGAGCATCCTCTGTTGTAGGGATCAGCACCTCATTAGTAGTAGACTCATACAGTTCATCAAACATTGGATCAAACAATTTCTTTACATCATCTTCAGATGGAGGTACATATGGTGTTTCTTGAGAGGAGTTTGGGACAAGGGATGAACCAATAGGACTGTTTTGAAGTGCGGGTCCTGAGCTGGAGTGTCCAGGAGCCATTTGACCGGTCAGCTCATCAAACGTAACGTGAATTGTTTCCATGATATTTCGGGTTCTTTTGTTGTAGATTCGGTATCCCTTTTTGTTTGGTGCATATCCTACAAATACTCCAATGTCAGCTTTAGCTCTAAGTTTGCCCAAGTCTTGACCCTCATTAGTTGGATAGCACAAGGCACCAAACACACGAAGGCAAGATAGATTGGGTTTCCTGTTGTGGACAAGTTCATATGGAGTTTTTCCATGAATGGTGTGAATCAGGGAACGATTTTGCGTGTAACATGCAGTGGCAATTGCTTCAGCCCAGAGAAACATTGGAACCTTTGAGTAAATCAGCATTGTTCTAGCAGCTTCAACAAGAGTACGATTTCGTCTTTCAACTACACCATTCTGTTGAGGGGTTCGTGGAACACTTCTTTGATGGCTGATTCCAACGCTTTCATAGAATTCACTAAGTTGTTTGTTGACAAACTCAGTTCCATTGTCTGTTCTGATAATTCTGACAGTTTTGTTTAGTCTAACCTGCAGCTGTTTGATGAGTTTGATGATGATATCAGGAGTTTCATCCTTTGTCCTTAAGAACTTGACCCAGGTGAATCTGGAATAGTCATCAACCACAACTAACACATATTTCTTCCCAAAGATATTTTGCACCCTCATTGGTCCACATAAATCCATATGAATCATATGAAGAACTTCTGTGACAGAGTTAGTAGGTTTGGGTTTATGGGCATACTTCTTGCTTTTTCCCAATTGACATGCTGAACAAAGATGATCCTTTTCATACTTTAGTCTAGGTAACCCTACAACTAAGTCCTTTCTGGAAAGATCGTTGATGGTGCCGAAGTTCAAGTGATTGAGACGACGATGCCATAACCATGACTTTGTTTTTGAAGCCTTTGATAACAAGCAGATTGGTGAAGCTCTCATCATGTCATCGATAGATATGGTGTAAAGGTTTGAGCCACGAGTTCCTTTCAACAGTTCCTTACCATTAAGATCTCTAACGAAGCAGGTATGTTTTCTGAAGGCTACTTCTAGATCAGAATCACAGAATTGACCAACAGAGAACAGATTATGACCTAAACCTTCCACATAATACACTCTGGAGATGACACTATCACCAACAACATAATCTCCATAACCCATAATAGCACCGAAATGATCATTACCAAATCTAACAGTCCCGATGAATTTGCTCACGAAGTTCATGAGCCGTGACCGGTCTCCAGTCATATGCTTGGAACAGCCTGAGTCCAGGTACCACAGAACGATTTGAACGATCTGCAGTTGAACACAGACAAGAATGGATAACTGGATAATTGGGATCCCCATGCAAGAATGGGTTCCATTTGGTTAGTAGCAACAGTTGGACCACCCACATCAGAAATAGAAGCATTCATATCAGACAGTGAGGTAATGGAATCATTGTGAATAGATGCAATACTAGTGTCTGTATTAACCCTATTTACAGTGTGACCACTTCTTAAGGGAATAGTTCTACCAGTAGGCATCCATTTTCTAGTGGGCATTATCTGATTTGTCTTATGACCAACAGGTATCCAATAAAATCCTATTCTGCTGAATGTTCTTCCTGTGGGTTTCCATTGTTTTCTAACTCTCTTTCGCTTTTGCCTTTTAGCCTTTTTAGTATGAATTTTAGCATTAACAATATTAACTTGACAATTAACATTATTAGGCAAAGCATTGACATCACATCCATGATTAGAAACAGAATTCAAGCAAACATCAGAACAAGTTTTGCAAATAGTATCAGAATTCGAATTAATTACAGTACGCTTATGGCTAATACTAGAGTCAACACGATTCGTTTTATTCGATTCAAACATAACGTTCCTAGATTGTTCTTCTACTTTCTTCCAGTGCACATTCTTAGCTTGAGAGGTCCTATCATTCCTTGTATTGTCTTGAGACTTTGACCTGCTCCCTTTAATGTCACTGTTTACTCCTGTAGAGGGAATGGGAACATTAGTTTGTTTTACTACTCTTTGCACCACCTGTTTAGATGTGCTGGGATCTGAACTACATGCAGGTGCACTTGGGTTCACTTTCGTAGAACTAGAGGCACTGTGATTTGTACTCCTAGAAGGCACACTTGAGTTCTCTTTCTTAGCATTGACAGATCTGGAATCTGAACTGTTTAAAGGCACACTACGGTTTACTTTCAAAACATTGGGAATCGAATGCATATCATACTTAGCTTTAGGCATTGAGCATGGAATCAAAGGATTAACTCTCTCACCTAATGACTTTGGGCATATTGTGATCAAGCATTCTAAGATTTCTTGAGATCGTTTGGCATATACGCAAGCATGTCCAATTGCATTATCATGAGGTTTCTCTAGCTTATCCTCTTCAACAATCTCACGCAGACATTCTAGGCAATCCTTAAGGGATGAGAAGTATGTTTGAATGGCAAGTTTGTTGTTCCTTAGATGAGGAGGGACATATGTCACAGATAAAGCATATTTATTGCAAGAGTGAACCTTTGATACAACATTCTCCCCATTGGTCATTGGCATTTTCCCTTTTACCTGACTCTTCAGATTCTCAATTTCCTTTTGCAATGAAGCTACTTGTTCGTTGTTTTTGTTACGAGTGACTTTAATTGACTCAAATAACTCATTGAAATGACGTTTAACCTTTTCATTTTCTTCTAGAAAACTTTCGTTTTCCTTTTGTAAAGCATTTACTAGGTTTTGAAGATGAAACGTTTGAGAATTCTGAGAATCTAAAGGAGGAGGCATTTGGGAACCTGTCATATTGTTTGTTTGACCTTTTAACTGAGAGATCTGGGCTTTCAATTTTCTGATTGTGTTGCACTGAGCTTGAATCTGTTCATCACGTTTGTTAGTTTGAAAAACTGCATCAAACTCTGGAACATCTGAAGATGTCTTGACATTTGAAGTTTTGACATTTTCTTTGAGATGTTGATATTTTAGTTGTAAATTAAAATGCTCAACTTCTAATTTGGAAAAATGTTTAACTAAAGTGTCGTGATCATCCAGTTCAATCTTCTCGTTTAGTTTAGAATTAGTTTTTTCAAGCTCAATGACACGATCATGGGAGACTTTCAGGGCAACAGACAGTTCATGAAATTTAGAAGCATTAATGGAGCAATTTGAAGCAGTAAAAAAGATATCTTGAGCAACACATTCAGTAATAAGAGTCTCATTTAATGTATGCAAGTTTTTTCTCTCAATCTCATTGTATTTTAGTGCACTCTCATAATCACTAACTTCAGCTACCATTGCATCAAATTCCTTTTCCATTCCTTTGATATCAGTTTCTATTCCCTTTTTAAGGCTCTCAAAGTGATCTTTCAGAAGTTTAAAGAAAGGCATGACCTCAGTTAAATAACATTCTTTCATTTGCTCAAAACCCCTTTCTCCTTCAGTTATACCAGTGGGTGTGATTCTTTTCTTGCAAGTTTTCTCAAAATCAACAAATAGTTGAAGTATAACGTATTGGCTTATTAATGTCTTGCTTTTAGTGGCAATTGTTCTAGGTACAAGATGCATTGGTGTATTAGGAGGATACACAGTTGCTCTAGGCATTTTCCGAAGGGGAGGGTTTGTTTCTACAATATTTTCAGCTTTCTGCTTATCTATATCCATTTTCCAGAAGATTTGTTCGGGAGTCAACAGTGTCGGAGTCTTAAACTTGTTCAAGGAAATCCAGTTTTCCTTCTTGTAGTCAGGGGGAGTGATAATTACTTTCTTCTCTTTGCACTTAGGATCATTTAGTTTCTTATTCATCTTCTCCCTAGTAACTTCATCTAATTTCTTGTCATCCTCAGTGCACTCAATGCAACTAGGTTTTTGTCTAGGTTTAAGAATCTCATTTCCATCATAGATAACACTTTGAGCTGCTTTTGCTATCTTTCCATACTCAGGGTTTGGTTTATCTATAATGGGAACACTATGCTTATCGCTGAGAACTCGATGTTTGGTGACCATGTGAGCAGTTTGAATGGTGTTTCCTTGTATGTACAACTTGTTTTCAAGTTTGTTTTTCAAAGTTTTCAGATTAGAAAAATCTCTCAAGAGTTTTAATTCCTTTGCATTAAATTCTTGCTTAAGCATTTTCACATTTTCTTGAAGTTCTTGTTTTTGTTTAGCTGTTTTAGAAAGTTTTTCTTGCAAGGAATTTAATTCTTGTTTCAATACTTCTTCTCTAAACTTACTTTTTCTAATTACTGTACTTACTTGGACATCCATTTCCTGCTCACGAGTGGTCAACTCAAATTTTGCTCGTTGTTCATAAATAGCAACACGTTCCTTATAGGCATTTAGTTCAGAAATTATGGAATCATCAGGAGCACATGCAGTGTATTCATCAAAGACATAGTCATAGTTGACTGCAGAAGATGCATCACTTGGTACAACCTCACTTTCACTTTGTTTCACGTATTGATCGTATGGGACACTATTGATATTACCCATATTTTCAATATTTGATTTAATAGTTTCAGTTGGTTGTACTTTGTCATGCATCTGTTGCACATCAGCATCATCGTATAGCTTTAATACCTCAGAGATGAGTTTGTCCTTGGATGGGCCTGCTTGTGGTGAAGAAGAGATCTTGGGAGAAACCATTGGAGAGATGCTAGCCATAAAGATTGTGTGTGCAGTAGGTCCATCATCTACATCAGAGTCGTAAGCATCACAGTCAGCGACTTGAAAGGCGTTCTGATGATTGTGACCTATCTCCTGAATAGGCTGCTCATCCACGTCTGCATCATAGGTCTTGGCATTACCCTCAGCAAGAAACAGCAGTTCCTCTTCATCCAACGCAACACCATTGTCCTGAGCTTGTGCCAGCAGCATCTTATCTCTGAAGTAATCAGCATTTTGTGGCCGCTTTGGAGATGTGCAGTTCCTTGCAATGTGTCCCTCACCACCACAGTTATAGCATTTGATCGGCTTAGCTTGACCTTGGTTACCATTCCTTCCTCGATTCTGATTGCCCACATAGCCTCTACCAGCACCACCCCTTCCCTGATCATACTGTCTTTCCTGAACTGGTTGCACCACGATCCTTCCATCTTTAACAGTAGCTTGATTGTGTGGGTTAGATGCTGTTCTGAGGTTGTTGTTGGTTTGTGGGAGAGAATTCATGTTTTGGCTAATCAGAAGAGCTAGTTGATTAATGAAGCTTCCCATGTGTGCATCAGCATCAGCTTGTTTGTACATAGGATCAGGAGTGAGTTTGTGATTACCATTACCCAAGGGTATGACTTGTGAAGCTTTGGTTTTGATTCCGATGTTTGAGTAGAAGGCAGTTGAATCATTAGACGAGCTTGTCTCTCCTGGGTTAGTTTTGAACTGATTGAGAATCAATTTTTCAAACATGGCATGCCTCTCATTCTGAAGGAGGAAGGCATAGAGTTGCTCATAGTTTGTGTTCTTCAATCCTTTAGTAAGCTTCACAGCGGTAACAAACTTGTGCCATTCGGGATTCATGTTGTTTACAAATTTTGAATTCAACTGAATGTTAGGCATAGTCATTCTGATGTTCCTCATGTCATTAACTAACTTATGAAATCTCACATAGTACTCATAGACATTCTCATCTGGTTTCATCTTGAAATGCTCAAATTCGTCATAGAGTTGTGATTCTCTGTCTTCCATGGTTAATTCTGAGCCTGAGAGAAGCATCTTTACATTATCCCAAACTGCTTTTGCATCAGTGTTGTGATTGATCAGCTTGTAGATGTCTTTAGGAAGACCTTGAAGAACAATGTTTGAAGCCCTGATATCTGCATCAAATCTCTTTTTCTCCTTATCATCAAGCTCATCATACATCTTAGGTCTGTCCATTCCGTAAACAGGAGTGCCATCATCATTAGTATCAAGTATGTCTCTAGTCGTCTCAACACGATATGGTCCTTCATCAATGGATTTGAGAATGTTGACACCATTTTCCTTCCCAAGGCAATACAATCTGATTCGTTGAGCCCAAGAATCGTAGTCAGTTCTGTCAAGCATGGGTGGACGAGTATCTGAACCAGCTGCTTGTACATCCTCGGCAACAGTGGAGATGACAGTAGGGACGTTGGTAGACATGATAACAGATTATACGGGATTTTATAACTCAAAGATTAAACCGGGAAAAAGATTCTTTCACGGGATTTTACTAAATCAAGAGAAAACCGTAAATAATCACTCAAGTCGCTAGATGATAAAGCTCTAAGTCGCTAGGGACAAATGCACTAAGTCGCTACCAATTAATTCGCTAGACAGCCAAGTCGCTAGAATCCCAAGTCGCTAACAGAAAAGCAAGTCGCTAAGTAGTAACTCGCTAACACTCAAGTCGCTAGCAAAAATTCAGCAGTAATTCGCTACCCAAGTCGCCAACAATGCAAGTCGCTAAAGAGTAACTCGCTAACACTCAAGTCGCTAGCAAAAATTCAGCAGTAATTCGCTACCCAAGTCGCCAACAATGCAAGTCGCTAAAGAGCAACTCGCTACAGACCAAATCGCTACCACAAGTCGCTACCTGTAGTGGAGAGTCCACTACTTGTACTATAAGTCGCTAGATCTAACTCGCTAGATTTAACACTGTAACTCGCTACAATTTTGTGAAGTAAGTCGCTAAGAAGAACACTTATCCGTGAGCTAACTCGCTACCATGAAAAACCATATAAACATCACTTTTCAATCCAAAAACAACCCAACCAAGATGATTCAAGCTTACCAAATGAAAACCTAAACACTTTTGATGATTCTAAACACAAAAGTACCAACAAAATTCAAACTTTAACACAAGAGATCAACCAAATGATGCAAAAACCACTAAACTTTTTCAAACTCAAAAACCACCTAAAAACCACTATAAATCCAAAGATGTGTAAGATATGATCCAACCATGGCTCTTGATACCAATTGTAAGATATAAACTTTTCACATACACATCAAACCATAATACAAAGTAGCATATAGATGGAATTCTAGAGAGAGAAAGTTAGAGGTTTAGGGAACTTTAGTGAGAGAAAGAAAATTCTTATTATGAGCTCCAACTCTCTACCTTGGGAGGTAGAGAGTATTTATAGTCTTACATAAATCGCCACACATCGGGCTGTGGATCAGGCATACAGTGGGTAAAGACCCGTCCGTCCTCCACGGTGTTACTAAACTAAATTACTACTTAACTTAAAAAAGACTACGACTACGAGCTTTCTAACGATTACATATACTTGAGGTGACCGACTCTTTAATACCGGGAATTTCTAATTCCTAACAAATTTAAATCACAAAATCTCCCCCGATCACAATTTTCAAATCCTTTGAGATTTGTGATCTCTATTAATTTAAATTAATTTTGAAAGCTTTTGAGGAGAATTATGACATGCTTTTAAAACTTTTAACTGAAAGGGATCAAATTCTGAGACTTTAAATTCCAATGATTAAACATGCGTAAGTATCTTATGAAAACATAACATTAGCCTTGGTCTGGATCCATTTGAATCAAAAATAACTTTTTAGTTTCATTGAAGTCATTCTCCCCCTCAATCAATGACATAAGTTGTTGATTGAGAGATAAAGATTTTGACAAATGACAAGTCCAGATGATTTTCAAAAATTGACTCCGAGTTATTTTTCAAAGCAATTTAGTTTTCATTAGATGGCAAATATTTTTCAGAAGAATGTATAGAAGGAAAAATATTTGTGAAGGAAACATTTGTCTTTTATTGGTAACAAACATTTGTTTTTAGAATCAGACCATGAGATTTGAAAAATAAGATTAAGCATGCCTATGTTCTTTGTTTTAAAATGGGTTACTGCCTGAAATGACAATAAACCACCATTTTTCTCTATCCCATTTTTTTTTAAGTTTATGTCCAAACGAACTTCATCTAAAGACCCGTGTCATTCTTAGAGTGACAAATCAAAGACCGTAGATGTTATCGAAGAATAGAAAAAGATGGGAAAAAAATATTTTTGAGCTTTTTCAAAGATTTTTTTTATTTTTATGGATTTTTGAAATTTTATATTTTTCTATTTTCTTTTTGTGAGTTTTATAATTTTGTATTTTTCTTTTTGAATAAATGTTTACAAGAGATGGATGAAGAAAAAATTTTACTCCTCGTCTTCCTCTTGAAGACGTTTGAGTGTTTCTGGTTGTAGACTCTTTAGACCAAGTCGTGAAAGGATAAAATCAAAACGTTCTCTAGGAAGAGATTTGGTGAAGATGTCTGCTAACTGATATTCAGTCTTCACAAAGTATAGTTCCACCACACCATTCTCCACTTGCTCCCTGATGAAATGATGTCGAATGTCAATATGCTTTGCTCTTGAATGTTGAACGTTGTTGCATGAGAGAGCAATGACACTCTTGTTATCACAGTACAGAGGGATTTTATTGAATTCAAAGCCATAGTCAGATAATTGGGATCTCATCCATAGGATTTGAGCACAACAAGATGACATGGCTATGTATTCTACCTCTGTAGAGGATATAGAGGTACTCATTTGTTTCTTTGAAGACCAGCTCACAAGCTTATCACCCAAAAACTGAGCACCTCCTGACGTGCTTTGACGTGTATCTTGACACCCTGCATGGTCAGCATCTGCATAGGCTGTTAGTGACATACCGGTGTCCTTCAGGTACCAAAGTCCCATGTTGATGGTTCCTTGGAGATACCGAAAGACCCATTTAACCGCTTCAAGATGCTTTTGGTAGGCTTAGCCTAGTATCTAGCACACATGCATACAACGGACAGAATGTCTGGTCTACTGTCAGTGAGGTACATCAGGGATCCAATCATACTTAGATATTTAGTTTGGTCAACCATGATGCCTGAGTGGTCCTCATTCAGTTTAGTACGCTCCACCATGGGAGTGTCAACAGGGTCACAAGAATCAAATCCAAATTTCTTTAAGATCTCATTAGCATATTTAGATTGATTGATAAAAATGCCTCTGGGACTTTATGAAATTTGTAATCCCAAGAAAAATGACATTTGTCCCATCATTGACATTTGAAATTTGGAGCCCATTTCCTTAGAAAAACGGTCACATTCATTGGGGTCAGTCGAGGCAAAAATAATATCATCAACATAGATTTGAACATGAATTAAGTGTTTGCCTGACTTTCTGGTGAACAATGTCGGATCAACTGCTCCTTTGCTGAATCCATTAGATACAAGAAACTTCGATAGCGTGTCATACCATGCCCTTGGAGCTTGCTTCAGATCGTAAAGGGCCTTCTTCAAACGATAGACATGAGTAGGATGCTCTGGATTCACAAAACCTTCAGGCTGGCTGAAGTATACTACCTTTTTCAGATCTCCGTTAAGAAAAGCAGTCTTTACATCCATCTGATAGACTACCATGTTCTTACTAGCATCGTTAGCCAAGAAAATTCTGATTGCCTTGATACGTGCAACTGGAGCAAATGATTCTTCAAAGTCAATACCCTCTTCTTGACGGTATCCTTTCGCAACCAGTCGAGCTTTGTTCTTTAGCACATCGCCATGTTCATCAAGTTTTACTTTGAAGATCCATTTAAGAGCAATGATCATAGCACAGTCAGGAGCAGGTACTAATTCCCATACATCTAGTCAATCGAACTTATTAATTTCTTCTTGCATGGCATTGAACCAGCTGTCTTAAGTCATGGCTGTCTTGACGTCTTTTGGTTCGACCTTAGATAGTATGGAGTTGAAGAAGCACCACAAGGCATTAGTTGCAAGTTGTTTACGAGTGGATACTGGACGAGAAGGGTTCCCAATGATGTTGTCCAATGGATGGTCATGTGTCCATTTTCTAAGGTGCTCGTGTGGTTGTTATTGAGGGACTGAAGTAGCAGAGTTTGGATCTCCTGATGAAGATGGTTCTGAAGTTGGTTCAGGAGCAAATATGTTCTCAAATGGAGCATCTTCTGGAGTAGCAAAGGGGTTATCTCCATTATAGTTTCAAGAAACATTTCCATGATGTACACTCGATGATTAAGGATTTGATGATAATGATGAGTGATCTGCAGTAGGCGCTTCTTGACTCAGTGACACAGAAACTGAAGGGTTATCTATGTTGACTGGGTTAGGGGCAGCCATTGTTGATGGATTAGACTAATCATTAGCAATAGGTTCATAGTATTCATCAAACATCGGATCAAACAATTTATTCAAATCTTCTTCTGAAGGAGGTACATATGGAACTGGTGGTGAGGGGTATTGTACAAGAGAAGAACTAATGGGATTACTTACAGAATGTTGAGATACGGGTCCAGAACTTGATTGTCCTGGAGCCATTTTTCCAGAAAGCTCGTCGAACGTGACGTGAATAGTTTCCATGATATTTCGAGTTCTTTTGTTGTAGATTCGGTAACCCTTCTTGTTTGGTGCATAACCCACAAAAAATCCAATGTTCGCCTTAGCTCTTAATTTACTTAAATCTTGACCATCATTCGTTGGATAGCACAAAGCACCGAATACACGAAGGAAGGAGAGATCAGGTTTTCGATTGTGGACAAGTTCGTATGGAGTTTTTCCATGAGTGGTGTGTATAAGGGAACAATTTTGGGTATAGCAAGCAGTGGCAATGGCTTCAGCCCAGAGAAACATTGGAACCTTTGAATAAATTAGTATTGTTCTTAAAGCTTCCACAAGGGCCCGATTACGTCTTTCAACTACACCGTTCTGTTGAGGAGTACGTGGAACACTTCTGTGATGGCTGATTCCAATGCTTTCATAAAGCTGACTTAGTTCTTTGTTAACAAACTCAGTTCCATTGTCCGTTCAAATAATTCTAACGGTCTTGTTAAGTCGAACTTGCAGCTGTTTGATAAGTTTGATGATGACATCTGGAGTTTCATCCTTTGTCCTCAAAAACTTAACCCAAGTAAATCGAGAGTAGTCATCAACCACGACTAACACATATTTCTTCCCATTTATCGTTTGCACTCTCATGGGTCCGCACAGATCCATATGAAGAACTTCCATAACTGAGTTTGCGGGATTGGGTTTGTGGGCATATTTCTTGCTTTTTCCCAATTGGCATGCTGAACAAAGATGATCTTTTTCATACTTTAATCTGGGTAATCCTCTTACGAGATCCTTTCTTACCAAATCATTAATGGTTCCGAAGTTCAAGTGGTTGAGACGGCGATGCCATAGCCATGACTTTGTTTTAGAGGCTTTAGATAACAAGCATATTGGAGAAGATTTTATCATATCTTCGATAGAGATGGTGTATAGGTTCGTTCCATGTTTTCCTCTTAAAAGTTCCACACCATCAAGTTCTCTAACGAAACAAGTATGTTTTCTAAAAGCCACTTCTAAATCAGAATCACAAAATTGACTGACAGAAAATAAATTATGACCAAGACCTTCAATAAAGTATACCCGGAAAATTACACTATCACCAACCACATAATCTCCATAACCCATAATTTCCCCAAAATGGTCGTTCCTGAATCTAACAGTCTCGATAAATTTACTCACGAAGTTCATGAGCCGCGTGCGATCTCCAGTCATATGTTTGGAACAACCTGAGTCCAGGTACCACATAACGATTTGAACGACCTGCAGTTGAACACAGACAAGTATGGATGACTGGATAGTAGCTGAGAAAAAGACTACACCTACAAGGTTAGAGCAAAAGATTGGTTCACCTTGGGTAAGAGCGTACCCCTAGGTTTGATAGGTCAGTAGGTATGAACAGACACAAGTTGACGTCCAGCAAGTTTAGCAATACACCATGGACCTGAGTCCAACAAGGTTTGTATACTGACCTCTAGCGTGCGCCGAGTACTTGAAGCACTCATTTAAATAGCTCTGACAATCTAAGTCCTTGCTGGTAAAACCCCTTTAATACCCAATACCTCTAATACACCAACCACTATCACATTAAAAGGCCCATATGAAATAACTTCCAGAACCAGTATTAAATAAAAGACAGTCAGTTAAAACACTAAGACTAAATCTTCACCGAAAATCTTTTGTATGAACAAAGCAATCTCTTGAACTACCACACCTTGAAAATTCTCCTTTTGTACCTTGCTTGGATATGTGGTAGAGATAGCTTCTATACTATTTTAGAAGAGGTTATACGAACAATAGATTTCGGAGATTTTGTTTCAGTACCGATACCGTAGCGGCAGAGTTGGTGAACTTGAAGCCTTGGTAATTACTA
>BPTQ01000001.1:124953453-124978037 GCA_019973895.1 Chrysanthemum seticuspe | reverse complement strand
TTTATAAAAACATACATAATATATTATGAACTACTTTTAATATAGTTACTTTTATGTAAATTTTGAGTTTGGTAAATATATAAAATGTAGTACATAATATATCATGTTTGTTTTTATAAATTCCAGTTTCAACATAAGTTTTTCAATTTTAACTGAATATAAAACTCTGCCCTCCTCATAATCTTGTACTATATAATACTTGATGTAAAATATATAAATGGTTTGAGTTTTAAATGTATTTTCATTGATATAATTTTCATCAAGTATTATATAATACATACAAAATATTTAAAGTCAAAGTTGAATTCAAAAAATTAAAATAAACTTAGATAATACACTCACATACTAATTTTTATATAAAAAAAAGATTGACACATATATAATGCATCAACTATAATGTATTGCTATATTTTTTCACACTCTTCATATTTAGTTGTTACGTATGTTTACGAGACTTATTATTTTATTTTTTTTACAAATTTTTACTCCATTTGTCTCATACTTCGTATTTGTTGTTCACATTTTCTTTTTGAGTTGTTCTGAATTAATTATTCACTTTTAAAATTACATAAGGAATTTAAATTAAGATCATCAGATTATCCTCACTTGAAAATAATATTAATACTTTAAAAAGTTATAAATTAATTAGTTGAAGATAAAACTGTTATTGTGCAAATAAATATATAAAAATAAAATAAAAGCTATAATAATGATTTTTTTAACATGTGATTTTTTTCCTTAGACAATTATTTGAAAGTGATAAGCATGTACTGTAATGTTTTGTGACACAAAATAATATGAAGAATAAGTAATAACAGATGATAAATGAAATAGTTTATTAAATAAAACAAAACAATAGATGTCCATGTGGTTGTTTTGTTTTGGGTGAGCAATGCGTGTCGCTCAGTTCTCGAGTTTTTAGGGAAGGGAAATGGAAAAGAATAGGAAAGGGAAAAGAAAGGGAAAAGGAAAGTAAATGTTAGTTGTTATGTTCTTGAGATAGAGGAAAGGAAAAGGAAAGTAATCATAAACATTGTTCTTGAGTGAGAGGAAAAGGAAAATATCTTGATAAAATTACATATATGCCCTTTAATTGTTAATGTCAAATGTTTTAAAAATGTTATATTAGTCTTTATACAATATACGGTTCCGTTTCCTTTCCCTTTCCTCCCAAAAGTGGGAGGAAGATTTACTTAACAAATCTTCCTCCCTATTTCCTTTCCATTCCCTTTCCTCCTTTAAAAAAGACTCAAGAACACAAAAAACTTTTCATTTCCTTTACTTTCCTCTTCCATTTCAACTCGAGAACTGAGCGTCACACACACTGACACAACAAAACCATAACCAAATTCTCTCAACTGTCCCATTTCAGAAGCTAAAATTAGCAAATCGTTTGGTGTAAAAATGGAAAATGATGATCAAAACACCGTGAACGGCTTCTCTCATGTGTCTTCTACTCCTGTTTTCTGGAAATCAAGGAAGAGATTAGGTATTTTTTACCATAATAATTTTATAAATTTTGTTCACCAAAATTGACTTATGAGAAAATTATAAAAATGGTCCGCGTGCTTTTACTCAAATTGCATTGTTAGTTCCAACACTTCAACTGCGACATGTATAGTCTTAAATCGGAAACTATAAAGACCATGGGAGGTGGTTGTAGTTATGAGTTAGCGAATATTCATGCAACTTTTGAAAGTGAGGGGCTATAAGTGCACTTTTGATATTAGCTCATGGACTATCCGTGTAATTTACTCTCTGCCAGTTTTATACTAGTACTTTTTTTTAGCAAAATTGACTTATGAGAAAATTATGTAGATGGTTCATGTGCTTTACTAAAATTAGCTCTTAATTTCTTAATTGCGGCATAGATAGTCTCAAATTGGAAACTTCAACACGGATTTAAGACTTTTAGGGTGCGTTTAGTTAGAAAAAATTTCTTAATTTTCTATTTTTAGATTTGTAAAAAAAAAAAAAAAAAAAAAAAAAAAAAACAAAAAAAAAGGGGGGGGGATTTAATTTTCCACAAAATATAGAAAACGCGTTCTTATGATATTGTTTTCTATTCTCAAGAAAACAAGGGCTTATGGAAACAAAGAAAAAAAGTGTTTTGTATTTGTAGTAAATTTTCTATTTTGTAGAGAATTTGATGGAAACACTGATTTGAACCCAATTTTTATTTTCCTTGTTTAGCGCAAAACAGTTTTTGGAAAACATGGATGTTACCTTTCAACTAAACGCACCCTTGGTGTTCGTAGTTTTACAAGTTAGGGAATATTCATGCAACTTCTAAAGTAGAGGGACTATAAGTGGTGTTCGGGTTTAAGCACATGTAATACAGTATCATGTAATTTACTTTTGAACAATTTTATGAATGATGTAAGAACTAAAATTTCAACTTTTTCGGCTAGCCATGGGGGGCACCGGCCCCCCATACTTACACTATAGATCCGTCCCTGATCGGGAAGAAACGGAAGCTTGTAAATGTGGATGTTGTTGAAAGTATGCGCAGAATTGCAGTACAAGAAATGAACAGAAAGGTATTGCACATATTCCATGTCTATAACTGGATTAAAAAACAAAAGAGAGAGAGAGAGAGAAGGGGAAAAAAATACTCCAACTCATTTAGATGTACTGCTACACCTATGAATATGCAAAAAAAAAAAGTTGAGATTTTTTCGGTAAGATTACATTGTTATGGTGCTAGGACAGTAGGTAACTAATGAGGCTGATGAAACAAATGTAACTAGTTGTCGGCCACTTTCCAGATTCTACTTGTTTTTTACCTTGGTGAGACTGCAAACTAAGAAGGGGAAGATTGACAAGTAATGTAATCTAAATATTTGCTAATGTGGGGTATTTAAGTTTTCTCGCTCATCAAAAACAAAGGAAGTTCAATTTTTGACAACTTTTCCGAGCATCATTCTGATTTTAACTTCTACTCCATTTCATGCGATGAAATGCTCGCACCACACATTGGCAAATTTTGGCATTTCTATTTCCGTTCTTGGCTATTTTTTCCTTTAAAGGGAAAAAGTGAATCGCATACCTTGAGAAATCATAGTCAAAGAGATCCTGAATTGGGACTTGGTTAGAAGTAGAAGCTCCTCACTCCCCAGATTTTAAGTACTTACTTTATGGTTTTTTATAAATGAATCAATTTTGTTAATATTTTTTACACGTAACTAGTCAAGTGGGGGAAGATAAAGAACCTCTAGTTATTGTTGGAAAATTTAGTGCACTTGTGGGATTAGGTCACACCTTGTAATGGGTCAGGAGGTACGGAGTGTACACCCATAAGGTCCCTGAACACCCTAACTCTAATAGTGGTTTGTATTGGTAGTGCTCATAGGCAGTGTTTCCACTTACAGGCGGTGTTTCCACTGACAGGCAGTGTTTCCACTAACAGGCAGTGTTTCCACTGATGGGCAGTGTTTCCACTGATAGTTGTATGTAAGCACTGCTAGTGTTATGAAAGTACTGCTAGAGGTATGAAAGTACTGCTAGTGTTAAAGTACTGCTTGTAACGGGCTTTGACCTATTCAAGTGGCAGTTACAACTGCATAATGACCACGTTTAATTGGTCATGTAACCACTAAAGGCTATAATGGGGATAATTATGAGGCGATTAATGGGCCGATTAATTCTCATAATTCCATTTGACTAGCTAAGAGTAATCTCCTATAAATAGGATATCTGTTTATGCATGAAAAACACACAGAAAACGATTAACACTTATAAGCAAAAGGGTTATTGAATTGTGCCTAATTCTATAACTACATTTGGTCTTATCCCAAGTAGATATTCATGTAACCCAGGAATTAGGGTCGAATAGTTTACTTTGGAAAGTGATCACACGATTCCAAGTGATATCCGGTAACCACCTAGTGGTATTTGCTTCTGCTAACATTGATTATCTAACCCTGTTCTGGGAGTTACACACCAACAATCAAAGTAAACTATTTTGTGATAATCAATGGCTGCTGCTGCAATGAAACACATGGCTTCAAACTTTGCTAAGCTGGACAAGTTTGAAGGGGTGGACTTTAGGAGGTGGCAGAAGAAGATGCATTTCTTGCTGTCAAGCATGAGTGTGGTGTATGTGCTAACCACTCCTATTCCTGATGATGGGGATGATGCTACTGTGGAGCAGATTAGGAGGAGGAGCAAATGGGAGAATGATGACTACATATGCAGAGGTCTAATTCTCAATGGTATGTCTAATTCTCTATTTGATATTTATCAGAACATTGAATCTTCCAAAGAACTGTGGGATTCCTTGGATGCCAAATATATGGCTGAGGATGCATCAAGTAAGAAGTTCCTTGTTAGTAATTTCACAAATTACAAAATGACTGATTCAATACCAGTTATGGAAAAATAAAATGAGCTTCTTGGAATACTTGGAAGGTTTACACAACACAATATGAACATGGATGAGGCCATTAAAGTCTCTTGTGTCATTGACAAACTCCCTCCTTCTTGGAAAGATTTCAAGCATACCTTGAAACATAAGAAAGAGGAGTTAACTCTTGTTGAGTTGGGCAGTCATCTGCGCATTGAGGAATCTCTCATGGTGCAGGATAATGACAAGCCAAAGAGTAGCAATGTTGCTGGTGCATCTGTTGTCAATATGGTGGAGCATAATAACTCCACCAGGTACAATGACAACAAAGGCAAACGCAAATATCATGATAACACAAGGGCAGATCCTAACAAGAAGGCAACACCTACTTGTTGGAAATGTGGCAAAACTGGTCACATTAAAAGGGACTGCAAGGGTGTTAAATTTGGTGGTAAAACCAATGGATCAGGCACTAATGGTTCAGGGAGTGGTGGTTCAGCCAACTCACTGAAAGGTCAGAATATGTTTAATAAGTCTTTTCAGATTTATTATGTTACATATGTATCTGAATCTTATTATCTGCAGGATGATGAAGTTGCGTGGTAGGTTGACTCTGGAGCAACAGTTCATGTGTGCAAAGATAGAAGCTGGTTCAAGACTTATGAGTCACTGAATGATGGTTCTATTCTTCACATGGGAAATGAGTCAACAGCCTTAGTGCATGGTCATGGTTGTGTAGATCTTAGGTTTAGTTCTGGAAAGATTGTAACTTTGTTTGATGTTATTCATGTTCCTGATATAAGGAAAAACTTGGTTTCAAGTAGTGTTTTGAATAATCATGGATATAAACAAGTTATTGAATCTGATAAATTTGTCTTGTCTAAATGTGGTGTTTTTATTGGTTTTGGTTATTTATGTAATCAAATGTTCAGGCTTAATATTGTCCCTGATAGTGTTAATTCAGCCTTTGTGACCACCTCTGACCAGACTGACTCTACCCTTTGGCATGCTAGACTTGGCCATGTACACTATAAGAGAATCCAAGATATGTCTAAGGATGGGTTAATCCCAGCATTTGACATGGACACTGAAAAGTGTAAAACTTGCATGTTGACCAAGATAACCAAAAAACCTTTTCAGGGTGTTAATCGTGAGACTAAGCTCTTGGAGCTAATACACAGTGACCTGTGTGATTTGCATGCCACTCCATCTTTGGGGAATAAGAAGTACTTTGTGACATTTATTGATGATGCTTCTAGGTTTTGTTATGTCTATCTTTTACATACTAAGGATGAAGCATTAGATAAATTCAAAGTGTTTAAAACTGAAGTTGAATTACAACTTGGGTCTTTGATCAAAAGATTAAGGACTGATAGGGGAAGTGAGTACATGGATACTCTGTATTTTCAGTCTGTTGGAATTATCCATGAAACGACTGCCCCTTATACTCCTCAGCAAAATGGCATTTCTGAAAGGAAAAACAGGGTGCTGAAGGAGATGGTTAATTCCATGTTGTCCTATTCAGGACTAAGTCAAGGGTTCTGGGGTGAAGCTATGTTAACAGCTTGCTATTTATTGAATAGGGTTCCCAACAAAAGGAACAAGGTTACCCCTTATGAACTCTGGACTAAAAGGAAACCCAACCTGAACT
Organism: Chrysanthemum seticuspe; assembly: GCA_019973895.1. Classification (NCBI taxonomy): domain Eukaryota; kingdom Viridiplantae; phylum Streptophyta; class Magnoliopsida; order Asterales; family Asteraceae; genus Chrysanthemum; species Chrysanthemum seticuspe. The sequence goes on along the minus strand of BPTQ01000001.1, from coordinate 124,972,041 downwards.
ATCTCAGGGTATGGGGTTGTAGGGCTGTTGTAAGACTCCCTGATCCAAAGTTGAAAATTTTGGGTGAAAAAGGAATTGACTGCATCTTTGTTGGATATGCTGAGCATTCCAAGGCTTTTAGGTTCTATGTTATTGAACCTAATGAATATGTTTCAATTAACTCAATAATTGAATCAAGGGATGCAAACTTTGATGAGAATAGATTCTCATCAGTCCCTAGACCAAGTCAGAGGATTCCTAATGGAACTCATGACACTGGTGTATCAGAGGTCCCTGATGATGTTCCATCAGTGGTCCCTGATGAGGTTGTGGTTCAACAACCTGAACCTGTGCTCAGAAAGAGCACAAGGGTCCGGACTCCAAAGTCATTTGGACCTGAGTTTCAACTATACTTAGTTGAAGGAACCAGGGATGATGTCTCAGACCAATACTCCTATTGCTTCATTGTTGAAGATGATCCCAAGACATTTGAAGAAGCAATGAAGTCCCAGGATATTGCTTTCTGGAAAGAAGCAATCAATGATGAGATGGATTCCATCATGGGCAACAACACTTGGGTGTTGGTTGATCTACCACCAGGTTGCAAACCTTTGGGTTGCAAATGGATTTTCAAAAGGAAAATGAAGGTAGATGGAACTATTGAAAAGTTCAAGGCTAGACTAGTCATTCAGGGCTTTAAACAAAAGTCAGGGATAGACTATTTTGATACTTATGCCCCTGTGGCTCGTATCAGTACCATAAGACTGCTGATTGCTTTGGCATCTATTCACAATCTGGTTATTCATCAGATGGATGTGAAAACAACTTTCTTGAATGGTGAATTGGATGAGGAGGTTTATATGAACCAACCTCAGGGCTTCATCATGCCTGGCAATGAAAACAAGGTGTGTAAACTGATTAAGTCCCTTTATGGACTAAAGCAGGCACCTAAGCAATGGCATCAAAAATTTGATGAAGTGGTTTTGTCTAGTGGTTATGTTCTTAACCAAGCTGACAAATGTGTGTATAGCAAATTTGATGAATCTGGTAATGGAGTCATCATTTGTCTATATGTTGATGACATGTTGATCTTTGGCACTGACAAAAATCAGGTTGACCTGACAAAGGAATTTTTGTCATCAATGTTCTCCATGAAGGACATGGGGGAGGCTGATGTTATCCTTGGTATAAGGATTAAACATGAAAGTAAAAGAATTTCTATTTCTCAGTCTCATTATATTGAGAAGGTGTTGAGGAAATTCAATTACTTTGATTGTACTCCTATGAGTACACCTACGGATACTTGTGAGAAGTTGATGCCTAATAATGGCAAGGATGTATCTCAACTTGAGTATTCTAGGGTAATTGGCTGCTTGATGTATGCCATGACTTGTACAAGACCTGATATTGGTTTTGCAGTGGGAAAATTGAGCAGGTATACTAGTAATCCTAGTGCTCATCACTGGCAAGCAGTTCAGAGGGTACTGAAGTATTTGAAGAAAACTATGGAGTATAGTCTCTCATATACTGGTTACCCATCAGTGTTGGAAGGATACACTGATGCAAGTTGGATCAGTAACACTAAAGACAATTCGTCTACCAGTGGCTGGGTATTCCTACTTGGTGGAGGTGCAATTTCTTGGGCATCCAAGAAGCAAACTTGCATCACCAGTTCAACAATGGAATCTGAATTTGTGGCCTTAGCTGTTGCTGGTAAAGAAGCTGAATGGTTGAAAAACTTGCTTCTTGAGATTCCATTGTGGCCTAAACCTATAGCACCTATTTCTATCTGTTGTGATAGTGCAGCTACATTGGCTAAGGCTTATAGCCAGATGTACAATGGTAAGTCTAGACACTTAGGTGTCAGGCATAGCATGATTCGTGAGCTTATCATGAATGGGGTGGTATCTATAGAGTTTGTTAGATCTCAACAAAACTTAGCAGATCACTTGACGAAGGGTCTGGCTAGAGACTTGGTTATAAAGTCTGCTAAAGGGATGGGTTTAAGTCCAACTTAGTCACTGAATGCTAGGACACCCAACTCCCTCCTAAGGAAACTTGGGAGCTGAGTTCAATGTGGAAAGCTGAACATTCAGTGGACTGGAGCACATGTATTATTATACATCCCAAGGTTGTACTCAGAACCTGCTGAAAGGAGGATGAAGTCTTTACTTCTTAATGGTTGATTTTCTTTGAAAAAGTGCTTGGAAGGAGCATGAATAAAGAGGAACCACCTATGTAAATGTTGAAGTTTTGCCGCTTCAGGGAGCTTTTGGACTTTTAGCTTTTACAACATTTATGAATTTGGATATGGACACATGGCTTGTATAGTGTCAGAAGCTGATAAGTGTTTGAAAACTTGTGTGTATTTTATCTTCAGGTATTCAAATGGGTTGAAGGGTTCAATTCTTAGAACACCCTGATTCTCGAATATTTGAACGTGTATTGTACTAAGATGGAAATTCAATCCTCAGGATATTTTCGTTTATGCACATGTTTTGTTTAATGTTTATTTTTCATGCAAAGGAAGTGAACTAAATTTGGGGAGGATTGTTGGAAAATTTAGTGCACTTGTGGGATTAGTTCACACCTTGTAGTGGGTCAAGAGGTACGGAGTGTACACCCATAAGGTCCCTGAACACCCTGACTCTAATAGTGGTTTGTATTGGTAGTGCTCATAGGCAGTGTTTCCACTGACAGGCAGTGTTTCCACTGATATGCAATGTTTCCACTGATATGCAGTGTTTCCACTGATAGTTGTATGTAAGCACTGCTAGTGTTATGAAAGTACTGCTAGAGGTATGAAAGTACTGCTAGTGTTAAAGTACTGCTTGTAACGGGCTTTGACCTATTAAAGTGGCAGTTACAACTGCATAATGACCACGTTTAATTGGTCATGTAACCGCTAACGGCTATAATGGGGATAATTATGAGGCGATTAATGGGCCGATTAATTCTCATAATTCCATTTGACTAGTGATGAGTGTGTAAATACTCATCATTTTTGGTTAAATCTGAACTACAAAACGTTTAAAAATGCTCAGAAATGCATCAAAATACTGAAAATATTCCAAAATTGCATTTTATATGTTTCAGATGCAAAATGTTCAAAATCAGATGAAAAATGAGCTAAGTTTGCATAATTGGCAGTTTCAGTCCCCCAAGTTTCAAAAGTTGTCAGAAATAGTCTCTGAGCACTTAATTTCAAAAGAAAACTCACCAAAGGTCCTTTTAAAATCATAAGTTTTCAAAATTAGTCCTTTGGTGAAAAATGTCAAAAGTTTTGAGAAATTACAAATTTGGTCCTTCAAGTTTAAAAATTGGCAAAAATGGCCCTTGGAAAATTTGAAAATGTCAAGTTTGGTCCTTATACTATTGGAGCTTGTCACTTTTAGTCCCTTGGAGCAACTTTGCAAATATGACAGCTTTGGTCCCTTGATTTTCAGAAATTGCAAATAGGTCCTTGTGTATTAAAACCTTTACCCCTTTTGGCCTTGTCAAAACCAATTAGACCCTTGTCATAACCCATGGTGACCCCCTGTCAATAACAATTTGGACCCTCCCTTTTAATATTACCAGTCAAACCCTTTTGACTCTCCTTTTCCCTCCAAGTCACGAGATACCACCATCATCATCCCCTACACCCCTGCAACTCCACCTGCAATACTCCACTCTCCATCATCACACCCTACTCCTACCTCCCACCTCGCCCCAAGCCAAGAAACATTTAAAGCTTCTCTAACCTAACACTCAATCTCCAACTGGCAAATTACCATTTTGGCGCCAAAATCCAATCAAACGGCCAATATCTCTTCTAGCTATCCTATGGCCTTGATTTCAAGTGGGAACTGTTCAGAGATGAGAGAGAAGGAGTTTGGAGTATAAATAAAGGAAGAAGAAGAGAGATAGAGAGTAGTACTTAGTTTAATTTCTAAAATGTATGTCGTTTTCTAAATTCTTAGTCTTAAATAGATTTTTAGTTGTATTTTCAAGTTTCATTGTATCAAAGTAAAGCATTTCAGTGTATTGCAACTAGTTTGAAGTATCAATTCAAGTTTGAGTTCACATTTCATATTTTATGTTAACTGTTGAAATTTTCAATTTCAAACTCTGACAATCAAGCTTCAAACAGCTTCTTTCCAAGTAAAAACAAGCTTATATAAGCTTATTATAGCTTTTTGTAAGCTTAAATTTAAGTTTTAAGCAACTTTGGATATTGGTCAATGAAAGTCAAACTGGAGCAAAAATGGTATGAAATGGGTAATGGTTGAAGCAGTGCTGGATTTGGGTTTATTTAGACTCTAATGGGTTGATAGAAATAGGATAGAGGTTCTGTGTTTGTTTAATCTCAAGCCATTGTGGCTAAGGACCATTTGTAAGTTATTTCCAAGTTTCATTGCATAATCTGTACTTGTAGTTTAGACTAGTTTAAACCTGTTTGATTAGTGTTAATTAAGTTAGCTTAACTCAGTTTGATCATTATTACATGCTAGTTCAGTAGTTAGTGTAGATTTAATTTCATATCAGTCATAAAAAGGGTGTTTGGATTATGCAGCAAAGCTGTGTTTTAGGATTGCTCAGTAGATAGGACCTGTTTGTTTAAGCTTGTTTAGCTCTAATACACTCATATCTGTCATAAATTTGAGCCTGCACACTATCAAGTCAAAATCCCATCTCATCTGTCTTTAATGCTTGTCTGTTGAAGTTTTTGCAAACCAAAAACTTGTTTTGTGTTTAAAATTCTTAGACATTGCTTGCATTGAGTTCATTTCATCAATTAACATCATAATCTGTCCACAAATTGAGCCCAAAGTTCACAAAAGTCAAATTAGCATAACTGTTAAAAAGTCAAAAAACTGAAAAACCAGTTTTGAGCCCAACTGGGGTGAATTAGCATTGCTTCATTTCTGGGTCAAATCATGTAAAACTTAGGGTTTAAAAAGTTCAACTGGTCTTATTTCTTATTACCATTTTTGTAGATTTTTACAAATTTTTTATAAGCTTCAAAAAGGCTTGTGAAGTTGGTCTTAGTTGCCCTGTGCAACTGAATCAGTATACACTGATTCTGCACAGGTTTTGTGCAGGCTCTCAACAAGCTCACAAGAGCTTGTCTAGGTCTGGTATTTGGTTCATAAGTAGTTAGCCAGGTCTAGGTTAGGTTCCAACTCTTGGTTTTAAATTTTAGCTTATTGGGAAGCTTGTACTTAAGCTCAAACTTGGTACCTGGAAACTGTTATTAGCACTTGAAATCAAAACAACCAAATCTTGGTAGTTAGCAATTCAGAGGTCAAGAGCAGTTGTGATAAGTTGTATTTGGGTAATTGTAGCATATTATAGCCTCTGTTTCAGTTTGGTAGCTTTTTGTGTTCATTTGGCTTATTTTAAGTGCTTATTTATAAGCACTTACTTAGCAGTTTCATTTTCTTGCACACAACCACCTGTTTTTATATTTTTCCTAGATTCTAAATATTATTTTAGACTTATCTTGAATTTTTCAGATTTTTCTAGGTCAGTTTGGTATTTTTCTTGATTTAAATCAATTTTTAGGCCTTTTTAATTAGCATTTAATACAATTAATTAAGAAAAGTTTCAAAAAAAATAATTTTTCATTTTTCTTAAGTTAAGATAAATATAAAAAGTCAAAAAAATATTTTTCCAGATTTTTCTTAATTAAATTTGTATTTTTAAGCAATTTAAGTAGTTTTTAATTCCTAGAAAATACAAAAATATTCAGAAAAATACAAAAATAGTTTTGAAAATTCTTTTTTGTTATTTTAGATTTTTCCAAGTCAAAATTTTATTTTTCTAGCTTTATTTCATATTTTCTGGTAATTTAGGTATTTATTAAATAGTTAAAATTAGTTTTTAATTAATAAAAATTAGATAAATAGTTATAAAAATAATTTTCTTTTTCTAAAAATTTTCTTTTATCATTAGGTTTGTAAAAATTTCATTTTCATATTTTTAGGATTTATATTGTTTTAGTTTCATATTTTCTTTTGTACGTCGCGTAGTTTTAAATTCTAGTTTTATAAAAACATAAAATCAAAAACATCATTTTGCAAATAGTGATAGCGTTTATTTAATATTTTTTATCTTTTTAATTCTCTTTAATTTGCATTTAAGCCTTTGTTATTTATAGACTTTTTCTGTAGTTATAATTATTCAAAACTCTTTTCCGTTCAAATCTCTCGATCACTATACGTTTGGTGATTCATCGCATAGCTCGCTGGGACATAACGACCCAGGGAAACACTATACTCTCCTGATCTTCATTGCATTTGTGTCTGAACTGTTTTAAGTTTCTTACGGTTGGCCATTCACAAGTGGCCAGCTTGTGTGAGAAAACTTGACGGTTTAGCACGAATCAACTAGCTAAGAGTAATCTCCTATAAATAGGATATCTGTTTATGCATGAAAAACATACAAAAAACGATTAACACTTATAAGCAAAAAGATTATTGAATTGTGCCTAATTCTATAACTACATTTGGTCTTATCCCAAGTAGATATTCGTGTAACCCAGGCATTAGGGTCGAATAGTTTACTTTGGAAAGTGATCACACGATTCCAAGTGATATCCGGTAACCACCTAGTGGTATTTGTTTCTGCTGACATTGATTATCTAACCCTGTTCTGGGAGTTCACACCAACAGTTATTCGGAACAGATAGACTATCGATCTAACTCTCAATACCGGACAGAGAGATTAACGGTCTTAACGAGCAGTTGGATGAGGATTCACGTGTTGAACACCTTCAACTTCAGCTGCTAGAAGAGAAAAGTAAGCATGCAGACGTTGAGCGGCAGAACAGAATGCTGCAAAACCAAGTTGATATGCTGATGAATATGCTTCAGGAACCTAAACATACCAACGACGAGGAAGGCGCACAAGAACCGTAAGTGTAAGTATGTTATTTTGTTAACAAAGCTAGAATGATATATGGATGATGAATCCTATTGTGTGTGTATTTCTGTAAAATATTGTTTATATAATTAGTATCATCACAAAAAAGGAAATGGACTTAGCCACTTAGGCACCAAATGTATCATAATATATAAATTATAATTCTATTTTTTTATTTGTTGGCAACTTTTGGGCAAACACATCTACGGTTGTCCAAATTGCAAGAACTGTAATTTGCAACATCAGTCGTGTAAATGTGGCAATTTTGGCCTTTATTCATCAGTTATCGTGACTTATTTAGGTTGTAATTCTTATAGACTTATCTTAAAAGCAAACGGGTCAAACAGTTTGAAAGCTATGCTACTCATGATATGTTTTCGAGAGAGAGAGAGAGAGATAATTAGAGAGAAAGTAGAGAGTGGAAGGAACTAGTGAGAGAAAGTAATATGAAAAATTAAATAACCATTAGAACCAACAACTCCTACAAAGGTAGGAGGTGCTTTATATAGTACATGTACAAGAGATTAATAGGTCGCCCTTAGGCTTGCTACATGGGCGGACCCTGATACAAACAATACAAGTCGGATACTTAACGACATATTATAAATAATTAATGGCCAACACTTTAACGTTTTACAACAATCTCCCCCTAAGAAGTGGTCATTATAGGTCGTTGATGTCCATTTATCTTTTGACATTCTTTGTTGTGACATCCTTGTGCCTTGCTTCTTTGTTCTTCGTTCTTGTTTTTGTGATTTGTTTCGATATCTGCTTGTCTTTCATCAATGTCTTCATTAATGGTGTCTTTACATCTTTTCTAACATGTTCATACTTCTTGTTGAACCTTGTGCTTCATATTTGTTTTGTTCTCATTCCTTGACTTTGATCTTTATCTCTTAACCTTTTTGATTCTTTGACTTTGACGTAGAATCATTGTTGGCCTTTCGATAACTTGATATTATGATGAGCACTTTTCTTGTACTCTTCATAACTTCATATTTCGTAGTGATGTTGGTATGAGCATGTGGATCTGGAAACTTGTTGATGAGCTGTCATGATGGTGTATGTTCTTTTGGAACTTTGGGCCTCTATGGGGCGCTGCATATAAATTATTAGCTAAATAATCACGTTAGTTACCGGCTTTAATGATCGGATTTCTCAAGCAGATACGTTTTAAGTCATTGGCAACGTTCCTTAAATACCCTAAAACGGATGTATCAAATATGCTGGCACGCTCTTCGAATATTCTTAGACCGGATACGATTTAAGCCAAATTTGCCTTTGAAATCTTCACAATGTCTTTCATACAACCGGATACCCGAAGGCTGGACAATAGAAGTAGATGAGCCGCTGAAGTATACCGAAGTATCACTCCACGACTGTAGACCGTTTGGGACAGGGTAACCACCATGATGATCGTCGGGCAAGATCACAAGATCTTATGAAAGACTCTTATACAACTTGTGCTCTTAAGGATGAACACAAGCGTATGATTTTTGGATAGTGTATCTGATGTTTGTTTCGTTGTAGGTATTCTTTATTCAAGTTTTAAATTTATATTTTGTCGGACTATACCTAAAGACACACTTTCACGGGCAGTGTACCCTATCATATATAGCCAGTGGGGTAAGTACAAGGTCGATCTCAAGAATAATGTTGCTTAGAATTAACATAGTGTATTTTACAGATTTAAAAGGGGTTTTGATTTTGATTTTAATTAACTACTAAAATAAGAAAAGTAAATTAAACTAATTTAACTACGTGTGTTGTAATCAATAAGAGAAAGAAGTGATCGCCATGTTACTCCGATAACACATTTTAGTTATCCATTTATTAGTGCAATGACTTTAATGTAAAGTATTGGTGACATCATAATGCATAGAGAATATCCATTTGGTCCAGACAATACCTTCTTACTTTTATCTAACGTATACTAGACCACTTGGTCCATGCATCTAGCCTCTACACATATAATCTTATAGAACACTTGGTTCATGCATCTATTCAATTACAATCATTCATTAAGTTGTGTTAACTAATCAATGTGATTTATCTATGATATCCACTTGGTCACTATTTTTTTATTTTTTTTAAAACATCACTTCATTAGAAAACCAAAAGGAATTACAAGAAATTGGTGGGAAGTCGAGACACTAGTTGGGCTCCCACTCCTTTCTGAATACAAAAGCTAAGTCTGTGAAAAATAAAAGCCCCACTCTTAATACTATTCGAGTGGCTAATAGCAACAGTCTTGATACGTGAAAGTGTGTCCAAAGCTTCCGTGTCAAGCTCCCCAAATGTAGAGAAAGCAAATGGGATGAACTTGTAGCCATTTTCTTCACATTTGGACATATATTTCTTTTTCTTCTTCTCCACAGCGTTATGTAAGGCCACCCCGGGAGCCCACGCAGACGCATCAATACCCGCAAAAGGGGAGATTCCAGTCACATCCAAACACGCGTCCTTACCTTGGATCCAGTTAAATAAAAGCAGGTCTGCCGGATGCAACTCTTTCCCGTCCCTCGAAAGAAACCCCAATGGGGCCTCCCTTTTCACCATAATCCCAACATTGGAACATATGTCGACAAGAATATCACGCACTAGGTTATGTCTGAATTTCACCCCCACTTCACTAGAATAGTGAACTGCATGGTCTCCCCATTGGTCCATACGATGCTTGCAGCTCGGGCAGGAGCGACCTTCAGAAAACATAGGTATGGTAAGCCTATAACACAATACCGAACAGAATTGGCGATGGTTCATCCTTTGGCCCAACCCATCAATAGGTATGGTGAATAGGAAATCTTGTGCATGTGGAGCCCGGGTACAACTGAGGATAGCCACCTGCCTCGGGCTTAACGAATACTTAGAGACAAGATCTTTCTCGATGACACCAAAGTAACACTTTGCCAAGGTTTTCATCATATGGGGGGCAGGAGCGTCAGAGGCGACCGAGAACGTGTTTGTGTTACAAGCACTGTTAAACATATCGAGAGCATATTGAAACGAAGGGCCATGGGAATTGATGCCTGTTTTTACCAGAATCTGGTCCTGCATATCACTGGTTTGTAAGCGAAAGGCGAGGAAGGCATATCGGATGATATCACTCGTCGCATGGATACCCAGCCCGCCCATCTTGATTGGGAGGGTGGCAAGCCGCCACTGCCAGTCACCAAAACCTGGCCCGGAGGCTGTAATAATCTTCTCCAAATAAGCTCGTAACATCTGATCAAACCGGACTTGGGCTTCTCGCACGTACAAAGGGGAACATGTCCGCATGACATAAGATAATTTCGCCACCCCAGCACAGTTACGAAGAAGAAGGAGCTCACATTGGGGGTCATTAAGTTTGAGGATAGCTTCCATTAGCAAAATGGTTTTAGAGACCCTTTTCAAAGCCAGCTCCTGACAAAAACGTTCATCCAAACTAACAGAACCACCAAGTAGTTTGACACCTTCGACTAGGCGACAGATATTTATAGGAAAGACACCCTCCACCCTGCTTCTGGGATCCTCCGTAGGCCAGAAAAGTTCAGTCTTGTCGACATTCAAAAACAACCCCCGAGTCGGTCCATCTACCATAATAATGTCAAGCACCTTGGCAACCATAAGGGTGTCTCCTACAATAGTACCATCGTCAAGATACCACGCCTGGAGTGTGAGCTCGCAGGACCTATTGATAGCATGGATTAGGGGGTTTAAACGAGGGCAAACAACAAAGGACCTAGCGGGTCCCCTTGTTGCACCCCTTGACAAGACCAAAGGATAGAATCATCGTAATAAAGTCTAGCAGGTCTGGCATAGCAAAACTCAACCCAAGGAGCAATAGAAGGGCATCTGATCCGGGTCTCCTGGAGAAGGACACTCCTATCAACCAGATTAAAAGCGTTCTGGAAATCCACCAGTAACATGGAAAGCCCAACAGTGTAGCCTTTAGCCTAAACAAGCCGATTCACCGAATGAAGGACAGCCTCACAATCACCCTGAACGCCGACCCCAAATTGAAAGTCCTGCAAATAGGTATTCATAGAGTTACTGATGGAAGAAGAAGCAACCTTCGATACAAGCCTACGCCAAACCGTGCCGACAGCAATAGGGCGTATGCCTCCACCCGGCTTAACCAACGGAGTCAAGGGGGCACTAGCAATATATTCCCCCAATATAGCAGGGCACTTTCTGCCGAGAAACAGGTTGACAACCCCCGTGATGGAACCTAACAGATCATCAGCAATAGCGGACGCAGCCCCTCCTAAGATATCCATTAAATGTTGTGCTCTAAGCCCGTCTCGACCACATGATGTCCCTTTTGGGAAACTGCGGATCCTATTCAACACTAAATCCTTATCCACAAGAAGTCCATCTTCATCGAGAGGAGACGATGCCAAAATTGGAGATGGGGCGCGGGGATGTTACTAAATCCTTATTATTATTATTATTATTATTATTATTATTATTATTATTATTATTATTATTATTATTATTATTATTATTATTAGTGTTATTAGTGTTATTGCTATTGCTATTGCCATTATGATTATTATTATTATTATGATTATTATTATTATTATTAATATTATGATTATTATTATTATTTTATTTATTTTTTTATTATTTTATTTTTTTTATTATAAAAATCACTGATTCATTGTGAAGTGAGTGGTGAAAAACACAATATCAACGTATATCAAAATAACCGTAAAATTCGACAAATTAACCCTTTAGGAAAAAGGTCAACGTGCCAAACCTCACGGGTGTGATAAAAATGATACCGGAAAAGTGATTTCCCGGGTCGTTTCCCAACGAGGTGTGAATTGACGGTGACGTTTGGGTTTTGTGATTAAGGACTTGAATTGGTTTAACGAATTTTTGGAATTGCGATTACGTATTCTACAAAATAAAGAACGGAAATGAAAATAAAGCATATAAAACAAAGTAAACACTAAATAAACTACAACTAAGACTAGGAAACAATAAAACGATGCTAAACTATATCCTAAAGTGCTACAATGCAAAAACGTGAAAACCCGGGCTAATCCCGAGCCTCAAAAAGTGAAAATGATGCAATTTAAAGCCTAAGGATGTGAAACTAATTTTCCTACGTTCTAAACGACTAAAAATAATTTTAAGAAAAAGCCGGGTATTTTTTTGACTTTTAAATTAATTTCTACGAATTAAAATCTATTAAACACTAATTAAATTATTAAAAATACTAAACTAATTGGGAAAAATCTGAAAATTTCACAGAAAATACTTTGGACAATACTGGTTTTAAGAAAAATAAAAAAGTTGGGTACTACTTTACGAAATAAGCACTTAAAAAGCTAAATAAGCTACTAATACTAAAACGGAAAAATGTGGTTAAGAGATTAATAGTGCAAGAAATGAATGAACAAAGACCCTAGGGCAGTTGGTTGTGAGGTGTTGTGTTGGGTGTTTGAGCTAAAGGTCCCAGGTTCGAATCCTGTGGAACCTTTTTGCAAAATATATATATTTTTTTTTTCAAATTTCCTTTTTGCAACTTAATTATAAGACCAAAATAAGACTTTTTTGTAAAAACACTTCTTGCAAAACCTTGGAATAAGCAGTTTTACAACTGCTTATTTTCAACAGTTAAAAAATGGGCCACTTGACCAAATAAGCAATATTTTGACAGATTCTTAGCACCAAATAAAGAAATAAGCACTTAGATAAGCTATTGAAATTAAGAAAATGACAATTAAGAAACTCAAATAAGCTAGCAATAAGGGAAATGGGCTACTCTAATGGAGAAAATAAGCAATTTTTAAGCAAATGAGATCTTAAGCTAACAAGGGGCATAAGCATTCAAGTGGTACAAAAAGCTTATAAAAAAGAAAACTGAATAAGTTGAAAACTAGCTAATCTGATCTACTAAATCTAAAAAGCTTCTAAAATACCTAAATAAGCTGAAGATAATCTGAAATAAGCTAAAAATGAGCTAAATGCTTAGGCTGCAGTTAGCAAAACAGTCCTAGAGTGGCTGTTTGGACTTAAAATTAAGCTACCTACTAGGCATCTAATCCTACAAGGAGACCTATTATGCAAACTAGGGATAGGGGGCTACCTAAAAAGCTACTTGGGAGATAAGAATAAGCTGTAAACAGCTTACAAATAAGAACTGAACAAGCAGTTAAAGAACTGCAGGGCTGCTGTAACAGAAACAGTATGGCTTTGGACAGATTTTTAATGCAAATTAAGCTAAGGTAAAATGATCCTAAGTGCATATAAACTATTAAGATGTTGAAATGGGTATGTGAGGATATAAGAGAAGCAGTTTTGAAAAGATTTTGAATGAGAATCAGCTGATAAAAAAAACTTCTAAATCAGCAGCTAAGCTGCTGTTCAGTAGCACAGGACAGAAACAGATATGACTTTTTTTTTAACCAAAACTTGTACAATCTTGTCTAAACAGTTTTTTTTCTCATTACAAAAACTACTAAACACTTGAGACTTGTTTGACTATGAAAGTCAAACGGGTAAATAACAAGTTTTAAGACCTTCTTAAGCTTAAACCAAACACCCCTTAATGGGGTGTTAATTAAAAAGAGAGACTGTTTTCCAAGCTTAACCAGAAACTTTCTTAAGTAAAAACTAAAATGAACTTGGAATAACAAAAAAAAGCAGTTTAAATGAGACAATAAGCTAATAAGCACTTAAAGTGCTTATTAGTGGGATGAACAATAAGGCTAAAAAAACTTCTTCTCATTAATTAAAAGCAAATTACAATTTAAAAAAAAAACAGAAAACTAAACTTTTTTTTTTTTTAAACTAAGAACTACTAAATCCTAATGCCTTTCAAAGGCTACAAGTGCTTCTATTTATACTACTGCTAGGAGGACTTGGAGTCTTGAGCTTGTGTTTCTTTTGTGAGACAATGAGCTTTGAGTTGCTTTGTGTTTCTTTTGACATAATCCTGACCACCCAAATGAGCTATGAAAAACACCCTTTTGATCCACACCATTGATGTCTTGAGTTCCAATGGGAAGACCAGGGATTGCCAACATGTCTTGGTATCTCGTGACTTATTCTTGGGGAGGGGAGTGAGTGGGGTTTGGGTTATGGGTATAACTGGGTAAAGGGAAGGTTGAGGGATTGAGTGTTTTGGGTGAAGAGATTTTGGGTAAAAGGTGGATGTGAGTCTGGTGTTTTGTTTGGGCGGGAAGAAGGAAAAAGAAGAATGGGGGGTAGGGTTAACTATGACCGGGTATGGATGGGGTAAAAGGGTAACGGGTTATAAACTTAAAGGTGGATTGGGCCGGACTGTTAATGGACTTGGGTTTATTTTTTGGTTTGGGAAGTTAATTGGATTTTGGACTAGCTTAGTAATCCAAGGCTAGCATAGGGACTTAACATGTATAATTTGAAACTCCTGGGATCAAAACTTTAAACTATGAAATTGTAGTCCGAGGGTTAGTCTTGCCAATCTTCATTATTATAAGGACCAGAACTGCCAAATTTGAAACTTCAGGGACTGAACTCGCCATTTTCTGATTTCGACGCGTTTTTGCCCGTTTTTGCTCAGTTTTCAGTCCTTTTGTACCTGCAAGACATAAAACACACTCCGAGGATATTTTTAACATATTTAGAGCATATTTGAGTGTTTTTAGACATTTTTGTGGTCTTAGATGGGTAAAAACGATGAGTGAATAAGCACTCATCAAAATCCCCCACACTAAGCGATTGCTAGTCCCTAGCAATCTTTTGAGAAAACTTAATGGATTTGAATCTCTTTACCAAAAGCCATTACTTCTGGAGTAGCCAAATGTTTTAGTTCAAATAAGAACCATGGTACACCGATAACCATGTGATTTTGAGCAAACCACCAGCTTTCAACTGATTTGATTTTGTCTTTACCAGAAGCCGTACCCTTCTGGACTAGCCAACTCTTAGATAAATTATCAATATTATCTTTGGTGAGCTGATTACCAATTATGGATTTTCCACTGCCTTTACCACAAGCCATAACCTTGCGGGCTAGCCAACTCTTCACTTTTTAGGATATGGTGAGTTGAGAACCATACAATTTTGGGCAAATTGCAAGCCATATAAACGGATTTGAGAAATCTTTACCAAGAGCCGTTTGCTCCTGGATTAGCCAATCCTTTTGTCTTACAGACATGGCGGACTGATAACCAAATGAGTAAGTGTAAAACACTTACTCCAAAAAAAATTTTGGCCAAAAACGGGGGAATTAATATAATTATATGATAAAATTCGTGAGAATTCCCCCCCCACACTTAGAAATGAATATTGCCCTCAATATTCAAAGTACCGGCGGTTATGCCGAAACAAAGAACGTAAAAGGGAAATACTACGGCCATTATTTGAAAGGTAATTTTTTTTTTTTTTTTAACTTATATATATAACATGTGGGGCAACTCCCCCACACTAGGGTCGTACACACGGGTGAAAACCCATGTTTAGCTACTGTTTTTGATTACCGAGTCGCTAGCTTGACTCGACCCCGAATTAATTGGTTCATGGGGAAGCAAAGTGGAAGAAACAATCTCCATCGGACTTTCATTCAAGATGTTTGGACAAACATTTGAAGCACGTGAAAGTTCCACACCGAAGAGATATACATAGAACCGGCTCAAGAATGATAAATGAAAATGCCGGGATCAAAGATAATGTCTTCATTCCCGAAGGAGTGAAGAACAGGAGAAGCCACGGGATAGGTGAAGAAGAGATAGAAAATCATGATAAACATCATGATTAACTCATCATCATCAGAAGGAGAATTCATAATAGCATGAATCTCATCATTTAAGCTCAATTGGTCTAGACATATCCCGGGTGTGTCTAGATCAAAGTAGAAGTTATCATACTCCGGCGGAGATATGATATGAGTGAGTTCATCTGAGAACTCCATGAAGGTGAATGAATCATATTCAGAATTGATATGAGTGGGTTCACTGGCGAACTCCTCCAATGTAAATGATTCACAATCGGGGAGAGAATTATGAGAATGAAAAGTGGTACTGCCACTAATCTTCTCTCCCATATTATCAAAACAGGAGGCTTTCATTTCCGGAATAGAATCATCGGAAAGAATGTCACTATCCTTAATGGGGATAGGAGATGAAATAGGTTTCTCTTTGAAAGCCTCGATTTTAGAAATGAGAAGACTGACATTCAATAATGTTGCTCGAAGAGCTTCATCTTTGATTTCAGTGTCAGTTACTTCATCATTCTCTTCTTCTAAGCTAACAAGCTCAGAAGGTGAATCTTCCACATAAATGATGTCTCCACAAGGTAACGAATCATCATCATCAGAATCGGAGAGCATCTCAACATGATCTGTTTGGAAGACAAGAGGAGGAGGGATATCACACACATGTTCAAGAATTCCCTGTGACTCTCTTGGGATTGGGATAAGGTTCTCAACACTAGACTTTATGAATTCGTCCGATTCCTTTTCAGGAACAGTGTCGAGATGCTCGTCCCCCATAATAAGAGAGTGAGTGTGAATCTCGGGTGTGATAGCAGTTGTTTGAGATGGAATCTCAACTGCAGGGATATCAACTGACTGAGGGAGTTGAGAAGTATTATCTTTAAAAGGATAAAAACTCTCCTCGTCATCGTCATAAAGTGCTGCCTTGAGAAATTGGGAACGCCTTAGAGCTACTTGCTCTAGGATTAATAATTCTTCCCTAGATTTGCGAGCCTCTCGTTCTTCTCGTTCTTCGGCCAGCAATTCTCCTATGGTCTTTTCACCACTCACTTGATTCTTAAAGTTTTGAATCATATCATCAAGTGTTTTCATTGTGGTTTCAAAATCTTGGGAGATTTCTTGAGATAACGGCTCAGGTGGAGTTTGAACCGTATGGTGCTGTGGAGGTTGGAAATTGTCAAACATGTAAGGGTCATGATTGTTAAAAGGAACTGGGTTCCCTATTTGACAATCAGAGCTGAAGTGGGGACCTCCACAGTACTCACAACAGTAAAACTGTTGAGTCTGGACAGGTGAATCATATGGATTTTGGTTATAACCAAAGTTCTGAGCATCACTGGAAAACTGTTCATAGACAAACATGTTTCAGGATTGACACTCAAATCCTTGGTGAGGACCTCCACAAAATTCACAGCAGTAATGTTGATCATATGAAGATAAGTCGGGCTGTGGTGGGTAATTGAAAAAATTTGGGGGGTCGTTAAATGAGTTCTGATTAGGAACATAATCAAATGAATTCCTCGAACCACAAAACAAACAACTCCCGTTATGAATATCATTACCACATTGTACACACGTACACCAACGACAGGGTGAACCAAAGAGAGGCTCACCACAACCGACACAAGGAATAAACGATTGCATTTGAGAGTTATGAAGAGGAATCGGTTTATTCAAAGAATCAACAAAACCAACATGGTGATCCGAATGACTATCAAGTCTCGAAGAACATTCAGAAAAATCAGGAGGTGGGACAAGTGGTGTGCTCTGAGAGCTAGCAATTTCCACCATTTCCGTTATGGTCTCCGGTTTTGGTTCTTGAGAAACGTGAAGATTAGGCAAGTCATTCTTGCTAGTCACCGGTGTTTGAACGGGTTCATCGTAATCAATTCTAATTCTCGACCTTTTTTCATCGGCTTGAATTTGTTCGATTAGATTACGGGCTCTATCTTCAAAGAAAGTGTCCTCGTAATCCTCGGTGGGTGCTTGGGGTAGCTCCGACGTTTGAACTGGTTTGTCAAGATTAGAATGTATTTCAGGTTGTGGCGGGTGGTCGAAATAACTTTGAAAAGAATTTTTGATGGATAATTCGCACGAATTGCAAAATTCGCTTGAACTAGGCCCTCCACACCGCTCACACACATTTGTGACGATGATGTTGACGATTGTCGACATAAGAATTAAACATATAGAGGGTTAAAGAGATAGAATTAAACGGTTCGAGAGGGTAAGAGAATTTTGCAATTCGTGCGAATTATCCATCAAAAATTCTTTTCAAAGTTATTTCGACCACCCGCCACAACCTGAAATACATTCTAATCTTGACAAACCAGTTCAAACGTCGGAGCTACCCCAAGCACCCACCGCTCACACACATTTGTGACGATGATGTTGACGATTGTCGACATAAGAATTAAACATATAGAGGGTTAAAGAGATAGAATTAAACGGTTCGAGAGGGTAAGAGAAATAGAATCATACGGATAAGAGGAATGAGAAGAGTATTTTGGGGTTTTTATAAGTGAAAAACATAAAAGAAAAAGAAATTTTGAAAAAGAAAATATTTTTGGGTTTTAAGGTTTTTGGAAAGCGAATAACTTCACGAGGAAGGTTCTTCAAGTCACTAATCGTCAAACCGTAACGATATTGTCGCAACACAACCTCCCCGGCAGCGGCGCCAAAATTTGATGACTTTTCAAATAGTATATAAGAAATATCAAATATAAATACCCGCAAGAGAATTTCAAATCAACCGTTTTAGAAAAAGATCGACACGCAAAACCCGCGAATACTCGATAAGTGATACCGGGCAAGTGTTACCCGGGTCGTTTCCCAACGAGGTGTGAATTGACGGTGACGTTTGAGGTTTGTTATTAAAATGCTTGAATTGTTCGGGATTTTTGTTTTTGATTTGATTACGAATTCTACAAATTAACTAAAGGGAAAGTAATTAAGGCTACGGGAACAAAGTAAATGATGATCTAACTACTACTAAGCATACGGAATAATAA
>BPTQ01000001.1:124915842-124953353 GCA_019973895.1 Chrysanthemum seticuspe | reverse complement strand
CATTTATCGTAAACTTGGTTTACTTGTTTCAAATTCGCGTAACCTTAAAGGTTTAGCGGCGAATTCATGATCATAACATCACGTACATTTTATATGGACTAAGATTAGTCTACATTTCATTGACATCATGTGCATCATATTAATTCATTCATGACATTTCATTTCACATTTAACGCGTAATTTTTATATTAAAAAAACGTTATCACGTGAGTTATTATTTTAAACATTTAATCCGTTACTTTCAAAAATGATCCCGGTATATTTTTAAACTTACATTTAGTTGTAAAAACTATATTTTGAGTTTTACTAGTGTTTTGAATTTATTTCGTATACAAGTTGTTAAAATTTAAATTATTACGACGTTTTCTTAAAAATTATACGATAATTATTTTTATCACTTAAATTTCACAAGGAATGTATTTTTACAATTTTTATTATCTTATTACATTCTATTTTGACCTATTAAAAACTTACTTGTACCAAAAAGTTACCATTTACCTTTAATTATACATTTTCCTACACATTACTTACACTTTTCTTGAAATTGTTACAAGTAAATATAATATATACAAGTAAAAAGAAAAAAAAAATATCTTGGAGGAACATAGTCCCCCAAAAACCGGTTAGGGGGGGGGGTTGTTGCATTAATTGGATGGACAAATTTTCTACATACATATCTAAACTCAATCTAACTTTTCATTCAATTTCATTCACCCTCAAATTATTGTAAGTGCAAGCCAAGAAAATTTGTTCTTCTCTCTTCCTTCTTCCTTCTAAAAATTCGGCCATCATAGGGAGATAGCAAAGAAATCATCAATTTTTCAAGCTCCAAGTTTATATCAATCTAGTTTATACTCTATATAAGGTTTTGAAATAAAAACCAAGAGTATTTAGGCTTAACCTTGTTACTTGCACCTCATCATATTCACTTGTAAGCATGTTTATTTCATTTTTCATGTTTCCTTTTCTTTACATATGTATCTTTTCATTTTTGGGGCAAGTATGCATGATATGTGATTTATGCCATTTTTTTTTCATGATTTTAGAGTATATATACATATTTGGTCATCCTATAATTATCCCCATGGTATTCTTGGTCTTGATGGTGATTAGGAACCCATGACACCCTAAGAAGGTGTATGGTAGGATTAGATTAGCTTTGGAGTTGATTTGAAGGGATTAGAATAGGTTTTGTCCGAGAAAAACTATTTTCGATAACTATAATTTATGTTCTGTCCTTATTTCGATTTTCTGGAAAAACCGACAGTTGGTACGAAACTTTGGCCTTGATATTTAGAAAAGATACTTTAAAACGAATCCGTGGCCGCTTGAACGGAATAAAACGGACTTATAACGAAGAAGTTATGGATTTTACAAGTTTGACGACGAAATGTATTATTTTCTGAAATTTCAGCTTGCTGTTTTTAGTTTGTTCGGGTCAAAAACGAGCCTTAAGCTTCACAAATTATTTCGACTTATCAAAAATATATTAGTTTACTTTGATACGAAGCTAAGGACATATTATACGTAGAAAACGGATTTGAAACGACAAAGATATGCACGTTTTCATAAACTTGCCGTAACTATTATTTTCTGAAAAACTATATTATTTTTACGTTACAAGTGTTACATTAGCTGTAACGACCATGTTTGCGGCTGTTTTTAACAAGGATGTGGAACTTTTTGGAACGAATTGTCTTCTAGTAAAATCAAGTTCACCGGCCATATTTTTCAAAACGACAAGCCGTTTGTATAGCGGAGTTGTAGTAAATTAATTGCGGATGTTCAAACTTGGCCGAAACTCACTTTTTGCACTACAATTAGCCAAAATCACTATCTTTAGCCCTTATTATCTTTATGTTCGAGACCTTTTGGATGAAAACTCCTGAACTGAAACTTCTGGATATCGATACAAACTTTCCAAAACAGTCGAGTTCGTTCTCTAATGATCGACGTACACCATTTTACGACCAGTTTTCCCAAGCCATTTTTGTTAATTTCAAGAAATTTCCGACGACATTGTTTTGCGACGAAAAGTGAAAATTTCACCATAAATCATTATAAAACCATTGTAGGATGACATTTTGACGTAAAAACTTGTAAAGTGATTTTTGAAGGGTCAAGACGTCAAAAGAGTATTTTTCGACGACAAGTAATATTTTCAAAAACTCACAAATGGTATAAATAACATACGAAATGCATGCATAACATTACATTGCAACACATGACATATCATATCATTCGTAATAGGTCCCGGTTGACGCATTACATTATACCTCAGTGTACTCACTCTTGTCATCACCTCTTTACCAAGTGAGTTTCATAGCCCCTGCTTTTACTTGTTTTCATAACTGTTTTGGGGGAGATGCATGCTTAACTATTTTTCACAAGTACTTTAAACTATTACAGATTACCGTGAGTTTTCATAGCCCCACTTTCAATTGTTTTGTACTGTTTTGGGGGAGATACGTGCTTAACTATTTTTCATAAGTACTTTAGATTTTTAAGGCTAAATGCTACCATGATTACCATTGTTTCTAAATCAAAGGTTATACTATATCAATTGTTCTTGTTTGCGTGCTACGGTTCTACGTCGTATAACGTTCTAAATCAGTTGACTACTGTTACATTGAGTTAAGTGCTATTGATTATGTGCTATGGTTCTACGTCGTATAACGTTCTAAATCAGTTGACTACTGATACCTTAGGTCTAGTTCTATTGATTAAGTGCTATCGTTCTACGTCGAGTTAAGTACTATTGTGAATTCATTTGACATCATATGTTGAACATAAACTATACACATTTTGGCAGTGGGTTGTGAATACACAGGTTGCAAGTTTTGTATGGGCGGAACTTGGAACTGGGTGGATTTACAATGCCTTTGCTGCATAAACGATTTTTGGAAGGCTTTACATTTCAAAACAAACTCTATGAACTCACTCAACCTTTGTGTTGACACTTTTAGCATGTTTTTATCTCAGGTATCTAAGGCATTCACTTCACGGCATGCATGTGGACACATCTTAGAGTCGCGGTGACGACGCGTCTCACTTGGGTTTTACGTACTTTAAAACATCGTTTGAATTGTAACAAACATATTTCCGCACAAGTTGATTTTCATTTGGGACCTACTTTGTAAACTCTGATTGTTTTATTAAATCAAACGATGTTCTTTTCAAACGACACTTTAGGTCGTTCAATATAACTGTGATTGTGATGCTATGACAGTCAATCCCCAGGAATTCCATTCCGCTGCAAAACAGGTAATTTGGGGGTGTGACAGATTGGCATCAGAGCTTCAGTTATAGAGAACTAGGTTGCATCATTGACCCTAGACTATAACTACATTATCATAGCATCTCATCATTTCATCATAAGTGCAGGTTCACTTCACATGCGGTTTATACGTACATTTTTTGAGTTATTTACTTTCATTTCATATCGATTGTCACAGGGATGCCCTTAAATGCCCATTCCATTATTCTTTCTTCATACTCTAATGTGGAGAATTCCTTGTCAGTCCCTATCACAATTTTCACATCAATCGACTCATCACCGATAACGTCGAATACCGAGATAAACCTTTAAATAGGGCGAAGTCACTCTCACTCTTTTGTTTCACCACTAACATGTCGAGTTACACTTTATTCACACACTAAGTCACTAAACCATCATACAATTGAAGCACTTACGACATCTCATAACCCATTTCTTAGGAAACCGTCGATTATTTTGAAAGATAACCTCAAACTTATCATTCTTATCACATTTCTTTGAAGCGCTTATTATTAACATCGGATTTTGCTACGTCTCACATTTCCTCTTGTTTTGAAGAAGATATGGCGCCGAAGAAAGCCACACCTGTAATGACCCAAGCGGCTATTCAAAAGTTGGTAAGGGATAGTGTAGCAGAGGCATTAAGGATTGAAAGGGAAACGGTGGCTGCTGCTGCTGCTGAGGCCGCGACTGCTGCTGAAGCCGCTAGGCTTGCTGCTGCTGCAGGAAATGCAGGAGGGTCCGGAATTAAAAGCTGTTCGTATAAGAATTTCAAAAGTGGAGATCCCACGAAGTTTAGAGGTACCGAAGGAGCCACAGCCATGGTTCGATGGTTTGAAAAATTGGAATCGGTGTTTTTGCTATGTAACTGTCCGGATGACAGCAAGGTCAAATTTGCTATGAGTACATTACTGGATGGAGCATTGTCATGGTGGAATTCTTATGCTCAACCGATTGGAATGGAGAATGCTTTCATGCTCACTTGGGAGCAATTTAAAGGTTTGGTAACAAAGAAGTTTTGTCCGCGTACGGAGGTTAAGAAGTTGGAGACCGAATTCTATGAGTTGGAAACTATTGGGTACGACATTGATACTTATATTCGAAGGTTCCAAGAATTGGCCGTGTTATGCCCATCTATGGTTTCGGATAATGAGAAGCTACTGGAGGCTTTCATTGAAGGACTTCCCGAGATTATTCAAGGCGATGTGACTTCTTCTGACCCGCAGACGATTGAGGAAGCTATTCGATTGTCTCAAAAGCTCATGGCACAAGTAGTAAAGAGGGGCAACACCAACAACACCAACCTTAACAACAATACCAACAACAGCACCAACTACCACAATAACCAAAACAACAACTACAACGACAATAACCAAATCAACAACAACAAAAGAAAATGGGAAGACGACCAAGGAGGTTATAACAACAACAACCAAAACCGTAACACTAACCATCATCAACAACAGAATAGAAGACAAGAAGTCGCCAGGGTCTATGTTGCTGCACCAACAAAGGGAAGAGCTTATGCAGGAAACTTACCGCGATGCCACCAATGCACGCTACATCATAATGGTCCATGTGGTATATGTTTTAGCTGTCACAAAGTAGGACACCTTGCTAAGGACTGTAAGGGCAAGACCATAGTTACGTGCTTCGGATGTGGGGAACAAGGACACTATCGGAACCAATGTCCTCAAAACCAAAGTCAACAAGTCGAAGGTGCTCATGGGAATGTATATATGATAGAAGGAGGAGGAGGAGCTCGTCAAGGTATCAACGACGCGGAAGACTGAAGAAGTTCGGAAACTAACAGTCTTATTTCTCCTTATGTACTATGTCGTACTAAGTTTATGTTTTCCATCGTATCCGAATCATTATAACCTAAGATGTATTTCTATTTGATAAACCACTCGTTGTAAAATATTCTCATCTATCGTACTTTATTTTCTTTCCGATTTGTTATCATTTACGAGGATTTTAATTCTTTTTACTTTAGCTATCATTTTAACGACACTTCTCCATGTCTTCTCTCCTCGATGTTCATCACAATTTTAACATCAGTTGACTCAACACCAAACAAACATATGAGTCGATTAGTCCATGCATTGCATAGTTACTCCTAAATTATACATAGCCTGATCACCTATGTCTAATTCAGGAAGAATCATGCGATGAAGGGAGTAGTAGGCTTATATGTGTAAGCAATTCCGTAATCGAGCCAAATTTTCAAAAGTCCTCCTTCAAACCAATTTAGCCTAATCTCATGACAGTTCTTGTTTGATGAGTTGTGAGATTAAGTGAAAATTGGTTGGTAAAAAGTCTTTTGAGGGTTTTGCTCGGGAATGGGAAAGTTTGCCACATCAAACCCTAAACCCGATAGACTAACAACGATTGAATTCAGGGACTGAATTCCTTTTTGGATGGGCGAATGTGACAACCCGTACTTTCAGGTCATTTCTCGACACAATTTATGCTTCACTATTTCAACATTTATCGTAAACTTGGTTTACTTGTTTCAAATTCGCGTAACCTTAAAGGTTTAGCGGCGAATTCATGATCATAACATCACGTACATTTTATATGGACTAAGATTAGTCTACATTTCATTGACATCATGTGCATCATATTAATTCATTCATGACATTTCATTTCACATTTAACGCGTAATTTTTATATTAAAAAAACGTTATCACGTGAGTTATTATTTTAAACATTTAATCCGTTACTTTCAAAAATGATCCCGGTATATTTTTAAACTTACATTTAGTTGTAAAAACTATATTTTGAGTTTTACTAGTGTTTTGAATTTATTTCGTATACAAGTTGTTAAAATTTAAATTATTACGACGTTTTCTTAAAAATTATACGATAATTATTTTTATCACTTAAATTTCACAAGGAATGTATTTTTACAATTTTTATTATCTTATTACATTCTATTTTGACCTATTAAAAACTTACTTGTACCAAAAAGTTACCATTTACCTTTAATTATACATTTTCCTACACATTACTTACACTTTTCTTGAAATTGTTACAAGTAAATATAATATATACAAGTAAAAGAAAAAAAAAAATATCTTGGAGGAACATAGTCCCCCAAAAACCGGTTAGGGGGGGGGGGTTGTTGCATTAATTGGATGGACAAATTTTCTACATACATATCTAAACTCAATCTAACTTTTCATTCAATTTCATTCACCCTCAAATTATTGTAAGTGCAAGCCAAGAAAATTTGTTCTTCTCTCTTCCTTCTTCCTTCTAAAAATTCGGCCATCATAGGGAGATAGCAAAGAAATCATCAATTTTTCAAGCTCCAAGTTTATATCAATCTAGTTTATACTCTATATAAGGTTTTGAAATAAAAACCAAGAGTATTTAGGCTTAACCTTGTTACTTGCACCTCATCATATTCACTTGTAAGCATGTTTATTTCATTTTTCATGTTTCCTTTTCTTTACATATGTATCTTTTCATTTTTGGGGCAAGTATGCATGATATGTGATTTATGCCATTTTTTTTTCATGATTTTAGAGTATATATACATATTTGGTCATCCTATAATTATCCCCATGGTATTCTTGGTCTTGATGGTGATTAGGAACCCATGACACCCTAAGAAGGTGTATGGTAGGATTAGATTAGCTTTGGAGTTGATTTGAAGGGATTAGAATAGGTTTTGTCCGAGAAAAACTATTTTCGATAACTATAATTTATGTTCTGTCCTTATTTCGATTTTCTGGAAAAACCGACAGTTGGTACGAAACTTTGGCCTTGATATTTAGAAAAGATACTTTAAAACGAATCCGTGGCCGCTTGAACGGAATAAAACGGACTTATAACGAAGAAGTTATGGATTTTACAAGTTTGACGACGAAATGTATTATTTTCTGAAATTTCAGCTTGCTGTTTTTAGTTTGTTCGGGTCAAAAACGAGCCTTAAGCTTCACAAATTATTTCGACTTATCAAAAATATATTAGTTTACTTTGATACGAAGCTAAGGACATATTATACGTAGAAAACGGATTTGAAACGACAAAGATATGCACGTTTTCATAAACTTGCCGTAACTATTATTTTCTGAAAAACTATATTATTTTTACGTTACAAGTGTTACATTAGCTGTAACGACCATGTTTGCGGCTGTTTTTAACAAGGATGTGGAACTTTTTGGAACGAATTGTCTTCTAGTAAAATCAAGTTCACCGGCCATATTTTTCAAAACGACAAGCCGTTTGTATAGCGGAGTTGTAGTAAATTAATTGCGGATGTTCAAACTTGGCCGAAACTCACTTTTTGCACTACAATTAGCCAAAATCACTATCTTTAGCCCTTATTATCTTTATGTTCGAGACCTTTTGGATGAAAACTCCTGAACTGAAACTTCTGGATATCGATACAAACTTTCCAAAACAGTCGAGTTCGTTCTCTAATGATCGACGTACACCATTTTACGACCAGTTTTCCCAAGCCATTTTTGTTAATTTCAAGAAATTTCCGACGACATTGTTTTGCGACGAAAAGTGAAAATTTCACCATAAATCATTATAAAACCATTGTAGGATGACATTTTGACGTAAAAACTTGTAAAGTGATTTTTGAAGGGTCAAGACGTCAAAAGAGTATTTTTCGACGACAAGTAATATTTTCAAAAACTCACAAATGGTATAAATAACATACGAAATGCATGCATAACATTACATTGCAACACATGACATATCATATCATTCGTAATAGGTCCCGGTTGACGCATTACATTATACCTCAGTGTACTCACTCTTGTCATCACCTCTTTACCAAGTGAGTTTCATAGCCCCTGCTTTTACTTGTTTTCATAACTGTTTTGGGGGAGATGCATGCTTAACTATTTTTCACAAGTACTTTAAACTATTACAGATTACCGTGAGTTTTCATAGCCCCACTTTCAATTGTTTTGTACTGTTTTGGGGGAGATACGTGCTTAACTATTTTTCATAAGTACTTTAGATTTTTAAGGCTAAATGCTACCATGATTACCATTGTTTCTAAATCAAAGGTTATACTATATCAATTGTTCTTGTTTGCGTGCTACGGTTCTACGTCGTATAACGTTCTAAATCAGTTGACTACTGTTACATTGAGTTAAGTGCTATTGATTATGTGCTATGGTTCTACGTCGTATAACGTTCTAAATCAGTTGACTACTGATACCTTAGGTCTAGTTCTATTGATTAAGTGCTATCGTTCTACGTCGAGTTAAGTACTATTGTGAATTCATTTGACATCATATGTTGAACATAAACTATACACATTTTGGCAGTGGGTTGTGAATACACAGGTTGCAAGTTTTGTATGGGCGGAACTTGGAACTGGGTGGATTTACAATGCCTTTGCTGCATAAACGATTTTGGAAGGCTTTACATTTCAAAACAAACTCTATGAACTCACTCAACCTTTGTGTTGACACTTTTAGCATGTTTTTATCTCAGGTATCTAAGGCATTCACTTCACGGCATGCATGTGGACACATCTTAGAGTCGCGGTGACGACGCGTCTCACTTGGGTTTTACGTACTTTAAAACATCGTTTGAATTGTAACAAACATATTTCCGCACAAGTTGATTTTCATTTGGGACCTACTTTGTAAACTCTGATTGTTTTATTAAATCAAACGATGTTCTTTTCAAACGACACTTTAGGTCGTTCAATATAACTGTGATTGTGATGCTATGACAGTCAATCCCCAGGAATTCCATTCCGCTGCAAAACAGGTAATTTGGGGGTGTGACAGATTGGCATCAGAGCTTCAGTTATAGAGAACTAGGTTGCATCATTGACCCTAGACTATAACTACATTATCATAGCATCTCATCATTTCATCATAAGTGCAGGTTCACTTCACATGCGGTTTATACGTACATTTTTTGAGTTATTTACTTTCATTTCATATCGATTGTCACAGGGATGCCCTTAAATGCCCATTCCATTATTCTTTCTTCATACTCTAATGTGGAGAATTCCTTGTCAGTCCCTATCACAATTTTCACATCAATCGACTCATCACCGATAACGTCGAATACCGAGATAAACCTTTAAATAGGGCGAAGTCACTCTCACTCTTTGTTTCACCACTAACATGTCGAGTTACACTTTATTCACACACTAAGTCACTAAACCATCATACAATTGAAGCACTTACGACATCTCATAACCCATTTCTTAGGAAACCGTCGATTATTTTGAAAGATAACCTCAAACTTATCATTCTTATCACATTTCTTTGAAGCGCTTATTATTAACATCGGATTTTGCTACGTCTCACATTTCCTCTTGTTTTGAAGAAGATATGGCGCCGAAGAAAGCCACACCTGTAATGACCCAAGCGGCTATTCAAAAGTTGGTAAGGGATAGTGTAGCAGAGGCATTAAGGATTGAAAGGGAAACGGTGGCTGCTGCTGCTGCTGAGGCCGCGACTGCTGCTGAAGCCGCTAGGCTTGCTGCTGCTGCAGGAAATGCAGGAGGGTCCGGAATTAAAAGCTGTTCGTATAAGAATTTCAAAAGTGGAGATCCCACGAAGTTTAGAGGTACCGAAGGAGCCACAGCCATGGTTCGATGGTTTGAAAAATTGGAATCGGTGTTTTTGCTATGTAACTGTCCGGATGACAGCAAGGTCAAATTTGCTATGAGTACATTACTGGATGGAGCATTGTCATGGTGGAATTCTTATGCTCAACCGATTGGAATGGAGAATGCTTTCATGCTCACTTGGGAGCAATTTAAAGGTTTGGTAACAAAGAAGTTTTGTCCGCGTACGGAGGTTAAGAAGTTGGAGACCGAATTCTATGAGTTGGAAACTATTGGGTACGACATTGATACTTATATTCGAAGGTTCCAAGAATTGGCCGTGTTATGCCCATCTATGGTTTCGGATAATGAGAAGCTACTGGAGGCTTTCATTGAAGGACTTCCCGAGATTATTCAAGGCGATGTGACTTCTTCTGACCCGCAGACGATTGAGGAAGCTATTCGATTGTCTCAAAAGCTCATGGCACAAGTAGTAAAGAGGGGCAACACCAACAACACCAACCTTAACAACAATACCAACAACAGCACCAACTACCACAATAACCAAAACAACAACTACAACGACAATAACCAAATCAACAACAACAAAAGAAAATGGGAAGACGACCAAGGAGGTTATAACAACAACAACCAAAACCGTAACACTAACCATCATCAACAACAGAATAGAAGACAAGAAGTCGCCAGGGTCTATGTTGCTGCACCAACAAAGGGAAGAGCTTATGCAGGAAACTTACCGCGATGCCACCAATGCACGCTACATCATAATGGTCCATGTGGTATATGTTTTAGCTGTCACAAAGTAGGACACCTTGCTAAGGACTGTAAGGGCAAGACCATAGTTACGTGCTTCGGATGTGGGGAACAAGGACACTATCGGAACCAATGTCCTCAAAACCAAAGTCAACAAGTCGAAGGTGCTCATGGGAATGTATATATGATAGAAGGAGGAGGAGGAGCTCGTCAAGGTATCAACGACGCGGAAGACTGAAGAAGTTCGGAAACTAACAGTCTTATTTCTCCTTATGTACTATGTCGTACTAAGTTTATGTTTTCCATCGTATCCGAATCATTATAACCTAAGATGTATTTCTATTTGATAAACCACTCGTTGTAAAATATTCTCATCTATCGTACTTTATTTTCTTTCCGATTTGTTATCATTTACGAGGATTTTAATTCTTTTTACTTTAGCTATCATTTTAACGACACTTCTCCATGTCTTCTCTCCTCGATGTTCATCACAATTTTAACATCAGTTGACTCAACACCAAACAAACATATGAGTCGATTAGTCCATGCATTGCATAGTTACTCCTAAATTATACATAGCCTGATCACCTATGTCTAATTCAGGAAGAATCATGCGATGAAGGGAGTAGTAGGCTTATATGTGTAAGCAATTCCGTAATCGAGCCAAATTTTCAAAAGTCCTCCTTCAAACCAATTTAGCCTAATCTCATGACAGTTCTTGTTTGATGAGTTGTGAGATTAAGTGAAAATTGGTTGGTAAAAAGTCTTTTGAGGGTTTTGCTCGGGAATGGGAAAGTTTGCCACATCAAACCCTAAACCCGATAGACTAACAACGATTGAATTCAGGGACTGAATTCCTTTTTGGATGGGCGAATGTGACAACCCGTACTTTCAGGTCATTTCTCGACACAATTTATGCTTCACTATTTCAACATTTATCGTAAACTTGGTTTACTTGTTTCAAATTCGCGTAACCTTAAAGGTTTAGCGGCGAATTCATGATCATAACATCACGTACATTTTATATGGACTAAGATTAGTCTACATTTCATTGACATCATGTGCATCATATTAATTCATTCATGACATTTCATTTCACATTTAACGCGTAATTTTTATATTAAAAAAACGTTATCACGTGAGTTATTATTTTAAACATTTAATCCGTTACTTTCAAAAATGATCCCGGTATATTTTTAAACTTACATTTAGTTGTAAAAACTATATTTTGAGTTTTACTAGTGTTTTGAATTTATTTCGTATACAAGTTGTTAAAATTTAAATTATTACGACGTTTTCTTAAAAATTATACGATAATTATTTTTATCACTTAAATTTCACAAGGAATGTATTTTTACAATTTTTATTATCTTATTACATTCTATTTTGACCTATTAAAAACTTACTTGTACCAAAAAGTTACCATTTACCTTTAATTATACATTTTCCTACACATTACTTACACTTTTCTTGAAATTGTTACAAGTAAATATAATATATACAAGTAAAAAGAAAAAAAAAATATCTTGGAGGAACATAGTCCCCCAAAAACCGGTTAGGGGGGGGGGTTGTTGCATTAATTGGATGGACAAATTTTCTACATACATATCTAAACTCAATCTAACTTTTCATTCAATTTCATTCACCCTCAAATTATTGTAAGTGCAAGCCAAGAAAATTTGTTCTTCTCTCTTCCTTCTTCCTTCTAAAAATTCGGCCATCATAGGGAGATAGCAAAGAAATCATCAATTTTTCAAGCTCCAAGTTTATATCAATCTAGTTTATACTCTATATAAGGTTTTGAAATAAAAACCAAGAGTATTTAGGCTTAACCTTGTTACTTGCACCTCATCATATTCACTTGTAAGCATGTTTATTTCATTTTTCATGTTTCCTTTTCTTTACATATGTATCTTTTCATTTTTGGGGCAAGTATGCATGATATGTGATTTATACCATTTTTTTTTCATGATTTTAGAGTATATATACATATTTGGTCATCCTATAATTATCCCCATGGTATTCTTGGTCTTGATGGTGATTAGGAACCCATGACACCCTAAGAAGGTGTATGGTAGGATTAGATTAGCTTTGGAGTTGATTTGAAGGGATTAGAATAGGTTTTGTCCGAGAAAAACTATTTTCGATAACTATAATTTATGTTCTGTCCTTATTTCGATTTTCTGGAAAAACCGACAGTTGGTACGAAAATTTGGCCTTGATATTTAGAAAAGATACTTTAAAACGAATCCGTGGCCGCTTGAACGGAATAAAACGGACTTATAACGAAGAAGTTATGGATTTTACAAGTTTGACGACGAAATGTATTATTTTCTGAAATTTCAGCTTGCTGTTTTTAGTTTGTTCGGGTCAAAAACGAGCCTTAAGCTTCACAAATTATTTCGACTTATCAAAAATATATTAGTTTACTTTGATACGAAGCTAAGGACATATTATACGTAGAAAACGGATTTGAAACGACAAAGATATGCACGTTTTCATAAACTTGCCGTAACTATTATTTTCTGAAAAACTATATTATTTTTACGTTACAAGTGTTACATTAGCTGTAACGACCATGTTTGCGGCTGTTTTTAACAAGGATGTGGAACTTTTTGGAACGAATTGTCTTCTAGTAAAATCAAGTTCACCGGCCATATTTTTCAAAACGACAAGCCGTTTGTATAGCGGAGTTGTAGTAAATTAATTGCGGATGTTCAAACTTGGCCGAAACTCACTTTTTGCACTACAATTAGCCAAAATCACTATCTTTAGCCCTTATTATCTTTATGTTCGAGACCTTTTGGATGAAAACTCCTGAACTGAAACTTCTGGATATCGATACAAACTTTCCAAAACAGTCGAGTTCGTTCTCTAATGATCGACGTACACCATTTTACGACCAGTTTTCCCAAGCCATTTTTGTTAATTTCAAGAAATTTCCGACGACATTGTTTTGCGACGAAAAGTGAAAATTTCACCATAAATCATTATAAAACCATTGTAGGATGACATTTTGACGTAAAAACTTGTAAAGTGATTTTTGAAGGGTCAAGACGTCAAAAGAGTATTTTTCGACGACAAGTAATATTTTCAAAAACTCACAAATGGTATAAATAACATACGAAATGCATGCATAACATTACATTGCAACACATGACATATCATATCATTTGTAATAGGTCCCGGTTGACGCATTACATTATACCTCAGTGTACTCACTCTTGTCATCACCTCTTTACCAAGTGAGTTTCATAGCCCCTGCTTTTACTTGTTTTCATAACTGTTTTGGGGGAGATGCATGCTTAACTATTTTTCACAAGTACTTTAAACTATTACAGATTACCGTGAGTTTTCATAGCCCCACTTTCAATTGTTTTGTACTGTTTTGGGGGAGATACGTGCTTAACTATTTTTCATAAGTACTTTAGATTTTTAAGGCTAAATGCTACCATGATTACCATTGTTTCTAAATCAAAGGTTATACTATATCAATTGTTCTTGTTTGCGTGCTACGGTTCTACGTCGTATAACGTTCTAAATCAGTTGACTACTGTTACATTGAGTTAAGTGCTATTGATTATGTGCTATGGTTCTACGTCGTATAACGTTCTAAATCAGTTGACTACTGATACCTTAGGTCTAGTTCTATTGATTAAGTGATATCGTTCTACGTCGAGTTAAGTACTATTGTGAATTCATTTGACATCATATGTTGAACATAAACTATACACATTTTGGCAGTGGGTTGTGAATACACAGGTTGCAAGTTTTGTATGGGCGGAACTTGGAACTGGGTGGATTTACAATGCCTTTGCTGCATAAACGATTTTTGGAAGGCTTTACATTTCAAAACAAACTCTATGAACTCACTCAACCTTTGTGTTGACACTTTTAGCATGTTTTTATCTCAGGTATCTAAGGCATTCACTTCACGGCATGCATGTGGACACATCTTAGAGTCGCGGTGACGACGCGTCTCACTTGGGTTTTACGTACTTTAAAACATCGTTTGAATTGTAACAAACTTATTTCCGCACAAGTTGATTTTCATTTGGGACCTACTTTGTAAACTCTGATTGTTTTATTAAATCAAACGATGTTCTTTTCAAACGACACTTTAGGTCGTTCAATATAACTGTGATTGTGATGCTATGACAGTCAATCCCCAGGAATTCCATTCCGCTGCAAAACAGGTAATTTGGGGGTGTGACACTAGTAAAGTTAAGTCTGGTATGGGTTACAATACTGTTCCTCCACCACTAAGGGGTGTTCCATCACCTCCTGGCATAGATTTAGCTCATACAGGCCTAGAAGAATGTCAGGAACTTATTCGTGAATATGGTCCTCCCAAATCTGTGAAAAGTGAGGAAGAGGTTAAGCATGAATCTGATGTTTTTGAAAGTGCAAGTGACTCATCTGTTGTTGATGAAAATGTTAAAAAGAATGTAGAGGCTTCTATCCCAAAAGTTGTAAATACTATTACAGAGGAACCTAGGAAACAAGCTAATAAACCTAGATCAACTGTAAGGTATGCTGAGATGTATAAGAACAAGTCATCAGCTCCTAGGGGTAACCAGAGGAGTTGGAATCATGTAAAATCTCAACAACTAGGTAGTGAGTTTGTGATGTACAATAAAGCATGTTATATCTGTGGTATTTTTAGTCATTTACATGCTAATTGTGACTATCATGTTGGGAGAAGGGAAGTTCATGGGAATAAAAAGGTGGAGTCAAACAGGTTTCAAAACAATATACACCCTAATTCACACAGCAAAATGATCACAAGAGCAGTTCAACTAAGAAGTGGTCTTAAAACTTTTGCCACTGCTAAAATTGTTAACACTGCTCACCCTAAATCACCTGTTACAAGTGCAAAAACCAAAAAAAATTTTGCAAAATCTGCACAAACAGGGAAAAGGTCTTTTTCTGATAAAAGGGTTCAATATAACTAACAGTGGGTACCTAAATCTAAACCAGCAGTTACCGCTGCTCAGTCAAAAGTTCCCACTGCAAGGGTTGTAAACAAGACCAGGGGTAACATGGGAAATGCTGTGAAGGTCTCAGCACGTTGGGAATGGAAACCTAAAGAAATTACCTCAACAACCAATCCCAACGGTGTATCAATGACCTTTGATAGATTTAACTATATTGATACACGAGGCAGATCCAAGTCAATCATGGCTTGGGTCTCCAAAGGAAACTAACTCCTTTCTTATATGTGCAGGAACATCCAAGGACAAAGAAATCAGATCAAGGCTACACAGATAGTGGATTTTCAAGGCACATGACTGGCAACAAGTCCTATCTCTCAAATTTTGAACACTATGATGGACAGTTTGTCAGCTTTGGAGGTGGAGTTAATGGAAAAGTTACTGGTAAAGGGGTCATCAGAACTGGTAACCTAGATTTTGAACCCGTGTACTAAGTAAAAGAGCTTAAGTATAATCTTTTTAGTGTGTCACAAATGTGTGACAAGAAAAACAATGTTCTTTTTACTAAAGATACGTGTTTTGTTCTCTCTAAGGAGTTTAAGATGCCTGATGAAAGTCAGATTCTTCTTAAGATTCCTAGAAAAGGCAACTTATATAGCTTTGATATGAACAACATTGTTGCTAAAGATGATTATGCTTGCTTGCTTGCAAAGGCCACAGTGGATGAATCCATGTTATGGCATAGAATACTTGGTCATGTTAATTTCAAAACCATAAATAAGATTGTTAAAGATGGTTTGGTAAGATGCTTGCCTCAGAAAAGATTTGAAAATGATCAAACCTGTGTTGCCTGTCTTAAAGGAAAACAACACAGAGCTTCTTGCAGGTCTAAGTTGGTTAACTCTATTGCTCACCCACTTCATATGTTACATATGGACTTATTTGGTCCGACATATGTGAGCGGCTTAAATCTTAAGAAGTATTGTCTTGTTGTGACTGACGATTTTAGTAGGTTTACATGGGTTTTCTTTCTAAGAACTAAGGATGAAACAACTGGCATCCTTAAGACCTTCATCACGGAAGTTGAAAACCAATATGATATGAAAGTTAAAATCATTAGGTGTGACAATGGGACAGAGTTTAAGAATAGAGTTATGGATGATTTTTTGTAGAGATAAAGGTATTAAAAGAGAATTTAGTGTTGCTAGAACTCCTCAACAAAATGGTGTTGCTGAGAGGAGAAACAGGACACTTATAGAGGCTGCTAGAACCATGTTGGCAGATTCAAAATTGTCAATCACTTTTTGGGCAGAAGCAGTTAACACTGCATGTTATGTGCAAAACAGGGTTTTAGTAGTGAAAACAAAGAACAAGACACCTTATGAGTTATTTAGAGGTAGACCCCCTATCCTGGACTTCATGAGACCATTTGGATGTCATGTCACTATTCTCAATACCATAGATTATCTGGGCAAATTTGAAGAAAAGTCTGATGAAGGGTATTTTGTTGGGTATTCCATGGTTAGTAAAGCTTTCAGAGTATTCAACTTAAGAACTCAAAAGATTGAAGAGAATCTGCATGTTGAGTTCCTGGAAAACAAAGTGAATGTCAAAGGAACTGGTCCAGAAAGGCTGTTTGATCTTGATACTCTAACCCATACTATGAACTATGTACCTATCTCTACAGGTAAATCTTCTTATGATTTTGCAGGTTCAAAAGAGTTTCTTGATGATGATGAATCAAGCAAGGATCAAGTAGATGATCAAGATGAATTCAGTTTGCCACTTTGGGACTATGCAGATAATGATGATATTCCAAGGACTGGAGATGCTCAGCCTTCTAATGATTCTGGAAAAGAAGGAGCTGGCAATATGAATATTGCAAATCATGAAAATAGTGGAAATTCAGATTCCACTACTAGGCCAGAAGTTTCCACTGCAACACCAGAAGTGGAAAATACAACTCCAGTTACAGAGGAAGCTCAAGCCAATGATATTGAAATCTCAAATATGCTAAATGAGATTGCAGTTCCTCAGACTCCCCATACCTCAATTCATAAATCACATCCTCTTGAAAATGTGATTGGGGATGTCAATTCACCTGTGAAGACTAGAAGACAAACAAAATTGCCTGAATTCATGGATTTATTAGTGAAATCTATGAATCTAAGAATCATGAAGGCAAGAATGAATGTCTTTTCATGTGCTTTCTGTCACAAATGGAGCCAAAGAACGTATACAAGGCACTTGAGGATGAAAGTTAGGTGGAAGCAATGCAAGAAGAGTTGCTCCAGTTCAAGATTCAAAAGGTTTGGGTGCTTTGTGATTTACCTTCTGGCAAGAAGGTAATAGGTACAAAATGGGTGTTCAGAAACAAGAAGGATGAAAGAGGAATTGTTATCAGAAACAAGGCTAGGCTTGTAGCTCAAGGATACACTCAGGAGGAGGGTATTGACTATGAAGAAGTGCCTATGCATCCTTTATGGGCTTGAAAGTTTATCAAATGGATGTAAAGAGTGCTTTTCTATATGGGCAGATTGATGAGGAGGTATATGTTTCACAACCTCTAGGCTTTGAAGACCCTGACTATCCAAACAAAGTGTACAGGGTGGTTAAAGCTTTGTATGGCTTGCATCAGGCACCAAGAAAATGGTATGAGACCTTAACTACTTATCTTCTTGATAATGGGTTTCATAGAGGCAGAGTAGATCAGACTTTGTTCATCAAGAAAGACAAGAATGATATCTTGCTAGTTCAAGTATATGTTGATGATATCATTTTTGGCTCTACAAAGACAGAGATGTGCAAAGAATTTGAGAAGCTAATGAAAGATGAGTTCAAGATGAGTTCTATGGGTGAACTCACATTCTTTTTAGGACTTCAAGTACAACAAAGGCCAGATGGTATTTTCATCAACCAAGATAAATATGTGGCTGAAATACTAAGGAAGTTCAAGTTCTCTGATGCAAAGTCATCCAGCACCCCTGCAGACAAGACTACACATCAACTTTTGAAGGAGAATAGTGGTGAAGCAGTTGATGTGCACATGTACAGGTCTATGATTGGTTCTTTGATGTATCTTACATCATCTAGACCATAAATTATGTTTGCAGTGTGTGCGTGTGCAAGGTTTCAGGTCACTCCCAGGTTCTCACACTTGACTGTTGTGAAGAAGATTTTCAGATATCTTAAAGCATTTCCTAATCTGGGATTATGGTACCCTAGAGAATTACCTCTAGAACTGGTTACTTACTTAGATAGTGACTATGCTGGAGCTAGTTTGGATAGAAAATCTACTACAGGTGGATGCCAATTTCTTGGTAATAGACTCGTGTCATGGCAGTGCAAGAAACAAACGATGGTGGCAAATTCATCAACTGATGCAGAGTATGTGGTTGCTGCAAGTTGTTGTGCTCAAGTTCTATGGCTTCAAAATCAACTTTTGGACTATGGGTACAATTTCATGAATACCATCATTTATATTGACAATAGCAGTGTGTTAGGATTTAGTAAATCCAGTTATTAAAGACTCGGTCACCTCAAGTATATGTAATCGTTAGAAAGCTCGTAGTCGTAGATTATTTAATGCTTAGTAGTATTTAATTATGTAACACCGTAGAGGACGGACGGGTCTTTACCCACTGTATGCCTGATCCACAGCCCATAGGTGGCGACTTATGTAAGAACTATAAATACTGTCTACGTCCCAAGATAGAGAGTTGGAGCTCATAATAAGATTTTTCTTTCTCTCACTAAAGTTCCCAACCTCTAACTTTCTCTTTCTAAAACCATAGTATACGCCCCTTTGATCTTTGGTTTAGTGTGTTTGTGAAATCCAATATGTTACAAATGGTATCAAGAGCCATGGTTTGATCATATCTCTTACATATACTTGGATTTCTAGTGGTTTTAGATGGTTTTTGAGGTTGAAAAAGTTTAGTGGTTTTTGCATCATTTGGATCATTTCTAGTGTTAAAGTTTGAATTTTGGGTGTACTTTTGTGTTTAGAATCATTGTAAGTGCTTGGGTTTTGATTTGGTAAGCTTGAATCACTGTGGTTGAGCTTGTTTTGGATTGAAAAGTGTGTTTTTAAAGTTTTTCTTGCTAGCGACTTGGTTCTCGTAGTGATTTTCGTCGTAGCGACTTGCTTCATTAAAAGTTAGCGAGTTACAATGTTAGTTGTTAGCGACTTGAGCCTAGCGACTTGTATATTGAGACAAGCCGACAAATAGTACAAGTTAGTGGATTCTCCACTACGGCTAGTGACTTGGTGAGGTTAGCGACTTGCTTCAGAAATTGTTAGCGAGTTGTAGTGTAAATTGTTAGCGACTTGATACTAGCGACTTGGATCTTAGCGAGTTGTTCTTTAGCAACTTAACTATGTCTAGCGACTTGGTGCTTAGCGACTTGGTGTTAGCGACTTAGACCTTAGCGAGTTGCTCTTTAGCGACTTGACTGTGTAGCGACTTGGTGCATTAGCGACTTGAGTCCAGCGACTTGGTACTTAGCTACTTGGTGATTAGCGACTTGGTTTAAGAATTTGTAGCGACTTGGTTGATTTTTGTTTGTAATACGGTTTTCTCTTGATTTAGTAAAATCCCGTGAAAGAATCTATTTCCCGTTTTAATCCTAGAGTTATAAAATCCCGTGTAATCTGTTAAAATGTCTACCAACGTACCTACAATCATCCCCACTGTTGCTGAGGATGTTCAAGCAGCTGGTTCAGATACTCGTCCACCTATGCTTGACAGAACTGACTACGACTCTTGGGCTCAACGAATCAGATTGTACTATCTTGGAAAGGAAAATGGGGTCAACATTCTCAAATCCATTGATGAAGGACCTTATCAGATTGAGACTACAAGAGACTTAATTGATACAGTTGCAGATGGAACAATGATCTATGGAATAGACAGACCAAAGACGTATGATGAGCTCAATGATAAGGAGAAAAAGAGATTCGATGCTGATATCAGGGCTTCTAACATTATACTTCAGGGTCTTCCAAAAGATATCTACAAGCTTATCAATCATAACACAGAAGCCAAGGCAGTATGGGATAATGTCAAGATGCTTCTCTCGGGTTCTGAATTAACCAAGGAGGACAGAGAATCACAACTGTATGATGAGTTTGAGCACTTCAAAATGAAACCATATGAGAGTGTCTATGAATACTACGTGAGATTCCATAAGCTTGTGAATGACACGAGGAACATCAAAATGACCATGCCAAACATTCAACTAAACTCAAAGTTTGTGAACAACATGAATCCCGAATGGCACAAGTTTGTCACCTCTGTGAAACTAACCAAAGGATTGAAGAATACAAACTATGAGCAGTTGTATGCCTTCCTTCTTCAGAATGAGAGACTTTCCATGTTTGAAAAAAGGATTCTTGATCAGTTCAAAACCAACCAGGGAGAAACAAGCTCATCAAATGATTCAACAGCCTTTTACACAAATATTGGAATTACCACCAAAGCTTCTCAAGTCATACCCATGGGTAATGGTAATTACAAGCTCATCCCTGATCTAGCATATAAGCCTCCTGACCCAAACACATTCATGGAAAACCTCATCAATCAACTGTCTCTCATGGTTAGTCAAAACATGAACTCTCTCCCACACACCAACAATAACCTCAGAACAACATCCAACCCACACAATCAAGGTACTGTCAGAGATGGGAAGGTCATGGTGCAACCAGTTCAAGAAAGGCATTATGAACAGGGAAGAGGTAGAGTTGGTAGAGGAAATGTGGCAAATCAGAATCGTGGAAGGAATCCAAATCAGGGTCAAGCTAAGCCAATTATGTGCTACAACTGTGGTGGTGATGGACACATAGCACGGAACTGCACTTCTCCAAAACGCCCTCAAAATGCAGAGTACTTCAAAGACAAGATGTTACTAGTGCAAGCTCAGGATAATGGAGCTGTGTTGGATGAAGAGGAGTTGTTGTTTCTTGCTGAGGGCAATGCAAAGACATATGATGCAGATGTGGATGAGCAACCAATTCAGGATATGGGTCATAATCATCAGAATGCCTTTCAAGTCGCCGATTGTGATGCATACGATTCGAACAACATCTAAATCCTTAGGTGCAAAAGGAAAAGCTGTGATGCCTTGCTCTATGCCTAGTGCCAAGCATACAAACCATTTTATGCCCAGTTTTAAGAAAGTGAACACTAATGTGCCTTCAAGTAGTTCAGATCCCTACACTTCTAGTTCAGGAATGCAAAAAGTAGCAAAACCAACTAATGTTCCAATTCCCTCTACAGGAGTAAGAAGTGACACCAAAGCAAGCGGGTCAAAGCCTCAAGGCAACACAAAGAATGATAGGACCTTGCATGCTAGGAATGTTCAGTGGAAGAAAGTAGAAGATCACCTTAGGGAGAATTTGAATAAGACGAATCGTGTTGATTCTAGTGTTAGCTCTAAGCGTACTGTAATTAATGCGAATTCTGCTACTTTTGGAAAAACATGTAATGATGATTGCGTGGTTTCTGTTACTAATCTTAAATGTGGGGTGAATGATTTATCTAATGTTGTTAAATTCCCAGCTAAAATTGTTAATGTTAAAATTCAAGCTAAAAAGGCAAAAAGGCAAAGGCGTAAGAAAGTTAGAAAACAGTGGAAACCCACAGGAAGGAAATTTAGTAATATAGGTTATCAATGGATACCTACTGGCCATAAGATTAATGTGTTGTGCCTAAAATTTGCAAAGTCAATGCCCACTAGAAAATGGATGCCTACTGGTAGAACTATTCCCTTAAGAAGTGAACATACTTTGAATGGGTCAAATATGAACACTAGCACTGCATCTATTTCTAATGAGTCCATTGTTTCTACTTCTGATGTGGGTGTTCCAATCACTGTTACTAACCAAATGGAACCCATTCTTGCATGGGGATCCCAATTATCCAGTTATCCATTCTTGTCTGTGTTCAACGGCAGATTGTTCAAATCGTTCTGTGGTACCTGGACTCAGGCTGTTCCAAGCATATGACTGGAGACCGGTCACGGCTCATAAACTTCGTGAGTAAATTCATCGGAACTGTGAGATTCAGAAACGATCATTTTGGTGCTATTATGGGTTATGCAGATTACGTGGTTGGAAATAGTGTGATTTCCAGGGTATATTATGTTGAAGGTCTTGGACATAATCTATTTTCTGTCGGACAATTTTGTGATTTAGATTTAGAAGTGGCCTTCAGAAAACATACTTGGTTTGTTAGAGAACTTGATGGTGTGGAACTTCTCAGAGGAACTCGTGGTTCAAACCTATATACCATCTCTATCGAAGATATGATGAAATCTTCACCCATCTGCTTGCTGTCAAAGGCTTCCAAAACTAAGTCATGGCTATGGCACCGTCATCTCAATCACTTGAACTTTGGTACCATAAACAATCTTTCCAGAAAGGACTTAGTAAGAGGATTACCCATATTAAAGTATGAAAAGATCATCTTTGTTCAGCTTGCCAATTGGGAAAAAGCACAAAATATGCCCACAAACCAAAACCCACAAACTCAGTAATGGAAGTTCTTCATACCACTCATATGGATCTGTGCGAACCAATAAGAGTGCAAACAATAAGTGGGAAGAAATACATTCTAGTAGTTGTTGATGACTACTCTCGATTTACTTGGGTAAAGTTTTTGAGGACAAAGGATGAAACTCCAGATGTCATCATCAAACTTATCAAACAGCTTCAGGTTTGACTCAACAATATTGTTAGAATTGTTCGAACAGACAATGGCACAGAGTTTGT
Source organism: Chrysanthemum seticuspe (assembly GCA_019973895.1). NCBI lineage: Eukaryota > Viridiplantae > Streptophyta > Magnoliopsida > Asterales > Asteraceae > Chrysanthemum > Chrysanthemum seticuspe. The sequence continues at coordinate 124,930,053 of BPTQ01000001.1, read as the reverse complement.
TAACAAAGACTTAATTCAGTTTTATGAAAGTATTGGATTCAGTCATCAAAGAAGTGTTCCACGAACTCCTCAACAGAACGGTGTAGTTGAAAGCCGAAATCGAACTCTTGTGGAAGCTGCAAGAACAATGCTAATTTATTCAAAGGTTCCAATGTTTCTATGGGCTGAAGCCATTGCCACTGCTTGCTACACCCAAAATCGTTCCCTTATTCATACCTCTCATGGAAAAACTCCAGATGAACTTGTCCATAAACGAAAACCTGATCTATCCTACCTTCGTGTGTTTGGTGCTTTATGTTACCCAACCAATAAGGGTCAAGATTTAGGTAAACTAAAAGCTAAAGCAGACATTGGAGTATTTGTAGGCTATGCACCAAACAGAAAGGGATACCGAATCTACAACAAGAGAACCCGAAATATCATGGAAACAATTCACGTTACGTTCGATGAGCTGACCGGTCAAATGGCTCCAGGAAAATCCAGTTCTGAACCCGCATTTCAACCTTTATCCAGTAGTCCTATCAGTTCTACTCTTGTTTCTAATCCCTCACCAGCAACTCCTTATGTACCTCCTTCTGAAGATGGTTTGAAGAAATTATTTGATCCAATGTTTGATGAACACTATGAGCCAAGTGCTAATGATATGTTAGTTCCATCAACAGAGGCTGCCTCTATCCTTGTCAATGAAGTTAACTCTTCAGTCTCAATGTCATTAAGTCAAGAAGCGCCTTCTACTGATCACTCTGTCTCATCAACAAATCATCAATCATCGAGTGTACACAATGGAAATGTTGTTGCGGTTACAGATGATGAAAACCATTTTGCTCCTCTAGATGATGAACCCTTTGAAAACATATTTGCTCCTGAGTCATCATCAGAACCATCTTCTTTAGGAGATATCAACTCTGCTACTTCAGTTCCTCAACAACAACCACATGACCATCTTAGAAAATGGACACATGATCATCCATTGGACAACATCATTGGAAACCTTTCCCATCCATTATCCATACGGAAACAACTTGCAACCGATGCCTTATGGTGCTTCTTCAACTCCGTACTCTCTAAGATCGAACCAAAAGACGTGAAAACTGCCATGAATGAAGACAGTTGGTTCAGTGCCATGCAAGAAGAAATTCATGAGTTTGATCGACTAGATGTATGGGAATTAGTACCTGCTCTAGATTGTGCAATGATCATTGCTCTAAAGTGGATCTTCAAAGTAAAACTTGATGAGCATGGTGATGTGTTGAAGAACAAGGCTCGATTGGTTGCCAAAGGATACCGTCAAGAGGTGGGTATTGACTTTGAAGAATCGTTTGCTCCTGTTGCTCGAATCGAGGCAATCAAAATCTTCTTAGCTAATGCTGCTAGTAAGAACATGGTAGTCTATCAAATGGATGTAAAGACGGCGTTTCTTAACAGAGATCTTAAAGAAGTCGTTTACGTCAGCCAGCCTAAAGGCTTTGTGAACCCAAAGCATCCAACTCACGACTATCATTTGAAGAAGGATCTTTACGGTTTAAAGCAAGCTCCAAGGGCATGGTATGATATGCTATCAAAGTTTCTTCTATCTACTGGATTCAGCAAAGGAGCAGTTGATCCGACATTGTTCACCAGAAAGTCAGGCAAACGTTTAATTCACGTTCAAATATATGTTGATGATATTATTTTTGCCTCGACTGACCCCAATGAATGTGATCGTTTTTCAAATGAAATGGGTTCCAAATTTCAAATGTCAATGATGGGACAAATGTCATTTTTCTTGGGATTACAAATTTCACAAAGTCCCGGAGGCATTTTTATAAATCAATCTAAATATGCAAATGAGATTTGTTGGGTTTTAGGTTCCTTGGATCAAGAATTACTCTAAGTACTGGAACCTCGGACAGGTTTGATATAACCACGGACAGAAGAATGTAACCGCTGATGAAGACAAACCGTGGCTAGTAGTATTGTGTAACCACTGATATTAATATGTAACCACTGCTAGTCTTGTATAGTCGGTTTAGTTTATTGTATTAGATAAATATGGAAAAGATATTTATCTTGTAGGTTATGTATTGTATAATGTATAGGACTCCTTAGCCTATAAAAGGAGGTCCTAGGTTAGGTTAGATATACGTATGTTTTATATCTAAGGTAGATACACTTCAAGGTTGTAAAACCCTAATACTGGTTAGAGTATTCGTATTAATAATAATATTGAGGTGTTGAATGTTTACTGTTCTTCTTCTTAAGATTAAGTGTTAAATTCCGCGTAATACTTAATAAGCTTTTATTCTAAGTCAGTTTCTATATTAGATCATTTGCTCAACTGGGATCAACAAGTGGTATCAGAGCTTGTGATCTAGAAACTGTAACCAAGAAGAAGTTCTGTTAAGCTTTATTCAAGTAAGTAAAGATGTCTGACGAAACTCACATGGTGACTGCTTTAAAGGTACCCATGCTCAAGCATGGTGAGTATCAAATCTGGAGAATGCGAATGAGGCAATACATTCGTATGATTGATTATGCTCTCTGGGATGTCATTGAAAAAGGAGACACCCTTCCTAAGAAGGGTGAGGATGGTCAAGAGATAGCTATTGTTAGTGAAATTGATAAAGCTAAAAGGAAAATGCAGATCAAAGCTCACAGTATTCTCTCCATGGGAATACCTAATGAGTATGCTTTGGACTTTGAACAATTTGAGTCTGCTAAAGATTTTATGAATGCTCTTGAAATAAGGTTTGCTGGTAATGAAGCTACAAAGAAGTCAAGGATGAATATGCTCAAGCATCAATTTGAAACCTTCACTGCACTTAGTGGAGAAAAATGTGATGGCACATATAATAGACTTCAAAAACTTATCAGCCAACTGCAGTCTGTGGATTACAAGGTTCTTCAAGAAGATATTAATTTGAAGTTCATTAGAAGTTTATCATCTGAATGGGCTATTCATACAATTGTTTGGAGAAATAAGGTGGACTTCGATAAGATGACTCTGGACAATCTCTTCAACAACTTCAAGGTTTATGAGTCTGAAAATAACTTTGCTAATGCATCTGTGCTAATCAAAACATTGCTTTTGTATCCACTAATCACAAGAGCCCACAAGATGTATCCACTGCTGCCTATGGTATAACCACGGCTATTGCAAACAATACCACTGTTAGTGATAATGTTAGTGATTGTGCAATTTGTGCTTTTCTAGCTGATTTAACTACCAGTGTTACTGTGTTGAATCAAGATCTGGATCAAATTGATCCTGATGATCTTGAAGAGATTAATCTTCAATGTCAAATGGCAATGTTGACTCTCCAAGCAAGGAAGTTTCTGAGGAGGACTGGAAGACAAGTTAAGTATGATGGTCAAAGGAGAGTTGGGTTCGACAAAAGCAAGATGGAGTGCTTTAACTGCAAGAAGAAAGGGCACTTTTCTAGGGAATGTCGAGCTCCTAAAAGAATTGAAGGAATAAAGAAGACTACAGAAGAGCCTGCTGCTTCTTCAGCTTTGGTTGCTCAGGATGGGATTGGTGATTATGATTGGAGTGATCAGATTGAAGAAGGTCCCAATGCAGCTTTTCTTGCTAGTAAAGCTTCAAAACAGCATAACTTTGCTCTAATGGCCTATGCTTCATCTTTTGGTTCAGATTCTGAGGTATCTAATGATTCTACTTGTTCTTTTAAATCATGTCATGATAACTTAGAATCTCAAAAAGCTATCACTGAGAGTATGATGAAAGAAGTAGAAAGACTGACTATGGACAACTTAGGTTATAGAGTTGGTCTAGAGAGTGTGGAAGAAAAGCTTAAATACTGTATTAAATGTGAGTTTGAGTATGTAGATAAGATCAATATTCTAGGTGGTGAAATTGATCTTAAGAATAGAGAGATTAAAATGCTTAAAGAGAAATTTGAACTGGCAGAGAGTGTAAAACAAAAGGCCCTAGAAGAAAAAGAAAAACATGTTGTTAGGATAGCTCAAACACAATTTGCTTCTGATCTGGTTCATAAATCAATAGAGAGTCATTTAATGAAAAAGGGTTCTGGGATAGGATACAATAATATGCCACCACCCACTCTTATGCAACATGCACCACCTGCGAAAGAACTGTCTTTTAGTAGTGAATTCAGTTTTAACAAACCTGTAGAAGGGATAAGTAAGACTGAAACACCTAAGATAAGTTCTGATAACTCATCTGATGCTCCCACAATTGAAGATTGGGAATCAGATTCTGAGGAAGATGGATCTGAATCAACTAAGCCTGAAGAGATAGAGAAAGTTAAGAAAGTTGATTCTCAGCAAGTCAACCTTGTACCTAGATTTGGAGCTCAAATTGCTAAAAGAGTTGTTGAGTACAAGGAAGTGCCTAGGGAACAAATGAAAAGATACATACCTAGGGGAAACCAGAGAAACTTTAATGGTCTAATTTCTAACAGGTTAGGAGATGAGTTTCAATGTGTTAAAAAGGCTTGTTTTAAATGTGGTAGTTTTGAACACTTATAGAGAAATTGTTATAAAAACAAACCACAAGTATGGAATCATTGGAAGAGGGTAAATCATCAAAACGTTTCAAAGAATACAAACCCTCATCCAAACAAAAGCATGATTCCTAGAGCAGTGTTGATGAGGAATGGAAATACAAAATCTATAGTCACTGCTGCACCTAAATGGGTTCCAACCACTGCTAAGCAAAACGTAAACACGGCTAAGCAGAATCAAACCACTGTTAAGCAAAATATCACCACTGATTCGAAAGAAGTTTTAAAAATTCCAAAGGTGATAACTGACACAGTGGTTGGAAATCATTTTTATGTTGTTAAGGCCTCAGCTAGTTGGCAATGGAAGCCTAAGACTAAGGTTTTACCACATGTCAACTGTGCATCAATGGACCTAAAGAAATTTGAATATTTTGATGCACAGGGCAGACCCAAGTCAGTATTGGCTTGGGTCCACAAAAGGAACTAATTTGTTTAATTTCATGTGCAGGGCAATCTACAAACTGAGCTAAAAGATAAAGGAGTTTTTGATAGTGGTTGCTCTGGGCACATGACTTGGGATGGTAGCAACCTGGTAGATTTTGAAGCTTTTGATGGAGGATATGTGGTATTTGGCAATGATCCAAAGGGAGGAAAGATACTTGGCAGAGGCACAATCAGAACAGGGAATTTAGACTTTGAAAAAGTATATCTGGTACAGGGACTTAAGTATATTCTATTCAGTGTTTCTCAAATGTGTGATAAGAAAAACTGGGTACTTTTTGGGGAAACTGAGTGTGTGGTGTTGTCTCCTGAGTTTAAGATGCCTGATGAGAAGTTTATACAACTTAGGGTACCTAGGAAGGAAAATATATATTGTTTTGATCTTAAAGATGTTCTTCCTAATAGATCCTTATGTTTGTTTGCTAAAGCATCTTTAGATGAGTCAAAATTGTGGCATAGAAGGCTAGGTCATCTCAATTTCAAAACAATCAATAAACTGGTAAAAGGAAACTTAGTGAGAGGGTTACCTTCTAAGATTTTTTAGTGTAAGGAACTGTGTGTGGCCTGTCAAAAAGGAAAACAACATAGAGCTTCTTGTAAGACCAAAACAGTAAACACCATAACACAACCACTGTTTATGCTTTATATGGACTTATTTGGACCTACCTTTGTTAAAAGTTTAAACCATAAGCAGTATTGCCTAGTTATCACTGATGATTATAGTAGATTTTCTTGGGTATACGTTTTGGCTGCTAAGAGTGAGACTAGTGAGATCCTCAAGAGTTTCATTACTAAGATAGAAAATCTAGTAAACCAAAAGGTCAAAGTAATCAGATGTGATAATGAAACTGAGTTTAAGAATGATGTGATGAATCAGTTCAGTGTAGCGAAAGGTATAGAAAGACAGTTTAGTGTTGCTAGAACACCACAACAGAATGGTGTAGTTGAAAGGAAAAGTAGGACACTAATTGAGGCTGCTAGGACAATGTTGTCAGAATCAAAGTTACCAACTACCTTTTAGGCTGAAGCTGTAGGAACTGCATGTTATGTGCAGAACAGAAGTAAGGTAGTGAAGCCTCATAACAGGACCCCCTATGAGCTGTTACATGATAGGAAGCCAATGATTGCATTCCTAAAACCTTTTGGGTGTCCTATTACCATCTTGAATACCATAGACTACCTAGGAAAATTTCAAGAAAAAGCAGATGATGGATACTTTTTAGGCTATTCTACTAATAGCAAAGCCTTTAGAGTATACAATAGGAGGACTAGAATTGTTGAAGAGAACTTACATGTTCAATTCAGTGAAAAGACTCCTAGTGTTGAGACCAAAGGACCAGACTGGCTGTTTAACATTGATATGCTAACCAAATCTATGAATTATGAGCCTATCATTGTAGGAACTTCCACTAATGTTTATGCAGGTACACAAAAGGATTCTGAGGCAAAGACACCTTCCAAGGAAGTTGATTCTCCAAAGGAGTTCTATTTGGTTGAAAAGTGGAAAGCTGGTTCTGTTCATTCCATAATTCACAATAGGGGTGTTCACGGATCGGGTAATATCCACAGTAACCGAAAACCGAAACCGAACCGAACTGAAAATAACAGAACCGAATTTGTGACCGAGCCGAATTGGTCAAAACTGAACAGAACCGAACTAAATATTTGGTTATCGGGTTGGATATGGTTTTGGCAATGAAAACCGAAAACCAAATTCATATAAAATATATATTTTTTCTATGTATATATATGAAAAATAATCACTAAAACTCTTTTTTAGTATAAATATAACATGATTTAAGCTTGAAAAAAATATTTTGTGCTAAAAATATATATAATTAAGTAAAAAAATAATTAAAATTATGTAATTCGGGTTATTCGGTTCAGTTTTCGGTTATAGGGGTTCGGTTTTTGGTTATTCGGTTCGGTTTTTGGTTCGGTTGAATCAAATATAATTTCGGTTCGGTTCGGTTTTCGGTTATACCCAGAAAAAAAAATTAACCGAACTAACCGAACTGAATAAACCGAATAACCCGATAACCGAACCGATGAACACCCCTAATTCACAAGCAAGGTCCCACTGATGATGATGTACTGAATACTGGAGTAAATGTTGATCATCATCAAGATAAGGATGAGTTGTTAAAAGATAACTCAGTATCGGTAGAAGAAATTGAAAAGAAGAAAAGGCATTCTGCAAGCACTGCTAAGCCAACTGAAAGCACTGCTAAGCCTACTAAAACCACTGATAAGCCATCTTCTACCACTGATAGTTCAAGTGAAATCCCTGCTGCAAATACTGGTGATAGTACTTTCTTTGGACCACATGCAAAGCCATTATTTAGTGATGAGGAGTATCCACATGATCTAATATGCCTGCTTTGATTGAGATTGATACTCCTACTGATGATGAAGACATGGATGATTTCTTCAATGCTGATTTGTCTAATTTGGAAACTGTCATTCATGAAAGTCCAATCACCACTACAAGGATTCACAAGATTCATCCCAAGGAACAAATACTTGGAAACTTGAATACTCCAGTTCAAACAAGAAGCAGGGTTAAGAACACTGAACCCTTTCCTGAACATGGGTTCTTTGCAAGATCACTTCACAAAAGAAACAGTCATAAAGATCTACAAAATTGCCTGTTTGCTTGTTTTCTGTCTCAAAAGGAGCCCAAGAGAGTGGAAGAAGCTTTATCAGAAGAAGGCTGGGTAGAATTAATGCAAGAGGAGCTTTTACAGTTTAAGCTTCAAGAGGTTTGGACATTGGTTGATCTTCCTAATGGTAAAAGGGCAATTGGGACTAAATGGGTGTTCAAAAACAAGAGGGATGAAAGAGGAATTGTTGTAAGAAACAAATCAAGGTTGGTTGCTCAAGGATACACACAAACTGAAGGTTTAGATTATGATGAAGTGTTTGCTCCAGTTGCAAGAATAGAGGCTATTAGATTGTTTTTGGCTTATGCTTCATTTAAGAATTTTGTTGTGTATTAGATGGATGTGAAAAGTGCATTTTTGTATGGCACAATTGATGAAGAGGTTTATGTTTGTCAACCTCCTGGTTTTGAAGATCCTGATCATCCTGACAAGGTTTATAAGGTGAGAAAGGCTATGTATGGGTTGCATCAAGCTCCTAGGGCATGGTATGAGTGTCTGTATACTTATTTTATGGACAATGGGTTTAAAAGAGGGCTGATTGATAAAACTGTTCATTAGAAAGCACAAAGATGATATTTTATTGGTTCAGGTTTATGTAGATGACATCATCTTTGGCTCTACAAACAAGGAGCTATGCAGAGATTTTGAGAAACTTATGCATGATAAGTTTCAGATGATTTCTATGGGAGAACTCACTTTCTTTTTGGGGCTACAGGTTCAACAAAGGACTGATGGTATCTTCATTAGTCAAGACAAGTATGTAGCAGATGTTTTAAAGAAGTTTGGGTTTCAAGATGTAAAGAGTGCAAGTACACCTATGGAGACTCAGAAACCTCTGCTACCAGATGATGGAAGTCCCAAAGTTGATTTGAAGTTGTACAGGTCCATGATTGGATCTTTGATGTATCTCACTGCATCTAGGCCAGATATTATGTTCTCAGTATGTGTGTGTGCAAGATTTCAAGTCACACCAAATACCTCACACATGAATGCTGTTAAGAGGATCTTTAGATATTTGAAAGGTCATCCTAAATTGGGCCTTTGGTACTCTAAGGATTCCCCTTTTGATTTGGTGGCCTACACAGATAGTGACTATGCTGGTGCTAGTTTGGATAGGAAGTCTACTACACAGATAGCAGATTAATTTCTTGGTAGTGTAAAAAGCAAACCATTGTAGCTAATTCTACAACTGAAGCTGAATATGTGGCTGCTGCTAGTTGCTGTGGTCAAGTTCTTTGGATTCAGAATCAATTACTGGATTTTGGGTACAATTTTATGCATACTAAGATTTACATTGATAATAACAGTACAATTTGCATCATTAAAAATCCTGTTTTACATTCTAGAACTAAACATATTGAGATAAGGCGTCATTTCATTAGAGATTGTAATGAGAAAAGGCTGATTCAAATGGTAAAAATCCATACTGATTTCAATGTTGCTGATCTTCTCACCAACGCTTTTGATGTGGGGAGGTTTCAGTACCTTGTTGTTAGTATTGGAATGATTAATCTCTAAACTCTCAAATTGTTTTGTATCAGTTTGTATAAGTATTGGACTGTTATTATGTAATCTTAGTTTTGCTATTCTTGTTTCTAACCACTGATAAGTTTGTTCAAAACACTGCTTGTTGTTATGTGTTTCCACTAACCATTTTGCAGATACAAGAAAGTTCATTATAGAAGCTAAAGAAGTACTGAAGTTAAATTGTTCATTCATTCATCAAAACAGTTTACATCTTATAGCTTACAATGAAACTTCAAGTGCAAATTAAAAGACTACTTCTATACATGATTTCCTACTACTATCCTCAGCTGTTGGATATGCATGACAAGCTAAGGATCAAAATGGGAAGGATGGATTGATGAAAATGAAGATGATGAAGATGAATATAGTAGATGAAGCACAAAGGACATAGTCAGATCACACATTCATCTGCTGGTTTCACCAAAAAGCATCATTCCATTTTCCTTTTTTCCTTCCCCCTTACGATATGTGAAGAAGCACCACAACTTGGTGAAGGAAGACCAAGAACCACCTCTCTGTCCTTTGGGAGTGGTGGATTTCTTGCTCGTGGTCTTGGTTGGGGTTGGGATGATGAAGGTTGGGGGTTTGAAGTTCTCTTCTTTGAGGAGTCATCAGAGTTCTCAGACGCCTTACTTGGATCCACCACACTATCATCTTCAGATGATGGAAGAAATGGGGATTTTCTTGGTCTTGGTTCTTGTGGAGGAAAGTAGGACTGCCATGGGTTAGAATCTTCACTTGATGATGAAGATGATGATGAAGATGAGGAGGATGTTAGATCCACAACTTTTGGTTTATTCCAACTAGGGTTCCACATGGTGATTGTAGTTGATTGGGGATTTTGGAGAAATTAGGGTTTTGATATTGATTGGTGTGTGAGTTATATGAGATTGGGGGTTCTTTATATAAGCAGAGTTAAGGGTTATGGAAGTAAATGAGGGGCAGGTTAAATGTGGTTGAGGAGTTAATGAGATTCTTGGGCGTTGGACTAATATTAATCCTAGAAGTTGACCATATTGACTTACCTGTTCTAAACCACGGATAGGTCATTTGGAACCACTTCTGGCTCTTTCTAACCACTGACAACAATAACCTTATTCTCTATGTTTGTTTTGTGTTTTTGTCTTGCAGGTATGAAGGATTTGTGTACATAGGAGATGGTGTGTTTCTAACCACGAATATCAGTTCTTAAACCTAGGATAGCTTGTTGCTTTGTTTTAGATACTATAGGTGCTGTTCGGTAACTTTGGCGAAAGTATATTATCTCCCCAAATCACGGATAAATAATTTATTTGATCTTCAAACCACTTCCAATTGGCGCTCAACATTAACCCTAATCACTCTCCTTTGCATACTTCACAAACCCTACATCATCTACATCCTTAATCACTATGGCGGAAAATTATTCCACTACACATAACCTTGTTGCTATTCTCACCAAGAACGATCGATTTGAAGGGTTTCATCAAATGATTGATTTCCTTGTTCACAGTCCTATTTACTATGCCTTAACTGTCACACCCACCATTCTTAAAGCCTATATACATCAGTTCTGGAGGAATGCTACGCTTGAAGAGGTTGATGGAGTCGAAGTGTTTAGCACTGTTGTGGATGAGCATGCTATTTCTATTACTAAGGAGATCATTAGGGATGTTTTAAAGTTTGATGATGCTGATGGTATTGATAATCTCTCAGATGCTGAGATTGTAGCTGGTTTAGAAAGGTTAGGATATACACACAGGGGTGATAAGGTACAATTTTTTAAGAGTTTGTTTTCACCACAATGGTAGTTTCTTATTCATACTTTGTTGATGTGTATGAGTAATAAGACCACTGGCTTTAATGACTTTCCTTCCAAAATTGCTACTGCTATTATTTGTTTATCTGATGGAAGAAAGTTCAATTGGTCTAGGATGATTTATGAGGGGTTAGTACAAAACATTAGGAAGAAGGGTAAATACTATTTGTATCCAAGGTTTGTTCAACTTATTGTGGAAAGCCAAATCAATGATCCTGTTGAGCATTCTAGAGAATATGAAATTCATCATATGCTTCCTAAGGTTTTTGCACATATGAGGAATCAGAAGCCAAATGTGCAGATAAGAGATGTTCCTTTGTTTCCCCATATGCTTATTTTGCCTACTGATCCTGAGTTTGATGAAGGTCTTGAATCCCAACCTATAGTCATTGAACCCACTGCTAGTACATCTGAACCCACTGATAGTACAACCCAAACCACTATTACACCAATTGTATGGACTAGGAGACAAAAGGGCACTAAGCTTCCTCAGGCTAGTGTTAGTGGTGTTGTTCATGAGGCTGTCACATGGAGTGGAGGTGACATGATTGGAAGGGCTTCCACTACTGATTCATGCATAAATGCTGGTCAGGATAGTGGTAACATTAATAAGACCCAACCATTGGCAACTCCTAATGTGGAGAGTTCTTTGGAACTTAACACAGGTGGAGGAATCCCTAGCCAACTGGCTGCTACAGGGTGCATAGATGATCAGGCAAGGTCTGATGCTATGTTTACTATATCCAAGGATTCACCTCTCGGAGCAGTTAACACAGCTTGAAGTGATGAGCATAGTTTGGAACATGATACTGAATTGACGGATCCTAAGCTGGTACATGATGACTTTTCCAATGAACCACCTCTCGGACCAGTTCACACAGGTCGAAGTGGGGAGGATATTCTTGAATGTTTTAATGAATTGATGGATAAGTGTGCCAAAATGGAGGATATAATTTCAGGTCTACAGGAGTTGGCTGTGATTCAGGGAAAGGATATTAGGAGATTGAAGCACAGGGTGTTGGTTTTGGAAAAAGTACGAAGACCTGGGGTTGCTGTTTTGAAAGCTATGCGAAGAAACAAAAAGAAGGTGGACTCCTCTCCAGCTCTGAATATGGAGGATGTATCCAAACAGGGGAGGAGTGAAGGCATAAATTCAGGGGAGGCTGCTGATGGATCTATGGAAGAAGATAGTGGAGATCAAGAATTTTTGGTATCTGATAAAGATGGGAATGAGGCAGTTCTTGAAAATGTGAAGAATGTTGTAGAAGATGTAGTGCAGGACACAAACACTGATGATATGTCTAAAACCACGGTTAGTACTCTTGTAACCACTGCTGTAGTTTCAGACATGGCAATTATACCCACTACTACTATCATACCCACTGCTATCATAACCACTTCCACTGTTGTCACAACTCTCTCTGTATCACAACCTAAATCTAAAGAAGTTGATAAAGAAGCTGCAAGTACCTTGATAAATCTAAGCAAAACCTTATCTATTTCTACACCTGCCATTGCACCTGTTCTATCTGTTCAGTCTACTGCAACCAAACCCAAAGGTAAAAGTTTAGTTATTGGTGAACCTTTGAAGAAGAAAGTGGTTCAATCTGATGTTGGGAAAGGTAAAGGGGTTGCTGTTCCAGAGCTGAAATTTAAAAGTAAAGCAGAATAAGAAGCTTATGATGCAGAGTATGCAAAAAGTATTATAGCTGATGATCAAGCAGCTTTAGAGAAAAGGAAGCAAGATGAAGAGGAAGCTAGTCAGAGATGGTTAGCTACATGGTATGAATCACAAAACTATCTTGAAGCTTCTCAACAAAGAAATGATGAATATACTGCACAAGAATGGGCTTTGTTGGATGATGAGGAAAAAGCTAGACTTTTGGGTGAATGGGCAAGGAAGGTCAGTAAAAACAGGAAGCAAGTTGTAAGAAAGAAACCTCCTTCAATTGCACAGATAAGGAATGTATTGATGAAAATTATTAAGAATTCAGGCATTCATGTTCTTGATAATCTTAGTAAATGTTCATTTGAAAGAATTTTCGAGATTTATGAGAGATGTATGAGGATTAATAATGATGAGTTCTGTCCAATGAATTCTAAAAAGGAAGAAGAGTGGATTCAAAAGGATGAAGAGTGGATTCAAAGTAAACGAAAGAGAAAATTTGAGGTTCAGGAGACATCTGATTCTAAAAGATTGAAAGTTGTTGAAGATGTAAATCAAATTATTTCTTATCAGTTTAAGCTTAAAGTTAGAAGTGAAGGAGTGTGGAAAATTCAAAGACTCAACAATGAAGTATATGAGTATAATAAATCTTCACAGATGCTTCAGTATTTTGAAAGAGATGATTTGATGAATCTTTGGATACTTTACAAGAATAAGTTTGGTGAAGTACATCCAAATGATTATCATGAGAGACTGGTTTATCATCATTTGAAGATTCTATTTGAACCTACTCATGATGAACCTGAATGGCAAGGACTCTACAATGGTCATGTTACAAGATGGTTTTTATATCAAACTTGTGGAGTTTATGTTTTAACTGTTTCTGGAAAGGTTATTTATATGCTTGTAGAAGGTGATTATCCTCAACTGAATAAGCATCCAGGAATTATTGCTCAGATGTTGAAGCCTGGTATTATCAAGATGTTGTTACCCTATGATGGTCAAGCTTACAATTTGTTGCTGAAGTATGAGAACATTCTTAAGGCTAGTAAGTGTTTGGCTACATCCTCCAATCCAGATGTTTTGAGCTTAAAGGAAACTTGAGAATTCTGTTGGAATGTATCAAGTTTAGGGGAGGATTGTTGGGTTTTAGGTCCCTTGGATCAAGAATTACTCTAAGTACTGGAACCTCGGACAGGTTTGATATAACCACGGACAGAAGAATGTAACCGCTGATGAAGACAAACCGTGGCTAGTAGTATTGTGTAACTACTGATATTAATATGTAACCACTGCTAGTCTTGTATAGTCGGTTTAGTTTATTGTATTAGATAAATATGGAAAAGATATTTATCTTGTAGGTTACGTATTGTATAATGTATAGGACTCCTTAGCCTATAAAAGAAGGTCCTAGGTTAGGTTAGATATACGTATGTTTTATATCTAAGGTCGATACACTTCAAGGTTGTAAAACCCTAATACTGGTTAGAGTATTCGTATTAATAATAATATTGAGGTGTTGAATGTTTACTGTTCTTCTTCCTAAGATTAAGTGTTAAATTCCGCGTAATACTTAATAAGCTTTTATTCTAA